>CM076579.1:403214472-403633486 GCA_034641835.2 Pinus albicaulis
TTTTTTTCAGAGGAAAAAAATACGCTGATTATATTAATATATAAACATTACATTAACATATATGATCTCGTCAGTGGTAAGAATACAGCGAGATTTCCATCATAATATGGCCATATTATAATTGCTCATTAATAGAGAGAATGAGCAAAGGTAATAGGCCGGCCTCCATATCTGGGGTCAATATTCCATCCCTTACAACTAGTAAACATCCTATGAACAATGGGGTACTATTCTAGTAAAAACGAGTTACTGGGGTCAGGGAGTACTTCCACTAATATCTGTGATAAAGCTAAAAGATAAGTGTGGAAAGGCCGAGTAAATGGAAGATTGTAAAAAATCTGTGTTAGAGTGGATCCTGTTGCTCGTAATTCGTAATTTCCCCTTCTAGTAAAATACAAAAAAGTCCTTTTTCTGATCTATACTAATTCCAATTAAGAATCAGGCTCGCTAGCATATTATAAGCTGATAAACACATCATCCTCATATACCAAAACTAGTTGTTGTGTGATCACCTCCTTGTCGGCTTGCTTGTGTTGCTTAAATCCAGGTATTCTTGCTTCAACATTTCATGCTTCCTCGTGCAAAATATTCAGGCTCCCCTGTATCATATATCGGGCACATCAGAAACTGATTTTCTGTCTCATTGAGTCATTGAATGTCACCTGTAGCTTCTGTTCTGATATAAAAGGAGAGCAGTCTCACTTCTAATTCACATGCTCGCTTGCTTGTCATGTATCAGGCTCACTTGAGTCATTGTACAGGCTTGCTTGTCGTGTCTTTGTATATAAAAAGATATTCCATTACAAAAATGATGAAGAATTATAACAGCTTGTCCATTAGATACCTGGTTCAGTTGTTGTAGAAGGGTATAAATACACTGTCCAATCATTCCGAAACCTTACTCATGTCATCAAAGTTGTGTTAAGCCTCCAAAATTGCTGTTCATAAACCTGTATCAAAATACAAATATCTCCCATATCCCCTTATAACGAGTATATAGCATAATAACAGAATGTTGCAAAAAGAAACAAGACTTATAGAATGGGGATGGAAAATGCCCCAATCTGTCTGCCCTCAAGGAAATGTGACACCTTCATCAGTCCATATTCAGCTTCCAGGCCCATCTTAGATAGATTGTTTGCCCTGGAATTGTTCTCACGGTATATATGATTAATGGGTGGACTGCCTAATCTTTGCCATAAACTCTGTGTCCTTTCAATCCACCCTTGAAGATGTGGAGACATCATGAGACACCTGTTGGTAATCCAGTTAATAATGAGTTGAGAATCACCATATATGCTGACACCCTGTATTTGTAGATCATGTGCAATCAGGAGGCCTCCCCACAATGCCATGATCTCCGCCTTATTGTTGGTCCCGGGGCCTCCGTTCCAGCAGATATTATATCGCTCTGAACTGGATAATTTAATCCATGCTCCACATCTAGTCATACCCGCAGCTGATGCTCCATCGAAATAGATTGCCGGGATACTGATCTGATGAGGTCTTATTCGAACAGCGCAATCAGGCACTTTAGGCTGTAGTAAAGGCCGATCATCCATCCAGTCCCTTATCGCAGTATAAGCCTGTTGAATATGGAAAGGGTGATTCACGAATATGATTCGGTTCCGGGCTAGCCATATCTCCCATGTGAGATAGAATGGAAGCAATCTGAAATTGTAGTTCAGCTTATCCCATTCCTGTGCAGTGGACATAAAGTCTGTGGGACTCCAGGCAGGTGTTAACATGTGAACACTGAAAAGCCTCCATAGTCTTGCAGTTACAGAGCATGTGAAAAAAGGGTGTGAAGATGTTTCCTCCTCAGATCGGCATAATGCGTAGACGCTGGGCCCTGTGATATCCCTCTTCAATAAATTTTTCCAAGTAAGCACCTTACCCCTCCAAATCAGCCAACCAAACATTGTAATTTTCGTGGGTATATTCCTGTGCTAGAAAGGATAAAATACTTTGGTGATGTTAATCTGAAGTGAGTTAGAAATGTTGTACCGATATGCCTCCTGCACCACTATCATATTGTTCTTCATCGGTCCATTCCAAATAATATGGTGACCCCCAGCAGCATAACACAAACCAGCACCCTGCAAGTGGACCCGAAATTGTTCCCATTCATGTGCCAAATCATCGGTCAGTCCAATCTGTGCAGCATTCTTGAATATAGGAGCACTATGTGACCACTGATAAATTATTTGTGAGTAATATATAATCCCCATTTGTGTCAATGCATGTAATAGACGAAACGATGGACCATATTGGGCCGGCATAAGATGAACATTAGGCGCACCAATAGGTATACAGCTCCCATCTCGAAATTGCTAAACTAATCTAGGAGCCACATGAGCTATGATATTTTTGAAACTGCCCCAGATACAAGAAAGTTTTCGAGGGAAAGGAAGGTTTCCATAGCAAATCAGATATAAGATATCACTTTGATAATATTTTGCTATGTTGATCTCATACCAAATACCGTTTCTTTTGATGGCCCTCCAAAAGGACTTCGTCAGTAGCGCGATATTGAACTCACGGGCATTCAATATGCCCCACCCTTCCATGTCCTTGGGCCTGCTGATTACTGTCAAACTACATAATGCATATTTCCTGTTGCTTTCTGTCCCACCCCACAGAAAATGAGTAATATACTATTTATTTTTCTTATAATACCAGCAGGTATAAAGAGAAGATGTCCCCAGAACACCGTCATCTGGGATAATACTGACTGGATCATGATAAGTCGACCACCCTTGGTCAGCCAACGGTGAGACCATAAATGGATTTTATCTCTGAATCTATCCATGATCCAATTCCAATCATTGTTCTGGTATCCACAGGGTTTAATGAAGTAGCCCAGGTATTTGAAACCCCTACCAATTGAATTAAATCCATGAACTATGTTATACCTGCCATTCTTTGAAAAAATTAAATCCAAATCTGCCAACAAGGAAGCCACTTAATACAATTATTGTATTAAAAAATCAATGGATGCATTGTTAGTGTATTGGAAATACTGAAGGATGACCAAATAGGGGCGTATTGGAAATACTGGTCTGTAATTTCCTGTTCCACCTTGATGGTCTTCTTTCTCCTGAGCCACACTAGTTTTCCGTTCTTGTTTCTTGCAGATCCTGCGAAGATGATGATGATGATGAAGGATTCGTCACCTGCACAATATGCTTGAAGCACGAGGAGATATTGTGCAAGCAGGTAGGTTTCAAACATAACGGTTGGATGGTACATAAATTGCTATTTTGGGGGCTATAGCATAGCATAGGATAGGAAGATATGACAATGGAAGATTGTAATAGGATATCGGCACTGGGATGTTGAGTTGATTGTATAGGTCTGGTAGGGGAATGAAGCATAATGGTTTGATGACAGTTTACTTGTGATGGTTTCATCAATAGAGTATTAAGGATAGAATGATTAGTTTTGGAGTATTGCTCTTGCCTCGTGTTGTTTGTTTTAATGCTCCCTGTAAGGCAAATGCTAAACCACAAAGATAGAAACCTATCTCTAGAATCATCATCTGATTCTGACTACCAAGCTTGTCATATTCCATCCAAATGGTATTCTCTTTGGCGTAAGTGGGTGGAATCTTTTATTGTGTCCAGACCCTACAAAAACTTTGGCTTTCGAATTTGCTCAAGGTGGTGGGGATGCCCAGGTTGCTGTTGCTACTCTTGTTGCCATATTTAATTTAAATTTCACACTTTGTGTCTGGCCTGGTTTTTCCAGGGGGTCTTTGTTCACCACCTTTTTTCCATCCGGCATTCTTTGCCTGATAATTTGAATTCGAAGAGCAACCTTGGATGAAGTTGGAGATGATGATTTCTTGACGGATTGTGTCAGGGCCGGGGATCTCAACGCTATCTAATGTTGTATGAGAGTACAACTAAGATCTTTGACAAATTTCGCTCATCAAGGTATTTCTTCCACGCGGTTGGTTTCATCCAGGTTGGTTTACATGAAGGTGACGGCTTCCAATTAAGGATTGTCAAAGGACGCTGACAATGCCTCGATTATTATATTTGGGTCTCACTTCTCTCAAGAATATTGAGTAAATGCTCTGACATTTTATAATCCATAGGCTGGAAGTGGTTGGGATTATTATCATTGGGTATGAACATTCTTTATGTTTGTACTTTTGGCTTCTCCCTCTTAATGGCTTAGTGCCTCGATGTGAAAAATTTTGGGCGGGATTTGAATTTTTCCTACTTGCCCTTTCCATATATTCGAGAGACAATGTCAACGTCCATCAGTGATACCATTATGGCTGACTCTCAGGATTTCCTATCCTCTGACACGTCAGCACATGAAGCTCTGATTGTTGCCACTGTGGTTGCTAAGCAAAGCCGGCAAAAGGAATTTGGGGCGGACGCCATGTTGATTGCACAGACCATATTTGCACCCCCAGGCTTCAGTGATAGGAATCGTGTTGAACCTGCCGTGAGGAAATTGAAAGTTGAATACAGTGCTTCTTCTCGACGACGGGGGCACAAACAGAAACAGATACATTTCTCCTGCTACAAGCTTGTTATGGACGTCAAAGAGGTGGTATTGGAATATGATGACCTATGGGGAAGGGTTGCTAGTCTCCAGAAGCGTGCCCTCATAGGTCGCTGGATGTTTGCAGAGGGTCACGAGGTGGATATGATGGACTGGGCAAAGAAATACTGGAGTCCCATTGTGGGATATACCCCAAAGGTTAGCTTACTTCTAAACAACTGGTTTAGTATACACTTCATGCATGAAAAAGACGTAGATCTGATTGTTAACAAGACATGGGTTAGAGGGAAGAGATTCATGCAACTTCTGCCCTGGTACCTTGGCTTTAACCTGAACATGGAGGCGCCAAAGAATAGAACAATTTGGGTTAAGCTTCTGGGCCTCCCATTGGAATTTTGGACGCTAAAGGCGTTAAGGGCTATTGGAAACTCCATCGGATGCACGGAGTATTTTGATCCTAGTATTCTTGGGGCCATCGACAAACGCATTGCATGGATTTTAGTGGAGTTATGTTTCTCAGGTGGATTGCCCGGGGATGTCGACCTGGTATGGGGGCTTAGAAGGCATCGACAAAGGGTCGATTATTGGGGAGTTCCATTCCATTGCCTTATTTGCCACCGCACTGGTCACTTAAAAGGAAGTTGTCCAATGTGGCTTAGAGGCGCCTGACAGGATAAACAAAGTTATGATGGCGCGAGGAGAGACTTGACGACAACTGGAGGACATGCTGACTTCCCATCAGGTAATTCTACTCATTCGACTTCTGATGATGAATTATTTAACTCTGCTAGCGCACATAGTGAGAAATCTATTCTTTCTAGCAATGAGATTACTCCTCCAGCTGATACGGGCCCTTCGATGGTTAATAATGAATCTATGGTCAATAATGAACCGGCTTTCCAGTTGGATGGGGTAGAACATAGAACTGCTTTTATTTCTGTATCACCTATCAACCCTCCTCCATCTATCTCCCCTACTGCACCTTTGTATACCTCCCCGTCCATGCCTCCCCTTGAATAGGCATCTCCCCCTCCTCCCGCCCCCTCTCTCTCTGCATTTAAATGAAAACTTGGACATCTCTAACTCACCTAAAAACATTGTTGGAAGCAACACCAACTCCCTATTAAGCAATCAAACCTTGACCTGGCTGCTCTGACTGTTTTTGATAATATCCATAAAGATGTTGATATTGTCATCTCACCTGAGTTGGGGAATAATATTACGGTGAGAAAAAAATCTAAGTCCGGATCTAGGCACTTAAGAGGTAGGCTTAAAACAAAATCCCTTTTTCGTGATGAACTCCTTGATGTTACGGATGTTCCTATATCTGCATCAGAAGACCTCAGGGTGCTTAGAGCAAGCAACCATTATGGGGTATTCAAATGACTTACATCATATCCTTGAACATGAGGGGTATAGGTGACTCCTCTAAACATCTTCGCCTAAGAGAAATGCTGAGGGTGATGACGCCGGATATTGTTCTTTTTCAGGAGACATTGTGTAATAGGAACAAGGCTATTAGTACTATTTTGTCTATATTCCCGAGATGGCATGCTGCTGCTGTCCATGCAGATGGACATGTCGGGGGCCTATTAGCAATTTGGAACCCATCATATGCGAATTTTCGTGCGTACAACTTCTTTGGGGGTATTCTTCTGACTGGAAGTATAAGGGATCTGCAAGGCATTTTCAATATTATAAATCTATATGCCCCATGCCAAAGTCGGGCTACTTGCTGGGCTCGGATAAACAGATCAGGTATTCTTAACTTGGATAATCTCATGGTCATTGGCGTTTATAATTCCACTCTAAATTTGGATGAATCATGGGGTGCTAAAGCAAGGAGGGATCCAATGGCGAGCCACATTGGATTGATTTTGGAGATGGCTATTCTTAACGACATCAGACCCTTCCTCGTCATCCCAACATGGACCAATCATCGGGCGGATGGGGAATACATTGGAAAAAGACTTGATAGGGCAATGGTGAGTGAATCAATTCTTTCCCAACTGGGACATTTAAGATCTGGGGTGCTGGTCTCGGATCTTTCTAATCATATGCCCATTTATCTTACTTGGCACAAGGAAGAAAAGCGTAGGGAGATCCCTTTTAAATTTAATCGTGCATCGCTAGAGGATCCATAATATAATATGCTTGCTCGAAAATATTGGAATGATAATTATCCTTCAAAGGGATCTTTCGGATGGGAAAGTTTTCATAAAAAATTATAAAGGGTCAAAGGTCTGACAAAAGAATGGTAGATTCAAAAGAAATAGGGTCTCCGATCAGACTTAAAGAATATAAATGAAAAGCTCAGTAGTCTACATGCAGATTTTGTTATAAAAACTCCCGATCAGGAGGTATACAAGAAAATTGAAAAATTACAGATTAGAAAAATGGAGATCTTGAGGATTGAAGAGCTAACTTGGAAGCTGAAAAACAGGATTGACTGGCTTAAGGAAGGAGATCTGAATACAAATTTTTTTCACAAAAGTGCAAATGACAGAAGGAATAAGAACACTATCTGGCACATTCAAAGAAAGGACAGGAGTTATGCAACAACAACACAAGAAATTATGGAGGAGGCCTTCAAGCATTTCTCGTCGTTCTAGAAAGTTGACCGGGACATCGACCCTGATTTCCAACGATGGGTTCTGCAACATATTCCCAAAATGTTTGATGAGCAGGCCAACAGAGTATTAAGTTCAGAAGTGACTAAAAGTGAAGTGATATCGACCTTGAAATCTTTTTCTCATGACAAATGCCCGGGTCTGGATGGGTGGGCGGCGGAATTTTATAATCATTTTATTGATATTATGGGTGATGAAATCACTATAATTGTTGAGCAAGGTCGGATTTTGGGACACATTCCATCTAATGTGAATGCCACCTTTCTGTCTCTCATCCCCAAAACTTCTGATCGAAAGGTCTTCTCGGATTTCAGACCGATTTCCATGTGCAATCTTATTTATAAAATATCATCTAAAATCATCGCCAACAGGATCAGGGAGACTTTGTCAAAGACCATTTCACAAGAGCAATATGGGTTTTTGAAAAGTCGTTCTATTCATGATGCTATTGCTATTGCTAAGGAAGTGTTGCATTCCATGCACGATGGGAAAAAGGAAGCTCTCATCATGAAGATTGATCTACTTAAAGCATACGACAGAGCTGACTAGTCATATATTCACCTTCGTCTACTGAAGGTTGGCGTTTCCATTGGATCCATACGGTGGATTATGGGATGTATTTCTTCGGTCAGGTATGCTGTTATCATTAATGGGATGCCTACCTCTTTTTTCGGTGCTGAACGTGGATTAAGGAAGGGGTGTGCATTGTCGCCCTTGATCTTCATTCTTCTCATGGATGGCTTTAGCAACCTCATGAATATGGCTATGCGAGCGGGCTACATTGTTGGTTTCTCCTTTTCCAATACTGTGAGTATTTCCCATTCCTTATTTGTTGATGATATACTTATTTTTAGGAGACTCGTTAGGAATCATTGGTTCTATATACACTTTTTACACACCCGATTTGCCGCTGCCTCTGGATTATATATGTATAAACAAGGCCAAATCTTTTCTTATTTGTGATTATGGGGATGAGGGAGAAATATCTTTTATTGTTGGTTTTCTTGGTGTTCAAACAAGACCGTCAATAGAAGGTTTTCTTTATCTCGGATACAAGATTAAACCATATGGTTATAAGGTAAAAGATTGGATATGGGTTGTAGAGATTCAAATTTAAAATCTCAAAATGGACTCATAAGTGGTTATCACTTGGAGGCCGTTATATTATGATTCAAGCAGTTATGTCCCAACTTATTGTCTATTGGGGTCATCTCTTCTACATTCCGGAGAATATTATCTCTCAAATCAACGCCATCATTGCATAGTTTTTATGGGGCGTGGCTAATATGGTGAAAAAGCATCACCTTTGTAAACTTGAGGTAATATTCTGCCCGAAAAATCTGGGAGGATGGGGTATTCTAAACACACAGGATTTCAATTCGGCTCTACTCACAAAATCGTTGTGGCGTGCAATTAATCAAAATGGGATCTGGTCTGAAATCATATCGTGCAAATATATCACGGGTGACCCCCTGTGCTTCATTTACTGCCATCAATTTAATTTTCCATGATCCATGTCGGCTATATGGCTTAGCTTCAAAAATATCATTCATATTTTTGCAGGGGGGCTGGCTTGGAGCTTTGGTAATGGGCATATGATTCTATTGAGCGGTGACAAAATTTGCGGCATGACTGAAGTACCTCTCATCTGTAATCGGATGTTACACCGATTGACGCATAGAGGAATATTTTATTTGTCATAGGTGATTCATCTTTGGGATTATAGCACGCCTATAATTAAATTGGCTTCACAGATGGGATTTTCGGGACGGGATGCTGTGGAATGGACAGAATACAAATAAAAAGTACAGGCAGCTGGCTTATGGCTCTGTAATGATGAGGAAAAATTGGTATGGGCGATGAAAATGAAGAATGATGACCTGGTGGTGAAAAACATATATTCCAATATTAACCTTTTTGCCATACTTGATTTCACTTCTTTGGGGTTTGAGAAATTCTGGCATAGGAATATTCCAACTAAAATTCTTCTATTTGTATGGCTGGTATGGAAGAGGAAGATTCTAACGTGAGATGGTCTCATGCCTACATAATGATGAAACGACGGATCACTTATTTTTTACATGTCCCAGGGTTGCTCACATTTGGTACCTATTCGGTAAGTATCTTCTCAAGCCATCATGGTCACTGGTGAACTTTATGGATGCGACTCTTCAATGGGATCAAGTGAAGGGATAGTTTCAATCATTTCCTTTCTTTTTCATTTGGGAAATATGGCTTGCCAGGAACCAGTCCATATTTGAAGGAAAACCTATTATCATTCCTCACATCTATAATGCTATTTTGAGATGGATCAACGTCAGGGAGCCTGCAAATGTTTCGGTATGTGATAGGTCTAGAAGGATTTGGCCCCACCCCATCTCCCTTCCAACTATTTTCTTTGATGGAGCATGTCTGGATGGGGTGATGGGGTGTGGTGCTGGGATCAAGTTATCTCAATTAGAAAGAATCCATATTTTCTGGAATGGGGGTTTGGGCACAAACAACTTGGCAGAACTGGTGGCTCTTTGGTGTGGATTACTGGCTACGCGTAATTTAGGTTTGGATCAAGCCTTCATCTATGGAGACTCCAAAATTATTATTGATGCCATTTTTGGACACTCCTCCCTATCCCCTCTGTGTTCTCATGGGTGGTTCAAGAGAACAAGATATTTGTGGACTAAGATGAATTTCCCTCCTTTGCAACATATAGGGAAAACAATACCAGGGCTGATGGTTTATCTAAAAAAGGTATTGGTATGGTTTTTGGTATTATGCAGGTGACTCACTATAGAGACATAAAGTTCATATGGGCCAATAACATCCCCATTTCGTGATATATCTGCGTTTTCAGTCTTATGGAACATACTTCAAGCGAGCTGTTATTTTTGTTTTTTCTCTACAGCAAGCAAGCTTGTATTACTTGGTGACAAATGGTGCAAAGGGGCCTCACCAACAAGGGTGCCGGTCTAAATCCTTACATTTTCTGGTGGAACTCCCCTCTCTGCTACATTCGGTTTGCTTTTTTATATGATCCTTTATGCTCAGATGAACATCACTTTAAGCTGTAAAGTGATGTATAGATATTTTCTTTTCATTATTTTCATGTCTTTTTTTTCTCTTCAAGTCTACATGTTTGGGATTATCTTCTTTTATTTTGATGAGCATATGTAGTTGGGCTATATTTTCGCTAATTGTGATGGGATTATGTTGCGGGATAATATACATATCCTCTCATAATGGTCAATGATAAACACTATTTGGGGAAGTGCTTTTCACTATGATGTATGATGTACGGTTTGTTTATTTCAATATAAAAACAACATTTTTTTCTTTCTAAAAAAAAAAAAAAAAAAACTTAACCTTAATTGTTATAAAATAATTATTAATAAATGACCCGTACATAGATTTTCGTTGCTAAGTTTATCCTTGCATTTTAAAAATAAATAAATCCCAGAATAACGAAAAACACCAAATAAGCTTTGATCTCAAAACAAAGCCAGCATGCAACCCACCCAATGCAATTTAAAAAGCATAGCTTTACCAATAAAAAATATTTGTAGGCAACGACCAAATAAACTATGTCCACAAGGCTATTCTCAAAACCTTTGGCATTCACAAATTTCTAGATAATAATTCCAAAATGTTGTGCGGAAAGATCAAAATAGCTATAGTTTAATTGTACAAAGCAGTGCTCTTTTCCGCACTCAACTGTTAAACCTTAAATTAGGGGAAAAGATAAAACTACAAACTAGGTGCCATGAAATAAAAGTCATTAAACCCTAAATATGCCCTGAAATAAAAGTCATTAAACCCTAATTGCGGCTATTTCATTCCATCCAAGTCCTGTATTTTTCTGTTTTTTTTTTTAATTTTGTCATGAATTGTTCTAGGTATTTTTCTTACTCATAAATAGGTATTTTTCTTACTCATAAAGAATCTATCAGGAGTAGGAATAAAAGTCATAGTTTAGAAAAGTCCATAAAATAATCTAGAAATTCAGGCAATAAAAGTCATAGTTTAGAAAAGTCCATAAAATAATCTAGAAATTCAGGCAAGGATATGAAATTTTTTTTGAAAATCTGGATTATAGTTGTTAAATATCAGGATTTTGAGTGTTTCAAGAGTTTTTTTAATAGTGCTGAATCTATTTCCATCATCAAAAAATAATTCAAACACGCCAAGTATCTAATTTTTGTGAATTTTTTTTACCAAATTCTAGCAAAAAAAACTTGTTTTTGTAGACTATTCTGTTACATTGGTTGACTCTTGAAATAAAATGAAAAACCAAACACAAATTTATAATCAAAGTATTTTTATTTCATTCTGTTCCACTCTTGGTATTTTTCTTACTGTTAAAAAAAATAAAGATGAAGCAAGGCTGATTCAAATCAAATAGACAGAGTAAGACTTGGATTCAAATCAAATGAGTCAGACTCCAATTCAAATCAGAAAAAAAAAATTCAATATAAAACCACGATGTTAAAATCAGCATGCTAACCTTCTTTCTGATCGACCCTCCATAGAACTCATGCCCGGTCTGTCTTCTCTCTTCTCAACAATGCAAACATCAAAGAAAAGAAAGACCCAAAAACAGAGATAGATGCAAAATAAATAATCACATAATAGCGCTTAAAAACCAAAAAACAGAGATAGATGCAAAATAGATAATTATAAGAGAAGCGATTCTTTCTTTGTCCCGAAATATGTTTTTGTGGATCTCAAACTTCTATTCTGGTTCTATCTTCTAAATTTGACCTTATTTTGAAATTTGTACTTCGGTTGTTATCTTTGTTTAAGGGTTGGAGAGGTGGTTTCTTGACAGACAAGATTAAGTACAAGAAAAAATTGGTCCTGCAAATCTAGTGGTTTTTGGACAAGATTAAATATACTGAAGAGCTACTCCAGGCGTTATTTTTTCAGATGAAAAAAAAAACCAAAAATAAATGGAAACACCTGCTACCTGTTTGGGCAAAGCCCCCAGGAATGAAAAAAACACTAACCAAGGCCGTGAATTCAAAATTTACATTTAATCATAATTAGGCAGGAACAATTACTCTCTTTACTCAGCGGTGACAATAACATATTGTGCTTAAAAGGAGCCCAATGGTACTCTTTAGGGCCCAATTGCATTTGCATTTAGAGGGGAGTATACCTGTGTGGTCTTAATCTGTTCAATCCATCTGAGCCTAAGATCAATTTACATTGCAATTTATTATTTTAGGGGGAGTATAGTTCTATGCCGTTTTAATCCATTAAATCTGTCTGAGCCCGTTCTCGACAAATCTACGGAGTCTGAGCCTACGTAAATCGGCAACTCCACCGAGACATTCCAGTGATTAAAGTTGATCCTAGCCTGTCAAAAAGCCTCCCAACCGGTGATTAAATTAAGCTGGTCAGTCTCTAAAAAAATCTCACAACGAAAATAACAATGTTCAATTGGCACTAGTTAAATAAATGGTATATAAGGTTGTTATATCTATGTATCTCATTTAGATTATTCTAAAGTATTATCGATACATTTTTCAAAAATACAATTTAAAAGTATTATCAATTTATTCGGACACATTTTCTGCTCAAGCTGGGATGGTAGAATGATGGCCAATTTTGTCTTTTGTGTGGGGATAAAGGGGAGATCATGGATAAGATGAAAAATACTATTATTTCTAAATTTA
Organism: Pinus albicaulis; assembly: GCA_034641835.2. Classification (NCBI taxonomy): domain Eukaryota; kingdom Viridiplantae; phylum Streptophyta; class Pinopsida; order Pinales; family Pinaceae; genus Pinus; species Pinus albicaulis. The sequence goes on from CM076579.1 coordinate 403,227,296, forward strand.
AGAAAAAGCTGTGGGATGATAAGAAGTTAGAGGGGAAAACGAAGCTAAACTATTATAAGGAGGTGATCAACCTTACTCTTGCTAACCAAAATTATTTTTTTGCCTTGACCAATACTAATAAAAAAATGAGAACTAATTTGTCATGAGCTTCAAAGTGAAAGGGGAGGTTGGTCTGTTCCCAAAATACCTTGGGATAAAAGAGTTTGTGGCTTTGTGATACTGAGAATTTAGAAGATGAAAAATACTTTCTCTTGGATTACCTAGATCTTATTCACATCTAATCTCATTTTCATAACATTTGCCATAATACCAACTTTCTTGACTTGCTAAATCCCCAAAATTATAGTGATCTAGGAACATCTTTCTCTTCTTTTTGATCATAGAAATAAATTCTTAATTTTTTTTAATTAATCTCCTATTTTAAGGTTCAATAAATCATATCAGCCTTAGTGAACATTAACCATCATAATATTCTAAAAGTACTATTTAAAATTGAATGAATTTAATAGTAAAAAACTTATGTTTCCTTCCAAATTATTGCTAGCCATTTTGGAACACACTCACACTGCATTGATATTGAAATGAATAAGGATTTGCATGGCAATGAGTATTCATTATTGCAGATGCTCTATGTAGCCATCATTGTCTAACTGTGGATAGGGACTTCGGCATGTTGGGCATCTACAATGCTTCTCACCACTTAGCTACTCATAAACCCCTATTTATGGCTACCCTATTTTCCATATGCTTCTATCATGCCAATTTTAATCACTTTTGTCATGAATTTCCATTAAGCTATGAGGTTTTCTTCTTCTTACCCTGCACTCGAAAAATAGGTCAATAGGCAATAGTTAGGCTCTTCAATCAATCTTAATGGTTTTAAATCTGAAATACTTTGTAATCCATGAATTTGGAAGAATACTTGGTTTTATGTTCACATGCGATGAACTTCAATGCTTCCACAATTGTTTTTAACCTCATTTGATCCCTGAGTGATTATTTAGGCTATAATATTTTCCTTCATTCAACAAAAATCTTTCTAACTTCTCCTCATCTAAAGTGTGCCTTCTCCTATAATTCATGAATTTAAAGTGGCTAAGTCCATGTGAAAATGAAATACGTGTGTAGGTGTGGTATGTAGCACTCAGTGAACAAGTAAGCAACGATTCAATGGTTAATTCAAGAATTAACCATCAAACATGAGCTAATTGAAGGTTATTTCATTACATTTTCACTTGTCCTTTCAAAGGCATATATATGGAATTTGGTAATTAAGTTTGAGTATTTTTTAAACATTAAATACATTTTCACCTCTGTTAGTTACTATTTGTTCGTTACTAATTTGGTGTTATTTTAAGTGACTAATTTTTGGAGAATAAAGTGTAAAAATATTTAATTTAGTCACTCAAGCTAAATATTTCTTATCTAATCAAGAGAATAATCATTTCGATCAACAATATAAACATTCAATAGTAAATCCACGAGTGGAAAATTTATGTGAAGTTCCTTTAAAAAAATTTCAAATGGCTTGGAGAAATTCTTATCTTGTTTGTTTTGTTCATGAAGTTCTAGTAGTGTAAACATGTATTGTATATAACCTCGAAAAATAAACTAACCAAAAATATTTTTTAAACAATTAAGATAGTTTAGGAATTCTTGTTACCATGTCTAGGATGGGAAAACCTCCTTCTAGTTATTAATGACGGGATGCAAGGTTCTATTCTTCCAATTTTTGTAATATCTAAACTATAGTTTCCTCATCCTTGAATACTATATTAATAAAAGTTTACTGCAGATTATATGCTTATGATTTCTTCAAGGCCAAGCCTTTGCTTTAATTTAATTGCTTGAAGGTTATTGAAGGTGTTCGTCCTATATGGAATACCTTGTTTACCTAAAAATGTTTCTATTCTTTGTTCTTGAGTTCCCTCAATCCCCAAGACTTGGGTGCTTATCAAACTTAGCCCACATAAAGTTATGAAGGGATTTATTGAGCCATATACACCACCTTTAACAACAAGAAATAAGAAAGAGTACTAGTATATATGAGTAGCTACCAATATTTATTTACAGATATGGAATTTAGCCATTAGTGTTAAGGGCTTAGTAATCCACTTATCTACCTTCTTTCAACTATCTATTCTCTTCGAGAAAAAAGGGAATAAAAAGGAAATTGAAATGTTGACTTGGTTGAATCCAAGTACAAGTTTTGGAATCCAACCACTTTAACATTAGACATTGGTTCTAATTGTAACACTGATTCTTCATTGATGGAATACTTAACCCCAAAGCAGTACACAAAATATGTATGCAATCGATGATATGGGTCCATGATTGTTGGTATTCTCAAATAGTCGAGAAATAATCCTCTAAAAGTATCCACTAACTAACTAAGAAACTTTCAATACTCAACAAAGTAGTACATAAAATATGTAAACAATCCATGATATGGCTCTATGATTGTTGGTCTTCTTAGATAGTTTAGAAATAATCCTCTACAAAGTATCCATTGACTAACTGAGCAACCACCAACTCGAGGAGATGAATCTCTTGAATTTACCCCAAATTGACTTTGGTGTTAAGAACATATCCAAGTGCTTCAATAGTAGTGACATACAGTGATAGATCCATAAAGGAAACCTTGACTAATAACCTAAACAATCCAATTTCCTCGATTTTTTTTCCATTGATAGAGATACACATTGAAGCGTCTAAAAATAAATTAAAAACCCTAAAATTTCAGCTTCTTGTAAAATAAAATTCCCACCCCACTGATCAAGGACAAGATTTTATGAGAAATGTATTTCCTACTAATGTGATTCAAACCTTAAACATTCCAAAATATAACTTTCATTTTTAACTCCCAATATCATGCATATCCTTGTCATTTTCTCCAAGGCTGAGAAGTACATAAGAGAGGTCACACTAGTAAAACGTTTCTTTAGTTGAAACAAACCTTAAATAGTATGATAATGACATTTTTTTTTATCTGGTTATCATTCTAATACCCTCACATAAATGAAACACTTGAGGAGGAAGTGAGCTATGTTAACCTCTGCTAGTTAACAACTACTAGAGTTTATAGGGAGAGATGATTTATACACCATGTGACCTAGAAGCCTCGCAAGGTTTTTTGGCATGTTTATTTTTGGTATTATAACATTTGGAGACCTATTATATGAATCCCTTCTCACCACTTAAGCCTATACACCTTCTATAGAATTTTCATAGGTACCAACGAGTCCTTGGGAAAGTTGCATTGAGACATGTGGGTTACCTTGTTGCATCTAGGCCAATCAAATATAGGATGATATGTGCTCTAGTAACAAAAATTGGGTTGGGGAGGTTAGTGTATTGCACAACCTAGTGATGCACTATGTCACCTATACTATTGTAAATAAACTCCTTAAATTATTTTGACATGGTAACCAGGACATAAACCACGCATTAGACCCTTGGGTTAAAGAACCTACAATCTATCTCATGGAAGATAAACTCATATCAGAGTTGAGATAAATGATAAGAAGGGACACAATTCAATGATTGGTAGGATTGGGAAGTTTGGCAATACTAAGTAGGATAGCTAGGTAGCTTAGCTAGTAAAAATTCCTCTAACTATAATAAGAAAAACGTAAATTTATTTTTACAGATCATGGACCATGCCAAAGAATCCCCACAACATGGGCCTTTTCAAAAAAATTGAAAAAGGAAAATCCTTTTCTGAGATTGCAGATTTATAGAAATTTGCACCCATATGGTTCCAGAACCTCCTTAACCTAGTTATGAATAACAACCTAAAATGGGACACACTCAAAAAAGTACCATAACATCTTTCTTATATGTATTATGTGAAGTCATATTCATCAAAATAAATGTTGATAGTAAAAAAATAATAATCATTAACATTATGTCGAATGATTTATTTTGAATAGCATTTAATTATTAAAATGCAAATGTAAAGATTATACTTGAGTTTGATATCGGTTTATCTAAAAGGAAATTTTCATTAAAAAAAAATGATTGACTATTCGTGATTGATTTCGTGTATATTTTGGGAAAAGAAACCTTTCTATCAAGTTTAACAAATGGTTTCAAGAGGAAGATCTATTTAGGGAAAATCAACGTTAAAGATATCCTAGTGTATTAGATATCATTGGCCTTCATACCCATGGGGGTGTTACATTAGTTAAGAAGGCTAAATTATAAATTTTTATAGTTAGGACATATGGAAAAAATAGGCGTTGCACTAGTATAATGGTAAAGGATATATTTCCCTAAGGAGATTATAGAATCGGACCCAACAATTTTTTTTTATAACTCTTGATAAAAAATGAATGGGCATTGCTATTAGGAATAGGTCTATGGAATTAAGTGGTAAAAAGAAATATATATAATATTCTTTTGTAGAGGATATGACAAGATATTCTACAAGACCTCTCAAATATGTATCAATTATATGGAAGGAAACTATCAAATATTCTACCCTTATTTGAATATGGCTAATCTAGAAGTTAGGTGATGTTAAAACATGGATAACTTAGAAGTTAGGTGATGGTTTAAGTATAGGACTAGGTGAGGATACTTGGTTTCATTGTTGGAAATTTACATTACAAAGTTTCCTCATTAACCAAGTCAAGAAAAATGGCCTATACACCCTAAACCAAGTAGTTGATCCTCATATAAACTCCATATAGAGATAAGAATGAAAGACAATGGAATAGATAGGGACCAAAGGTGAAGATTATATCTCATGGAAAGGTTAAATATATAAACTCAGAGGTAATCATGCCAAACTAAAGGAGGAGGAGGATGAACTTCTTTGGTCAAAAATCACTTTGGAGGCTCATATACTCCAATGATTAGGCATAAGGTATTGAGTGAAGAAGCCCTGGAAGATGAGCCAATATAGTGATGCAAAGAAGGGCCCTGAAATTCAAGTTCCCCATAATTTTTTTTATTTTCATGTTGTTATATTTAATTGATAAGGTGCTTACTTAGGAAAATGTACAAATATAAAATGAACAATGCCTTCTCTGTAAAGAAAGTGATGATACGAAAATTTATTTCTGATTCATTTCTTTTACTCTAAACAGGGATGGAAACATTTAGATAGGTTTTTGGGTTACAATGATGGTTGGAGGGGAAATATTGTTGAATATTGTCTCCAAAGTTTGTGTAGAATCCAAGCAATAGAAAAGTATACCCTTCTCTCTATTTTTATTGATTCAAGAATGTGACTTTCAAGAAAAGTTATTCCTTTTAATGATAAGTACATCATCCATTTACAAAGTGACTCTCAAATTTTGAATATACGCATTAGCTTCCACAAATCAAAGCCATAAAACATCCAATAGTCATTGATAGGTCTAAGTTGTGGATTTGTTTTGGATGGTCATGAAACTCAAGACGATCATCCCTTTATTAGAGTGAGAGGTTTAATGTAATTATTACAAACACATTTTCTCAAGTTACAAAGAAATATTAAGGAAGGGACCATCAACATCCCTGAATTAATTAATTTAAAATTTTCTCTACTTTGGGTCACTAAACATGGTAGGTGGGCGGGGGGTTTGAATAAACAATGAATGGTGAGTGAAGTGTGGAAAGATTAGGATAAAAATATATTGAGGGGGGGGGGATAAATAGAAAACATGGAGAGAGTGAGACACCCAAAAGGGAAGGAGAACCCAAAGGTAAATTGGGAGATTAGACATGCCCCGAGTTGGAGATCCAAATTATATATGAGGGGCTTCCAAGACTAGCTAAGTCTATAGCCATCTTTGTGATTAAATATATTTAGATGCTTTTAGATTTCAAGTACTTCATAGATAATATGCTTTTATAAACATAAATATAATAATATTAATAATAGTAAAAGTAATTAATAAGTGTAATTATTAATTATTAAAAGACATGCATATTAGTTGGTACATGATTATTCATGAAAGGGAATTCCACATAGTATTTATGTGGGGCCCTGATTTGTAACCAAATCATATCATTCACTGATACATTCTATATATCAATTATTTTTTGTAATAGATAATTCTATATTCCATATATTTCGGTGAATTAACTTGTGACCGAGCTTTGTCTATCACATTTCATATCAAAGCCAATTATGATCCCAGGTATTGGCATGTTCTTTCTCGGACTTTTTTTGTCCTGGAATTTGGCCACATTCACTCAAATTATTAGTTTCTTTGATTTTTTTTGTTCTTTTACCACCATAAGGATGTTTGGTTAATTTAAGTGCAGAAGCTCATTAAAGAAAAAATACCCATATTTGGTCCATGGCCACATATTAGCCTTTTTTTGCTACAATATATAATAGTAATAATTTAAAAAAAAATGGAGTTAGAAAAAGGAAAAAGGAAAAGGAGTAATAACAGAATCATTCTAGTAATTCCGTGCAAAGTAAAACAAATCAAAATTTTATTGTTCATCTACATACGTTATTTGTATCATACATGGCCATCATTCAGGAAAGGAATAAAAATAAAAAACTTCCTAAAAGCCAGAATATAGCAACACCACCAGTTTCTCTATAAAATAAGAAGTTGTCAATTCGTGGTGCAAATTAACAAGTGTGTCACTATGATTACCATTTATCGAATCTAGTGGTTGCAAGCATTAAACCGATAAAATTCTAGCATCTTTCAAGGATTGGAAGAATTTATTTTCTGTAGGATTTGACAAGTGGAGAAAAGCTTGAAGAAAGACAATCTCTAACATGACTTTTCCTTAGCATAGGGTCAACAGCAATACCATACCAATGATAGTTTGATAGCAGAACAAGAAAAAACTATTATCAACATTTAGTTCACAAGGATGTTAGTCTTAGGTATGAATATTAATGCATCATTTTTGTTTTTATTACAAGTTGGAATGGAACCATCGTTATTGCAACTAGGAGTGAGGAAAACAAGAAGAAAAAACCCTCCCAAATTGTTTGTATGTGACTCTTTGCCCCGCCTTCATATAAGTCGTCACTTGTTGTACTTCCTACTAAGCAACTATTTTTTTATGCCTATAAAAAATCAAACCATATGACCCATTCGTACCCTTCTTATATGTTCACTTTACTTCCTAAATTAAGAAAATCATTGTGATTGATGTTAAAAGTTGTCAACTGTTGTCATTGATGTCAGAGTTGAGTCAAGACTTTTTATTTGTGTCAAGTTTAGGGGAATATTGGAGGCTATAGTTTTGAATATTTTAAGATCTTTCTTCCTTAATTCCAAATCTCAAATGATAAAACTAAGTGTTTCATTTTGTAGTTCTCTTAGATATATTTCAAATGGTATATGGAACTTATAAAATCTCCTAAGGATCAAGGAGAAAAGGCATTTTGAATTTAAGGCCTAACTAAGCAAATTTTGGTTTGAAAGTCATCTAAACTTGTTCAATAATATGGACTTATTAGGTACATGTGATCCTTTGGAGAAATACGAGTTGCAAACAATTGGCACATAGCTAGAAGATTCAGACAACCAACCTACAGTAATGCACCAAGATATTCATATATCCGGTTAATTTGGAGTTGAACACTCCTCAGGTTAGAAGGGGACCCAGATATAGATCACGGTTTCATCAATTGTAATTCCACATAGGGGTAAATATGGGCATCCACCTATCTGGCCCTTAGAAAATTTAACAAAGGAAAACAAGGAAAAACATTTAGACACCATATTCCCATCCATACAAGGTGGATGACATGGGGTCAGTTTGTAAACATGTTTGCAGTATTACGAATTTCTTCGAAAAAGGTGTGAGTGGACAGTGGGCCCAAATCAACTTAGAACACCACCATGAAAATTGGACGATCTAGGAGAAATGACGATTTAGTGCATCCAAAATTCTAGGCCTCTGAGCTTAATAAGCATGTCAAATGATCCATATACCAAATGTCGTGAAACATGTCAAGCTTCCATTGTGGCAGAGTTCTAAAGACATATAACATATACCTCATATACAAATTTGTTGATGTAGATTTTTGTGTAATGACAAAGTTTTAAAACACCTGGATAAAAAAATTTGGTCAAAAATCACTTATAACATGTAGAACTGAATTTAAAATATTATGGATTTTTTCAACTTTGCACTTAAGTCATTTATTTGGTTCTTGGTCCTATGCAGCTGAAAGATAAACCTTAGGAGCTACAGATTAAAATCCTTGGAATAAATTTGGAATTTTGTTGTATTCATCTTTAAAATGATTTTTCGTGTTTGGCGATTCAATTTTCCTCAATATATTGTGTTTCATACAACGTTAAAAATGAAATTTGATGATTGGAATTTTGTTTTTCCTCATAAATTGGTGCTGCATGGTGACCAAAAAATTTCAAAAGGCATGATTTGAAGTGATTTGATTTAAGATATTTTTTAATACAAAAAGAAACAACTAATATTTATATAAACTAGTGCTTCAAGTTGAAATTCATATTCTTGTTCTTGTTCTAATAAAATAAAAAATGATAAATAGAGAAAAAAAAATTCCGCAAGAAGATAGAGAAAAAGTTGTTAAATGTCAAAATTATAAAGAATACAAAGAGCATATAGAAAAAAACATAGGTTGTAGAAGCATATTGGGTGAAACTTTAAGCTTCTATAACAAAAAGTATAGAGGATTGGAAACATACAGAGTGATGTTGAAACAAGACCATAAGAACATGTCATAACAAATACAAATATTTTCCTCATTTATTAAGGGATTGATCTCTTTGTTAGGTAGGTGTTGTAGCCACTACAAAACCCTCCAAAACTTAGGCCTAGATCCAAATTTTGGAGCCTTCCTTGGTCTTGTTTATAGATGTCATAAAATTTGAAGTTCATTCTATTGCTTTTGTGATCCCTTTCGCAAGATGGGAAAAGTGTCACCTTTGGCATATTGGCTACTACAATGAATGCATGAGCCTGTTCCAGTAATTCCAACAGGTCACCATTATGTAATTGATTTGTTTTAACTATGAATTAGGGGAATTTTGAGGTCTAAAATGGGCCTCCCAAGGATATTATAAAATAATATTGGAAATAATAAAATAATACGTGATTGCATCATCAAATTTTAGAGGGAAAAAAGGAAAAACTAATTTTTAAACTCGTATTTTCAAATTATCTCCCTATGGGTTTACTCAAATTTCATGTGGGAACACTCGTTTGATGCAAAATTTGATTTATCATCCAATGGGTACTCATGTTCCATAATTTCGATGGACCGTACTATACAAAAAAATTGAGAATACATGAAAAGCCTGATTGCAATCACTTTTTCCATGTATTTCTCATTTCTCGTGTAGCAGAGTCTATCAAAAGTGTGCAACATGGGTACTCCTTGGATGAGGAATTAAATTTTGCATCCAACATGTACTCCCACTCGAAATTTGAGTAAAACCATAGGGAGATAAGATGAAAATACAAGTTGAAAAAGTAGTTTTATTATTTTATTAATTTTTAATCTTTTTACCTTTTAACCCCAAAAATGGTGAATCATCCCCATGGTTGACATCATCATCTTGAATCCTATTGGTTCTTATAAATTTTATTTTTGTTGTACATTTTTCTTAGGAGGCTCATTTTAGACCTCAAAAGTTCTCTAATGTAAGTACCTGTCACACTCATTTCAAATGTTTTGAACATTGTCGCACAAGTGTCTTCATAGTCATTGTAAAGTGTATATTTGGTGTCACACTTATCATAACTATTCACAAATATGTCACATAGAGGATAATTATTTTTCTGTATGTCTCAGAGGATCTATGTTGTTTGAGTTTTAAAGTATGTTGAGTGTGCGATCACAATCAAAATATATCAATGCTCACATCAATCTCACCCATTCCACACTTACTCATTTTTTGGAAAAAATCTCGACTAATAGACTTAACCTCTTCGGGCTTCCCCTGAGCTACACAATGCACAATCTCAGTCCTCTAGTTGTGACCTTATTTCTTGGCACTGCGTAGTGTGCAGTGCTAACTTCAGAAGAACTACATCATTGCACAATTTTGATGACTAGCACCTGACATTGACCCCCAGAATTGCGTAGTTGAGGCCTCCAACCCGACTTGAACTACACACTTTGCAACTTCAAGACACAAGCTAATCCATTGATCCTTATAACTACACACTACATAGTCATCCCTACCTCCTTCACCTCCTGAATTGCGCAATTGGCTTTCTCAACTCTCATCTTGGTTGCTTGTCCCCTATAACTCCAGAAATTGTGCAGTCATGTCCCTCAGCTTAGCCTCAAATACACATTGCAAAGTATTAAGGCCCAAGGCTGCCCCTTTCATGTCTGAAATGCATAACTGTGCAGTCACTGAGCCTCCTTTCCCAACCTATCACCTGTCCTCAACTCAATTTATGGATCAAAATGCATCATCTTAGACTAGGGGTTTTCAGATTAATTTCATCCCATCATGAGTGAATTGCAGGAACAAGTTCTCCATCAAGTCATGAAAAAATGATAAAGGAAGAAATCATGCTAAAGAAAATCTTGCAACTGAACTTACAAGATGATTGATCGAGGCAAAGAAAAAGGACACTAGTTTGTGACCACCTTCAAGAGTTGAGATCATTGAAGAATCCTTATCACCAAGGCTTGCAGAGGAGTGAAGGAGAGGTCTTTCATGGAGACACTTAACTCTCAGCATCAACAATGGCCTGAAATTTCCATATCATCAAGCCGCCCATGTCAGCAATGTCATGTCATGAGTGGTCATGTCACCACATCACCATTGTATATAATATCCATTGTAAAAAAATGCATTGGAAAGTGGAAGTCCAAAGAAAACACCTGAATTTAAAGTGTCATGAAAGTGGAAAAACCATGGGAAGTCAAGCAATCATGAGGGTAGCCAAAGAATCATCCTTGGTTAAATATACTTCCCCATTGTTTGAGCAAAATACTTTTCATCTTGGCTCCACCAGTAAAGAAGTAGAGAGAATATATGGTTCTTTTGTGGATCAAGTAGTGGCTCCAATGCTCCACTATCATAGCTAGTGATGTTCATTGTGTACATGTTTCTCAAAACTTTTACTTAATAACATAATCCTTTCAAGGCTAGAATGTTCTTCACACATGACATGAATGTTTGTAACACTGTTCTGTAGATATTTGTACTTCATATTTTCTTTTCACATGTACTATGATAGTTGAGCTATTTCGGTTATTTTAGTGCTTATCTTGTTGAGAACGTGTTGTAACGGTTGTAACTGTTATCACATCCTGGTGGACTGTTCCACAGGATATTGGACAGAAATTTCTCATATTATTGTGTGCATAATTGTTGTCATGTACTTTTGGACTATGCCGCAAGACACTGGAAAATATTTCTTAAGTTGTTGTGTGTAATGACCACCGCATCCATTTTGGACTCGTATGCTAGGTGTTAGACATAATCATCTGTTTCACATGTGTCTCTTCCTGAGTGGTACTATTACCTCTCTCCTAGAGGCTCACCTCTCTCTCCCCCCCCATTTCATAGTAGAATAACCTTGACACACTTGCAATCAAACACTCACCGGTCACACCCCCTTTCTTTGCAAAAGTACATTGGCATCACTCACCCTTGATGACAACAAGATCCAAGGAATATATTTAAGAATAAGGCAACCAGACCTTTGTTCTGGATGGGATTCCTACACCAAATGATGTGAGGTATAATTGGGACTTCATATCGGGAAGATCCAGTAAATGTTGGTGGATCCAACACCATCAAAAGTAGGTTCCTGAAAAATATCAGCAAGTTGGTGCCTAGGAAAAGATGAAGTTAGTAATTCCAACAAGTGGGTTCTCGCAAAAGAAAAATAGGTTGGTGTGTACAGTACAATATGATGTAAGAACAAGTTGGTGCTATCATAGACATCAAAACAGAAATATTGGTGGTTTTCTCCCTTTATGGGTTTCCATCTATATATGGTGTCTCTATATGTTTCTTATGGGTGTGATGTTGATATTATTTATTTGTATCTATTTCATGGTTAATTGTTGAATATTTAAATAGCTATGTTAATTATTAAACAATTTGGCTAATTTTTTTTTAAAATTTATAAAATATTGATTCAAACCCCTCTCGGTATTTTTCCTAGTTTCCAACTATTGGTGTGTTCCTTCAGCACCAGTCTAACAACTGGAAGGAATATCTAAAGCCAAGACATGGCCATCCAAGAATCATTTTCTACCAACAAAGCTACTCTTTTTAAAGGAATAAACTATACCTTTTGGAAAGTGATAATTAGGGCATATCTAATGTCCCCTAGTGCTTATGCATGGGATGGAGTGGTGAATGGCTATGAAATTTAGACACCTATTTTGGTTGAAAGAGACGAAAAGCTTGAGCTCTCATTTGATGCCAAAGAAATTAATGCAATCTAAGTGGATTATTTGAATCATAATTTGTTAAATTTATGCACTACAAGACTAAAACATAATTGTGGGACAAGTTAAGGAACAATTTTGAAGGTGATGGTAACGTAAAATTGGCCAAACTACAAGTATATAAAATGAAATTTGATTCATTAATTATGAATGATGATGAGGATATAGAAAATTTTTTATTTCATTAAATGAAATTGTGAATGTCATGAGAGGTATTGATGAAACTACAAAGGATTCCAAAATAGTTCAAAAAGTGTTTAGATGTCTTCCTTCCAAATTTAATACTAAGGTATCAACTATTAAGGGTATATTTAACCTTGAAATTTTATTAATGGATCAATTATTTTGAAAATTAACAATCTATGAAATGCCAAATAAAAAAGGATAATCTACATCAAGAGAAACAACTTTTAAGGCATATAGGAAAACAAATAATTACCAAGAATTCTCAAATTCTAGATCAGATGAAGGAGAGACTAAGTTTTTCAGAAGACTGAAGAAAGGAACTGGAAAATATAAAGGTAAGATTCATTTCAAATACTTCAATTGTGGAAAAGTATGTCATTATGCATCAAAATTTGCATTCTAGAGGGAACATAATAAACCAAATAGAATATATATATATATATATATATATATATATATATATATATATATATATATATATATATTATAGGAAAGTTTTTTTTTTGTGTGAATTTGGTAGGTCCTTACTATTTTCTATTAAATATCAAAAAGCAGGTTACACTAGATACAAAGTGAGTGACCTCAACCTGTCCGAAGGAAACCAGGTCTGTTGGCCACCTTAACGCATCGAAGGCCATCTAAAATTAATAATGTTTCCTTCTTCTACTTGTCGCAATGGCCAATTCACTGTTTAAAACATTAACTAAGTACTAACTATAAACAAAAACACTATCCACAAAATTCATAAAAACTTAAACTGGGCTGCGATCCATCATATGAGTCTATTAGTGCAGGATCCTTTGTCGTAGAGCCAGGAATGTCCACTTGCTGCAACTGTTGCAACTGAATTTCAATTCGACCAATTCGAGCTATCGCTTGAAGCTGGGACAACTTGATATGCTGGAGTGGAATGTTGATGTCCTAAAACAGTTCCATCACTACTGATGCTTCATTCTCTTTACCTGGATGAAAAATTTGCATTTCTTTGGCTAGAACACATTTCATTATCCAATAAGTATGAACAATTTGGTTAAACGGAGAGATAATACCTATGGTATTTCCTGGATCAGTGATAAAATCCATAATTTCCTCCTCTGCCTCATTATCTTCCTCATTACTATAACTGTTTTTTTCCCATCCCTGAATTGCATTTTTGAATTGTGGAGGATTTCCAAGAGAGCAAGCTTCCGAGATATTCTCTAACATCTCTTGCTTTGTATTTCTACCTTTCTTGCTAGTCCCAGCTTCAGATTTTATAATTCTCTGCTTTCATTTGTCTTGATTTTGAACCAAAATCTTCCTCATTTTCCTCTTAACCATAGTTCTGGTTTGAATATTCTGCTGGAGTAAACCTGTAATGACTATATATGATCCTGTATAACGGAAGGATAGAGGTATAACAATTAAAATTCTTTCCTTCAGAACTAAACCTTCCTTTGGCTCATGACACACAGAATGGTAGATATAATACCATAGACCGAGAAATTTGAAGAAAAGGTTTAAACAAATAGTTTATTGGACATAGAGATAGACCCAGAAGTGACTCTCTATGCTACCCAATAGAAGCCTAACTAAACAGGCGAAACTCCTGAAATGACAAATATTAATGATAAAACCAGAATAGAGATCATGAAAATAATCTCCAATATGACAGATTTTGAGAATATGACCCCGCCGATACCAAACACGACCAACATAATAGGCACTGCTTCTAAAATTCCTTACACTGATATTGAGGAGAAAACTGACAAAATTAAGAAATTTTCCTTGCCTTAACCCAGAAAGGCAAACAAACAGACAACAGAGGCTACCCCAATTATCCCTTCCAACTTTCAAATATACCAACCTAAGGTGAAATCCAACAGAAGTGAACTTTATGTATATAAATAGGAAAGTTAAGAAGGAGAATAAATTTGAAAAAAAAATTATACCCAAGAAGATAGAAACTCCTCAAAAGATAAATGAGAAATATTCTAATGAAGAAGGAATTAATGACTTCATTTTCATGGCTTTAGAAACCAAAAATGAAGGGCATAATGAATATTAAGTAAGTGAAGAAGAAGTTGAAGTAGACATGGAAGGTAAATTAAGCGGTTCCTTAAAAGAAATCAATAGATTTAAGAAAAAGAATGAGAAATAAAATAACTATTGATCAAATATGTAAAATAAAAACTTGAATCTGAAGACCCATTACTCATTCTACTAAGGGTGGAGTTGGAAGAAACTAAAAATGTCAAATACATTCTATTGCAACAACTGTAAGAGAAAGGTAAGGAATGTAAAAAATTTGAAAAAGAGGTAGTCTATCTATGAAAGGAATTGGAGAAAACTCAAGATCAAATAAACTATAATATAAAGCATATTAAAGGATCTAAAAATTTAGATGAAATTATTAATGCTAAGAGATCCCCTCTCATAAATATTGGCTTGGTTTATGAGGGAGAAACTAGAAACAAGAAACTTGAAGACAAAAGACATATCGACTTCATCAAAGAACTCACAGAAAGTAATGGAAATGGAATTCAATGGAAGGAAAACAATAAATAATCACAAAATAATAAAAATAATAGTAATGCATCTCAACTATAGTCAATGAATATTGACAAAATAGACAACTTGAATAAGTGAAAAATCAGTATCAACATAGTAACATTAAAAATCAGCAGCGACTAAGAAAATTATATAACAAAGTTTTGAAAATATTTATAGATCAAGCAAAAATCTTCAAAATCCATGCTTCCCTCAAAGAAAAATTCATCAAATGTTCAATATATCACATTCACAAAGACAAAATACTCCCAAGTTCATAAATTTCTTCTATGGTTATTGTTATTGTTATTGTTACAAAATTTATGGTGACAATGTTCTAAACTATAGAACATACCTTAGAAGTAATTATACAAGAAATGAAGGAAATGATTATTACCAGTCAAATAGACATAGAAAAATTGGAAATTCAAGTAGAAATAACCCTAGGGACAAAAATCCTTTTGATCCCTTATTATATATTATTGAATTCTTTAATTGCCATAACTTTGGCTGTAAAGAAACTCAGTGTAGAGTTAGAAACTTTAGATAACCTTTTCAGGATAAGAAAAGATAGGAAGAACCCATTTTTTGGAAGAAGGAAAAGGAGGAAAAAAAAGACAAGTTTGGCCTTTATCTATATTCTCAAAACCAAAGTAGCCACTGGTATGTGGATATTGGATGTTCCTAACATATGACTCGTCATAAAAGTCATTTCTTGTCACTCAATGAAAAATATTCAAGAAATGTCACTTTTGGTAATGACACTCTAGGTAATATTACGGGAAAAGGAAAAATAAGTCTAAAGGATCGAAAAGGTAAAACTTAGGACGTTCTTTTTGTAAAAGGACTCGAGCACAACCTCTTGAGTGTAAGCCAAATGTGTGACAAATTGTATGATGTTATTTTTTGCTGCCAAGATTGTGAAGTAAAGTTAGTAAACACATAAAAAATAGTAGCAAAGGTTGTGATAACCTTAAATAATGTATACATTCTCTAGGACTAAAATGAATATTGTTATTTGGGAAACTTGATGAATTTTTGTTCGTAATTGATTTTCGGATTAATCACATCATCATTATTTGTTGGTCAACATTTCGAACCCTCTAATGTGGTTCATCCTCGGGACCAAGATGGTTGATGAAAGTTGGTTGTGGCTCAAAATACTAGGAAAATTAAATTTTTATGATATTATAAAGCCTAATAAAAAGGAGGTAGTAAGACAGGTCTGCCAAAAATTACAAAGTTAAATAATAAAATTTTCAAATCATGCCAAATGGGGAAGAAAGCTCAAGTTCCTTTCAAAACAAAGGAACATTCTTCCACCCAAAAACCTTTACAACTACTCCATACATATTTATGTGGATCTTGAAGAATTGAATATACAAATGGTGAAATATACTTCATGTTGATTATTGACTATTACACTAGACCTAGTGTTACAAGACATTTTGTCACACTTAAGAAAAAGTACCCAAAACCATATCTCTGGTCATTCGTCACACTTTAAATCAATCCCATACAAGGCCAAAAGAAAAAAATCCCAAAAGTTATAAGAATCATGGAGTACATTGGTTCAAAAACCTAATTTGAGACTCTATCGCACTTAGCTTCATCACAACCTATGATGGCACAAGTTTCATACATGCAACTTGTGTTGGTCATCGCAAGTTGCTTTTACTAAAAGTGTGATGACACTTGGAAATGAGGAAAAATAAAATAGAATTTGAAACCTTTCCCCTCTAGAAGCTTCATCAACATATTCATCCTTTTTATGTTGAATATTATCTCGAATTCCTACTAATGAGGCTTTATCCCTTATCTAATGGAAATTACCTCCTTTCAAAGTGGACGTAGCCCTAGTATGGTGGATCTAAAACTACCTCATTTTCCATATAAAAGAAGTACATGTTATAGAGTCTAGGTTTCCTTTTACAGACTCTAATTTTTCCCTTCTATTGGTAATTTGAGTTTGTAGGTCCATAATCGATCCTTATTCATTGGTGAGATTGAAATATTTATAATTGTGGTAAATAAAGGACGAGAATGCTCGAAGAGATTCACAACACCAGGGCCTCAACAAGGGTTGTAATATTTCTCTGCTATAATTAATAGAAATTGCATTATTTTTCCCATACATCATGGATTTGATTATACATGTGTATAATAAGGTTCTTTGATCTGTTATTTATAGTTATTTGAATATACCATGTTCTATATCTCGATCTCTTTGATTCGCTTGGCTAATTTCCAAGTTTTTCTTTCCGGAGTTAAAGTTAGAGTTGGAGTGAACAGGTGAAGAGAAGAAGGAAGTTTGCACTGAATACCAGGTAAGTCTTCTTCTTATATTTTGAGTATATATAGAGAAATGCAATGTAGTTTGCTTGGTTTTTTCTAGGTTAAGCCATTGAACCTAGGGAGATCACTTATGTTTGCAGAAAGGAGTTTTCAAGAAAACAATGTCAGTGACCATATTGGGGACCGAGATCGAGTTGATCTTCGATGGTTTTCGTTGACTGGCCTATTAATACCTTCATATACGACACTTTTTGTCTTGTTCAGACTATAATTTGACTTTAGAAAATTATATTTTCATCTTGACTGGGGTTTTTTCCTTGCATTTTATGCAAATAAGCTACATTTCACTTGTCCTTCTTTTAAAGTGTGACTAAGTGCAATTTTGTTTTTCATTAAGTGTGTATCATCGCACTTGTATTTATAGCTTACCTGTGATGATACCTGAAAAGTGAAAAAATTAGTGCTTCCCTGTCTTTCTTTGAAAATTTTCTTGTTTGTTGTGCTTTTCTGAGTCTATGGTCTATCTGATTCTCTCTAAATCCATCATTATGTGAAATTAAAGTTTGATTCCTCTTTGGTAGAAAATTTATTTTTTCTTGTCGATTAGAGATTTTTACAATTTTTCTTGATTATTGATTCCTTCAAAGACATTTCATACTTTTGTAATTAGTTGTTCGAATTGTTCTTTTTAGTAATCTAATCATATTCATTTTCCTTACATTACAAAAAAAAATATACAAATTTATTGTTGATTAGTGTTAAAATGTAGAAAGAAAAGGCTTCATTTCACTAGTGTCTTAGTCAAACGGAGAAAAAATTATTTTCCACCTTAGCAGGATGACTTGGATTTCAATCAGCTAGAGTGACATGGTCTTGTCGACTAATTAGATCAGAAAATTCGATTTTGTAGGTTAAGATTAGAGTTGTGCATGTATTGATTGCTAATATTTAGCAATCTAGTTGAGTTATTGTTAGTTGAACTCAATTAACTAAGCTTTAGTCATTAGTTGAGTTAGTTGAAGGTCAGTTGACTAGTTATGATTATTGTTAACTCATGGATCTCTCAGTTAACTAGTTAATTAGTGAAAAATAAGCCTATACATGCATGGAATTCGAATTTCGTAGTTGAGTGGATGGAAAAGGCACATTTTTATTTATAATTGTATATTGCTAAGTGTACATTTCTTTTTCACTGAGCAGGTGATCAATTCCTCTTGGAATTACACAAGGAAATAGGAGGTTAGTTGAGGTTTGAATTGGCTAAGAAACGTCGAGAGAAGGTTAGGAAGAAGGAAAACAATTTGATAGCATATGGTGTGATTTAGAGTTGTAGCGAGACATTGTAATTGTTTCTCTTTCTATCCTGGTTAATGAAAAGCATCGGATGGGTTTTTCCTAGTTGGGTTCCACTGTAAAATCATTGTGTTCTTTGTGTTTTGATGGTTGCATATCATTGCATGTGTTTCTATCTTGTGATTTTATATTGCGCAAATTGTAGAAGAAATTTGTATCTCTTGTTTCTAGTTTGAATTCGTGAGTAGTATTAAATTTCTTGCCATCTCTAAATGTTATCTGAGCCCTAAAAACACAATAGAAACTAGTCCCTTGATCTTCTCCTTCAGAATTTTGAATTGTAGAGTTTGTGAAGTATTTTTTATTCTATGTCAGAAATATGTCTTTCAATGGATTGAGATTGGAGTATGCCCTGGAAGGAAGCTAAAATTTCATAGCTTGGAAGGATGGGATCGAAGTTGTACTCGATGATAATGGATTTTTGGAATACACCCAAACAGACATTGCAAAACTAACAGCATTGGATGCACATCAGTTAGCCCAATTGAAGAATGATACTACAAGAGCATGGAGATCATCCTGGAGGGTGTAAGAGATCATGTGGTATCAAATTTACATGGCAAGGAGACTCCATTTTTTGTGTGTAATAACATCACTGACTTATTAAAAAGTAGTAGACATGCTAGAAAATTTGCATTAAAGGACAAGATCAGAAATATATAAATGTAGAAAAATGAAACCATAGCCATATACCTCTCTGGATTCACTCAAGTCTGAGATGAGCTTGGAGGAGTTTGAGAAAATTTTCTATCAACTGATCTAGTGAGCTTAGCTCTCCTGGGCCTTATGAAATCCTAGAATAGATACTAGGACTATGTAAATGGAAGGGACAAGCTGCCAAATTGGGAGAGAATTTGGTCTGATTTGGTGCATGAGGAGATCAGAAGGAACACCAGGGATGGTATCACATCCAGAGTAGAGGGAGAGGAATTTTCACTAGTTAGAAAAATAAATAATGCCAAGGGAAAGAAGTCCTAAGGTGAGGTGGAGTCCAGCTAGAGCAATGGCAAGAATAATGACCTGAACAAAATAAAATGTTTTCACTACCATGAATATGGACACTATGCAACCAAGTGTCTGCACAAGAAATATAGCAAGGATCCTACAACATGAGCTATAGGAGATGCTCTGGAATCTCAATTCAAGTTAGATTTCACCCTCTTTTCTTGAATGGAAAGCATACAATACAAGGAAAAGACCCTATAGAGGAGGTTATAAAGGAGTTTTTTAGTGTTATAAAATTGGCCATAATTGTCAAAAAAAAAAGTCTACAACATCTGTTTTTGGTAATGGAGGTTTTGGCAAAGATTTTAATGGAATTTCAACACAACTAAAAATCCTGGGCGGACGGAGGTTATTACGGATGTTTTTTTCATCAGTGCGCTATTAAGGTGTCAATGCACTAGTGCATGTCATATAGACGGTTAGCCCGGGGTAGTCAAAGGTGCATGCACTGGGTCGTAAAGGCCTAAAACTGCACCAAGCGCACTATAGCTGATACAACGCATGATGTCGTTCTAATTGGTATTGGGATTTGTGCGGTGCCCATATGTCGTATCAACACATCGGTATGTGGTCTTATATAAATGCATCAATGCTCAGTATCATACAAACACACCGATTATTCTAATTCGTATTAGTATTTGTGTGGTGTCCATAGGTTGTACAAACACACCAGTGCATAGTCTCACATAAACACAGCGGTGCGCAGTATTGCAAAAATGCACCGAGATTTATAATTGGTATTGGTATTTGTGCGGTGGCCATAGGTCGTAGAAACACACTAGTGCACTGTATCATACAAACGCACCAGTGTTCTTTCTGTAGTTTTTAGAAACATCGACCTGTGACAGTGCAATTACTGTGATTTTTTAAAATTCAATATTCATCAAAAGTCGACACAACTTATAACAGTATTCATATTAATTAAATTTCTATTAATGCATTTGAATGTGATGTTTGGATTAATTTGTTATATAATATCATAATTATTGTGGTTTTTCAAAATTCATTATTCATCAAAAGACTACACATATCTTATAACAATATTCATATCAATTAAATTTTTATTAGTGCATTTGAATGATATGTTTGGATTAATTTGTAAATATCATATCATAAGACTTCACATCTCTTCATTATAATATTTAATCATCCATAAATTTAATCAGTGGTGTTACATTTCACAGCGACGATGGAGAATGAAATAGAATAAATTAAAAAATATTTTATTATATATATATATAAGAATAAGACAATATTTTTCATACAAAATGGGACAATTATTGGTATCCATTTGTCTTTCAATTGGGACACTATGTCCATTACATTAAACAAAATGTCTGATTTCATAGACAAATATTTCAAAAAATACAATGCCTTGCTTTGATGTCCAAACATAATGATCATAATTCTTCGCTTGAACTGTTGTCACTGCTCGAGCTACTTCCATGACTCGGGTTATTTTTAGGAATGTTTTGTTCACGGTGTTGATTGTTTTCTTCTTCTTCACCTTCCATCTACAAACATAAAAATAAATTGTAATGAGTGTATATACATTGCTTAGAATATAGAAAATTGTAATATTAAAGAATATACATCAATGTAAATCGAAAATAAATGATGTACCATAACCAAAATTGACACATGAACTATACACATTCTTTCAAAACCATGTAGTATGCCATCTTTCAAGATTTCGTCTGTTGGCACAGTTCCATACTTTGTTTCTTGCAAGTTTTATACCCAATAACAAATCATATAGTTAATATAAAATATTGTTTTGTTCTATTAATTATAGCCGGAGCTAAGTAAAACAAGATCGAAAGATGCTTACAAATTCCACAATTAATTTTTGATATGCCAACATATACTCACAACCCATATTTAACCCAATGTCAATCAATTCGTCTAATGGTTCTTCTTTGTATGTTAGCACCTGTTTGAAGACATTCAATGATGATTTTTATAAAATAAATTAAAATATACAAAACTGAAATCTAGCTAAGTTGTTATAAGGAAGTAACAATTACTCACAAACTTAGATATCAACCCTTTTCTTCATTATCATCATGTTTTATGTGCTGAATGGGTTCCATTTTCTTTTCTTTTCTGTAATAAAATACTTGAAAATTAATATTTAATGCTAAATTGTTTATTTATTGTACCTAATGATCGAAAAATTCAATGATTACATATTACATTTGAAGCACGTTGTTGTTGAGATGGCTCCTCCTGCGATGCAATTTTGTCTATTTCTTTCACCATCTCCTTGTACACCTTTTTGGATATTCCTACTGGCATATTTATGATATCATCTCATTCATCTTTTGAGATTTTCATAATCTTCTTGAAAATGTAACATGACAATAAACTATTTAATTTTTATATTGATATATGAAAAGTAAATATAACAAAAGTGATATTTATAAATAATTCTAGAAAAACATTTAAATGAATATTACTGTTTTATTCCTTCTTTTTTATCGTTGTATGTTTTTGCTACTAAAATTTTGACATGTCTCATTGACCACTTCTTTGAAAAATCTTCCTGTAGTTTAGATACAATTTGGTTCTTGGAATCATTGGATTGATTTTTGTATTGTAAGTGGAAAGAACGTCTATACATTCGTTCCACTAGATCCCTCAAACTTTTGTAAAAGTTTTTCCCCCTTTTGTTAACCTCCAACACCACTCTAGATGAGCTAAGGAGAAATTCATTTTCATTTGCATGTTGTATTTTTTTTCTTTTCTTAGAACAACATTTCTTTTCCGAGTTGTTGGTCTCTGTAGAACATTAAAGAGATGTGAATTAATATAATTTTTGAAACATGTTATCTAATAATTTTAAGTCTATTATTAATGAAAATTAAAAAAATAAACTCATATTGGATCGATAGTATTTTTTCAGTCACCTGATTCATCCTTTTGCAATTTTTCCATCAAGATTTTACGATCTTCTAGTCCTAGATCATAAATATTCTTATTGAGCTTCGTCATTTTTTGGCTCTGCATGATACACAGTGAACAATACATATTAGTTAAACTTACATATCATTCAAAAATAATATTTTTTGTAAAGAATTTACAAAGAACTTGCCTTTTTTCTTTTCTTGATGTGTTATCAGTATTTTTGTTACTTGATCTCTTGTCAGCCATTTCCTTATCAATATGAAATCTGTACAATATCATTCATTAATATATTTTATAAATAAATTATCAACTTTTTAGGTTAAAAAAAAAATCAAGAAATCGGTGCGCTTTTCATGGTGTATGCACCGACATCATTGCATCGTGGTCCTATAAATACACTGCCCAATAGTATAAAACACCATACAATGCTCTATGTAAAAAAGGAGCACCGGTGTGTTACATGTTAACCACCGCACCGATTAACACTGACAAAATAATAAAAATCGTCTAGTGTTAGTTTTTGTAGCATATGGTGTCGTGGAGGGGGCGGTGAGGCCTATTATTATAAATGCCCCGTGCTAACAAGGGACCACCGTATAGTGCTCTCTGTCAACTAGGAGACCTGGTGCATTATATGTTACATGGTGCACCAATTAATACAAAATAAATATTTTTTTCCCAAACAGTACGTGAGCGGTGCGCTAAAATGAAATAGCACATCGGTTCCCTATTAAAAAAATGTTTTAAATTTTTTTATCATACATAACATGTACGGTGCACTAGGATAAGGCATCACACTAGTGCGCTAGGTTACACAAGGTGCACCGATTAAAAAAAATCAATGTTTTTTAAATTCACACAAGGGTCGACATGGATTGGGATCTGACTATGCAAGTCATCTCGTGGGTTAGATGTCATAGGCCTATATGTATAGCAATACAAAACCTATAAATCTAAAATGAAAATCCCTAATTCTGAAATCACAAAAACATGAAGAAGCAAGGGCAGAAACAAAAAGAATGAAGGGTTTAGGGTAAAAATGGATTTATTATTTATTTATTTATTTATTTTTTTTCTGAAAATGAAAAACAAATTAAAATTTTTTACTTACTCCATAAAAATTACTATAGAAAATGTAAAAGAAACAATACAATTTAATCACGAGATCGTTTGAAATTCTATGCTACAGGGTTTGAATCACCATAGGTTTGGAATTCTGATTGTCTAAATAGTTCTGTTCAAAATTATTTCGTTGCTCCACAGTGCTCTCGTGCTCCCTTCCTCTAAGTATGTCTCGTGCAAATCTCTCACTAATTTTTTTTGCAAAAAATAGTGAAATAATGAAAGTTGTTTAGTATTTAAAGAATTTTTTTATGAAATAGATTTTAGAAAATATTTTGCTGCCCATTTTTCAATTTACCGTTTTTTTTTCACTTAAAAAAAATAAAGTTGCATTTTTTATTTGTGGCTTTTCGTCCCCAGTGCGTAAATTAATAATACCGCAATAGTGCGTCAGTTAATAACATAGCACCAGTGCGTAGTAACTAAAATAGCACTAGTGCAGTTATCTTTACATAAGCATCGATAACAATAAGTCCATTTTTAACATACCAAAGTTGCTTTTAGGTGTGTGCACTAAAATTTATTGTTGATTTTTCTCAATTGCAGGGAGAAAATATCATAATTATATCGAATAGACAATTCTTCAGAATCCAGTTCATTCAATAATATTTCTCAAAGTCCATCACGGAGTTCTCCCTATCCATCTCGAGACGTAATATTTACTTCATATTTTATTTATATTTTCATTATCTAATTGAATTTATGTCTTTTATCCATGTCAATCAGCTTAATAAAATTTATAATGTATATTAATTTGCAGGTTCATGCAGATTCAGAATCGAGTTTAGATGCACAAAATAATCAAACAACTCCAAAACGTTGGAAGCTCTTATCAGGAGCAACATATCGCAAGGCACATTTGGTAGATGAAAATGGACAACCGCTTCATCCTGCCAATTGTAATAATATTGCATCTTCTAACCACAATCCTGGGACAATGGTGGTAATAATAATTGTTTGGTATATTAATGTAATTATTTCAACGTCAAAAAAATTAATCATGCATTGTCAACATTCTTACTAATTGATATCATATATTTTGTACTAATCAAGCTCAAATATATTTTTTGAAATTATTCGGATTATAGTGATGATAAGCGACCTACCTACCATCTTCCGTTGCACCCCACAACAATGTCAAATCGAGAGAAGGCTGAATTAAGAGAAAAAATCGGAGAGGAACGATACCAAGAATGGTTGAATCAACTACTGATTCAATTCCCACTACGTCCAGATTCACCAATTAGGAATGACTACAACAATATTAGTTCTTCACAGTATGGCAATGGAGGCAATCAAATAGAGATTTTTATGGATGATTACTTAAGGGATACGACTACCATGGAGATAGTGTTGTTAGATGCATTCCAAAATGATGATCAACTTGGGGATGATGTTCATATCTCTGACACCTTTTTTGAAAGCGTTAAATTTTCTTCCACCACCCCTCTCTTCTGACTTGGAGGTCAGGAAAGGTCTACCCAGATGGGGACAACGATGTTACTGTACAACTTGAAAGAAAATTTTGGCTTGTCAAATGCATGTTTCTCGAAAATTTTGATGTAAATTGCCATAAAGTCCTCCCTTATATAAATTTGAGAAATATAATCACACAATAAACATTACAAATGGTCAATTTTATGAACGTTAATAATTATATAGGAATTAATGTATATTTAATATTTTCCATGATCACCAACTACAGGCTATTCAAAGATAAGGTTCTTCTGAGTGATAATGTATTGCTCGGTAGCTACGAAGAGGCAAAGAAATTGTTGAAAATATTGGGTGTTGAGTACATATCATATCATGCATGTCCAAATGATTGTATTCTATATAGAGGAGAATATGCAGACAAAGAGATATGTCTGAAATGTGGGCATGACAGGTATGATAAATAAAAAAAGAAATGTAAATCACGTGGTCCTCCTTATAAGATATTGAGGCACGTGCCTATAATCCCAAGGATTCAAAGGCTCTTTCATTTCAAATAATTAGCTATGTTGGAGGGATGGCATGCCTCACACAGAAGTTAGTTGGGAGTTCCACGAATCCCAACTAATTCAATAGCCATGAAGCATATAGAGGATACATGGCCCGAAAAATTAAAGGATGAAGTACGAAGTCTACGACTCAACATAGCCATAGACGACGTCAACCCATATTCCCTCCAGAGCACAAACTATTCAGTTTGGCCTGTAGTAGTGATCAACAAAAATATCACCCCCATGGTTTTCTGTGAATAATGAACATCTTATGCTGGCTCTCATAGTCCCCGGTAGAAGACAAGTGAAGAATATGGATGTCTACTTACAACCACTAGTAGATGAATTGAAGGAATTATGGGATGGGATAAATGAATACGATGTATTAAGACCCATCGCAACAGAGAGGAGTTTTACGTTGTATGGAATATGTGCTTACACGACACATGATTATCTAGGCTTAGGAATTTTCTCTGGTAAATTACATGTTTATTGATTTTTTTAT
Organism: Pinus albicaulis; assembly: GCA_034641835.2. NCBI lineage: Eukaryota > Viridiplantae > Streptophyta > Pinopsida > Pinales > Pinaceae > Pinus > Pinus albicaulis. Next base: position 403,253,565 of record CM076579.1, read on the forward strand.
ATATGTAACAATATTCTTTCGCATATTAGTTATTTAATTCGTTGTAATTGTTATGATCTTCATGATATTTTTTAACGTGCCATGCATATAAATTGTATACAATAATCTCACATGTCTTGTTACAAAAGGGTACTTTGGATGTAAATGTTATGGACCTTCTCTGAAAGCTAGATGGTCTAAGGAACTACGAAAGCCAGTGTATGATTGCTCCAGGGCATTCCTCCCAGAAGAACACCCTTACAGAAGAGCAGCATCCGCTTTCAATGGTAAATGAGGGAGAACACAAAGGCCTCCAATAAAGACACCAACTAAATGGGTTAGAGCATATGAGAGAGAGAAGGAGAAGGAGTTCATAGAAATGTTCGATTCAAATGGGGAGCCTATGTTTGATGATTTGGAATTCTTCGACACCTATGTTGAGAAATTTCTCATTGGGATGAAAAGGAAATCTATCTCTTATAACCTCCCATATTGGGAGCATATTAAGATTACCCACTATTTAGATCCCATGCATATATTTAAAAATGTTTCATCTTATTTATGGAGGAACATATCATCGAAAAAAAGTGACACATTGGTTGTTAGGAAAGATCTTATTACTTCAAAAACTAAAAATAAACATTGGCCAAGACGATTAGAAAGTACAGGATCAGAGGCAAGCGTTGGTCCCTCTAATTCATGGTATTTCAAAGAAGGTGATGTCCCATGGATTTAAAAAAAAATATTATCTTTCTTTGGGAAAGGAATTTATAATGGGTGTGAGGGTGCCATCTTCATACGGGTCTTCACTACGACACTGCTTCACCGTGGATGACCATTTGTCAGGGTTGAAATTGCATGACCATTTGAATCTTCTAAGAGTACGTATAATGTCAAAAGAATGATTGTATTATTTGGTATATTAATAAATTTTATCCCATGCAAGGATCATAAAAAGTAACTAATTTTGTATATTATTGCACGTGTTTATAACTTTTCAGTGTCATCATCCTTTGTTCGTGTGTGGGTGTGTGAAACATGAATTCCCTCAATACCTAGGACGTGCCATATCTAAATTATCTACATTTGTACGTTGGATCACGTCAAAGGAGATTCATGTGGCTAGCATTCCACAGTGATGTCAAGAGATAGTTGAGATTGTTTGTATGTTTGAGAAGGAACTGCCGATGAGTTTCATGGATTTGTAGGTAATCCACCTAGTAGACGAGGTTGAATTAGTTGGGGTAGTTTCTTGTTGTTGGATGTTCTTCTTAGAGAGGTACATGAAGAAACTGAAAGGTTTTGTTCACCAAAGGGCAAAAACCGAGGGATCTCTGGAAGAGGGGTACATATCGTATGAGTATTTCTATTATGCCAGTGAGTACATCAAGTAGATCAACAACAGACTAGGTGCGGTGATTTGGGATGATGAAAGGGATGAAGACAAAAGAGAAGGGGAGTTGCTCTAGATGAATGGAAAAAAAGACTTGATAAATAGTAAGTGACTTATAATTTTTCAAATTTACACAAAGTAAACATTCATGTTGAACTTCGATGTAATGTATATTTTTATCTCTATGTACTATATAATGTTGGTTTTATTTCATCAGCGAATGCAGAAATTGAAGCAATCAATATATTTGTTCTTTACAATTCCGAAGCGACAAAACTATGGGTCGCATTATACGAAAAAAATAGGATGAAATGGGATAGTGACAGCAAAGAGTTTAGATGGTTGAATGGTAGAAGTGTGCCTTATCCCAATCATTTAAAAGAAAATATGCCAAAAATATGCCCCAATAGTTGGGTTGTTGACCAAGTTAGAGAGAAATACGGTGCAACTAGTCGTTACCCGTGTGATGAAGAGGATGCATTAACCATAGCGATTGGGTGCAAAAATTCAGTAATAATCTATTTAATTTATATGTACATTTTAAACTTAATAATGCACCTTTCATATGTAATTACATCTATATTTCATATCTTAATTGTTGGGTTATTATAAGGCACATGCCACTGATTTTTTAACTTTTTTATGGGTGCATTTGTTCCCATCTATGTGGGAATATGGACACCATTTTTGTACAAAAAATGTTGATGATGGATACATCACAAAATACTGTGGAGTGAAAGTCAAGTTCGGTCAATCTAGTCGATCTACCCACTATGATCAAAACCTAGTACGAGGGATGTTAGGTTACGTCAGAAAGATATAAGAGATCATTGAAGGGGATTTCTCTCCTTTCCAATTTGTTATTTTTATGTGCAAGTGGTGGGACACCTTTGATTGGAATAATGTAAAGGAAGATCACGATAATAGGCTTATATGTATCAACTCTAGAAAGATGTAGGATGAAGCTTAGGAGCCCTATGTTTTCCCCAAACACTACAGCCAGGCGTTTTTTACCCAGATTTGTTGGATAGGGATTGGTGGTTTGTATTGAGACCTGACCCTAGATCAAAACATATTTTTGAGAACAATAGTGTTGTCATGTCATGCGAGCTGGAAGATAATGAAGGTGATCATGAGAATCGAGAGTGATATGGTACGTGTTATTTCATCAATATTTATACTTTTTTAAGATGGGTTTTTATAAAGAAGAGGACTTAACTACCTTATAACTTATAAGCTAACTCTTTTTTTTGAAACATTATAATATGTATTTTGAATTTATTGGTAATTTGCATTGTGTTAATGTTAAAATCAATATTTCACTTGATAATTTGCAATTATGTTGATCTCAAAAATAATGGCGTACTGTATAAAGTTTTTTTTTTTTTGTATGTGAGATAATAATAAAATAATGATAATTCTAAATTACATGAATTTATTTGCATTATTTTCTAAACTTTAATATGTTACAAAAATTCATATTATTCTAGATTTATTATATTACAATTATTTAAAATTTTACAAATTTTAATAAAATCATTTCACATTAATACAATTAAAATTTTACAAATATTTTACATACAATTAGAATTAGAATTAGAATTAGAATTACAATTTTACAATTTCACATACAATTACAATTACAATTTTAGAAGTTTACATACAATTATAATTACAATTATAATTTTACAATTACAATCATTTCACAGTAATACAATTAAAATTTTTCAAAAATTTTACATACAATTACAATTACAATTTTACAATTTCATGTACAATTACAATTACAATTTTATAATTTTACATAAAATTTACAATTACAATTACAATTTTACAAATTTACATATATACCATTACAATTACAATTTTAAAACTTTACATACAGTTAGAATTACAATTAAAATTTTACAATTTTACATATATACAATTACAATCATTTCACAATAAATTAAATATTACAATTACAATTAAAATTTTACAAATATTTTCCATACAATTACAATTACAATTACAATTTTACAAATTTTCATATATACAATTACAATTAAAATCACAATTACAATTTTAGAATTTTACATACAATTAGAATTAGAATTAGAATTTTACAATTTGTCATATATACAATTACAATTAAAATTTCAATTACAATCATTTCACAATAAATTAAATATTGAAATTAAAATTAAAATTTTACGAATATTTTACATACAATTAGAATTAAAATTACAATTACAAATACAAATACAATTTTACAATTTTACATACAATTAAAATTAAAATTTCAATTACAATCATGACATAATATTTGATAAATATCATGATCATTTAATATTAAATTAAATAAACGTCACAATCATGATAACCATCGTACAAACATCATATTCGACTAAAAAACACATTCAAATTCGCTAACATCATCGTGATCATGATCATCTAACAAAAAACAATTAGCATTGTATAACATCATCACAACACAAACATCAAATATACATCTCATGTCAAATAACTGCTATCACATACACATCTATCTGCAAGTTGCACTTTAAATGAACATGTCTAACATGACCTAACAATATACACATCATGATGATCACCAACATGTAAATTAAGTACAACTGCAACATGAACATAAAATACATGGACCATATATATATACAACTGTAATATAAATGTCAAATATCAGCTGGTGGTACATCATCAATAGCAGTACTAGTCGGGGCATGCTCAGTTAATGGTGTAGCCTAGACAAGCTCATATACATGTCGATCATCACGTGCCTGTTGATTTGGCACTGGTGGCTCATGCTGGTCAGGATCAACTGTCGGTTTCTCATCGAGATGACTTGACATAGTCGATGGTCCAGCCTGCTCATGATCATGAGTACTGATCGATGTTGCAGGCTGCTGACTCGATGTGGCCGATGGTCCAACTTTCTCTCCATCATGACTGTTGGTCAATGCTGCAGGCTACTCATATGGTGTGACGCGAGGTGAACGATGATCACTCCCCTAATCGTTATCATCAGATTATGCATCGTTGCTCACGTACTGTCGACGTGCTGCGTCTCGACCTCACCTATAATGTTGAAGGGCCCTCCTCAACTGCGTACCTAAGCTCGTAGCTCCTACGACATGTCGCATCAGGCTGAACATGTCATGCGGCATGCCTCTCCACATCTGTACCTGCCTAGCATCGCCCTATATATCTCTCATAGTGGCGGGCTTGAGTCCCACCTCCACAAACAATGCACAGAGCTGGTCAGCCAACTCCATCCTCAATCTACTATCAAGCCTACGCCTATCAAAAGGCGTTACCAGTGCACCATGAGGACCAGGTCTGTCTACACCAACCTCATGATCCTCGACATCTACCATATCCTGGTCATCATCAGGATCCACACCTGGATCATTTGGTGGCGCTAACATCTCATCACCATCAAAAGACCCAATGTCTACAAAATTTATATAAGTACACAACAATAATGAGACAATTTCATTAAACAATTTAATAAAAACAAGTTGAATAACATGTTAGAATAATTTTAAATAAAACAATAATATTACCTCTATCATCTGGCGTCTCATCATCTATGAAGAGAACATTGGCACACCCTCGCCAATCCAAACCAGGATAAGGACAGGGGATCATAATGAAGGGATTCTCATCAACAATGGCTAGCAACTCTAGTGCATCATGCGATATACTCATGGAAAACTTAGACTCGCCCCTCTTGGGCATCATCTGTCCCCACATGTGCATCCATACATGTAGCATCGACCTACAAGGCTTCTGAACAAAATTAGTCCTCATCTCTAGTAGCCTCTCAAAAGATAAAAAAAAATAGCTCTGAAGCAAAAGGGAATTTGACCCTCCGTTGTTCATGAGCACAACATCTATCTAAAGCTGTATAGAACTGCCACAAAAAAATGGCAGACCACCTCACAAGTTGTGGCTCCTGTACTAAAGAATCAACATAAAATAGAAGCGGGCAACTAATGCGTTTCCTGTTTCTGATGTTGTGTGAAATGGTCGAAATCGGTAGTGAGAGGCACCTCACGTCCTCTTGACCAAATGAAGAAAAATGTAACTGACCTCCGAAGACATGAAAATCTGAAGGAGACAATATATCCATGCTAATGTATCTCTAGGAGTACACCAACTGACTCCCTACTGCATAGCCAACAGTAACCTCTGGGAACGAGGGGAAATTCACCCCTCTCCTCAATAGGCCAGTAATGAGATACATTTCCTCCTCAGTGGGCACGTACCACTGGTTAGGACCAACCCAAAAATCCTGTAGGTGGGAATTCCACTTGCGGATAAGATGTTGCAAAAACACACCATGGCCCTTTAGGTATGTAGCCCCCTCATAGAACTTGAGGAGGCCTACCTGCCTTAGGAGCCCCTAGGTAGTTGTTGTAATAGGGTGAGGGTACGCATTTCTCTCCCTCTCTCGTGCCTCCCACAGGCGAACCATGTTATGCTGATCCGCCTGTTGTTATTGTTGTTCCCTCTCTTCTATCCTTTCACATCGCTGAATGATTGACATATTAAATAATTTTTTTTTATTAAATGAGACATGGATTTAGGAATATAAATATATAATTCTTTTTGAAAAAAAACAGTCGGTGCGCCACAAAAAGCAGGCATGCACTGGTAACAGTGTGTCTTTTTTTGTCGCACATCGAAGGCGGTGCAGCAGAAAATTTGCAGTGCACCAGAGGCGTCGCACCTGCAAAATTTTAGTGCACCACCCTACTCATATTGTTCTAAGGTCAATGGTGTGGTGTTATAATAGACTGCATCGTTGACTATGGACCAGTGTTGGGAGGGCGGTGCGCTGACCAAACTATACGCCCCAAGGAAAACAGTTTGGTCAGCACACCACCTTCCTGACATCACTACATAGTCAACGGTTCAATAATTTACCAGGCCGCACCTTTGACCATGTCAAATTTCCAGAATGCAGCATGTTGAAAAAATTACCCGCCCCGGGGAAGATATTTCCGTCAACACACCGCATTCCCGCTATTCAACAGGGTCAACGATGCGGCCGGGTAACTGAGTGCACCACACTTTTTTTAAATTTTAAAAAATCACGGTGTGTTCTTTTGGTACTGCCCCGAAACTAGTGCAGATACCGTTAGCACCAGTTTAAGTGTGGCCTGTAAATTTAGAGGCAACACCGCGAACCGGTGCAAGCTGAACGACTTGAGCGCATTGCGCGGGAAATGTTTTTTTTAAATAAGGTGAATTTTAAGCTATTTTAGAAAACGAATCAAAAGGCTTAATTATGGAAAAACAAGGAAAATACCTGTACATTTGGCCATTGAGGAGGCATATTGGCTGTAGAATTTGCAAAACTAAATTTTCCCACCATTTTGCAAAATTCAAAATGGAGATGGTGGGCAATGGACATCAGCAGTGTGTGCAATGGGAGCACCGATGGCAGGGCACTTCACACAAGGTAAATTTGCACTAGTGCCTGAGAGCTCTGGAGCATCGAAAAGAAAAATATGAAGATTTTTGGCTGTAATTTTTTTTTATTTAACCCTGTTCGGGTGCATGGGTTTTATAGGCACACCGATGCGGTTTCTTAAAACCACACCGGCCTATTTCAATTTTGGTGTGAGGTTTTAGGATGCACCGATACGTAATATTTGTAAAGCACCGGTGCACTACAGTAATAAGACACATCGGGCGGGTTTGTACCGAGTGCATGGTGTCCTGGTGTGCCAATGTTTTGTGCGCACTGGTGTTGGCTTTAATTGAATGCACCGGCACGTTTTAGGATGATAAACGCACCGGAAGAAAAACATCTGCAAAAACGTCCACCCGCCAACTTCCTCTATTAACCTCCACTACAAACGGATGTCTGGGGTATTTTTATAAGGGGTTCCTCCAAAACATCCCCTAGAGGGTCTATTCCTTGTTGTGATAGTAAGAGGGAGTGAGTGGTACCTAGATTTTGGTGTCTCATATAATATGATAGGAAACAAGCAATTTTTTAGTATCCTAGAGGAGAAGGATATCCAATTTGTTAGTCATCAATAATTCTCACCTATTTTAGATGACTATATTCTTTGTCTCAGATTTCTAGAAATCTCCTTAAAAAGAAATTTTCCCCTATTCCTCCTATTTTATCTACTATGGTCGATCTATCATCCTATGAGACCCCATCCTGGACTATTGTCCCTTACTCTATCCATGATTGCTACTTCTTTCTATAGCCCTCTACCTCTGATGCCTAAGCCCTCTTATCTCACATTTTGTTTGGCCAAGTTAAAACCAAGTTTTTCTCCTACTCACAAACACCCCAAGCACTGTTGGTATCAAAAGTCTATCTAGAAAGCCCTTCAAATTAAAATAAGGATGTATAGCTGTATAGGATGATGGTGCATAAGTAGAATGTCTAAACCCTGTATCTTCATTCAAAACCTTGTTTCAAACTTTCAGTCAAAATCCCATTCTAAGACGTTGCAAATAATTCAATTAGGTTTTCCTAGGTCATGCGCCATCATGATCCTCATTCCATTGTTTGCACAGGAAGTCAAAGATGAGTTCAAAATATCACTTAAGCAATCTCCAAAGGGTGCCCTCCTAGTCCTACAAAAAAATCTACAAATAATAGACTATCATATCCCAGCATTTCTGTAGGAATGCCTTGAAGATTAGTCTAAAGCAGAACATAGCCAAACAAGGACACCTAAGAGAGTTAATGAAGTCATTGGAAATTGAGAAAAAGGTACAATGAGCTGGAGGCTATAGGGAAATTTTTGATCTCATAAAAAGAAGTAAAATACTGCTCATCCAAAAGTTAGTGCAAAGCTCAGAAAGTCAGTAGCATATGAGCAGCATGGCACATTTCAGAAAAAATATCATTGTGGAGGTTTGGTCCTCAAGCATGAAACTGGTGGAGGGACAACTGCTCTTTGCCACACTCCTGCAAAAAGACAAAAAAGCTATCAAATGTGCCATGAAGAGAAGTGAAAAAACTAATACCAGTATCAAAAAATAAAATCACACTCATAAAGACAAGAATAAGTGTATTTTTGTTAAGAATGAAGAAACATGATTGGTTTGACTGAATAGTGGAAAAGTAGCTGGGCTACAAAAGCTACAGAGACTCCTCAAATAAATCAGTGGAAATTTTTTTGAGCAAAAGTAATCAATTCAGAAAGATGATTTCTTTGAAGACTTAGAAGATAGCTTTGTTTATCTTACTGAATATCCCCAAAAACTCAAAAATTGGGATAATGAGAAAATAGGCATGATAAGTGGAAATAAGCATCTCCTTCATCAACAACAAAGGGTGTAGAAAGGAATTCCTAGGATATTTCTAAGATTGGGTAGAAGAGCACAAACTTCACTAAATCAAAAGATGAAATCTGATTGTCAAAAAGGTCAAAGAACGAGGTATTTTGCACTATAGGTCACCCCACTGAAAGAAAAAAAATTAGTTCAATATGAGTTTTCTCACATACAAGCAGTCAAATCCATTTTCACAAGGCCTAAAGAAGGCGGATATAGATTTAAATCATTCTGCACAGGAAGGCAAAGATGAGTCATCAGGGATCTAGAAAATTGCACAAGCTACAAAGGAATTAGTGGTTAAAGGACAGTAGAGGGACAGATAGAAGCATAAAAAGGGTTAAAAGACTGAAAAGACAGTAAAAGGGAGACAAATAGAAAGGTGCAAATAAAACTTTAGGAAATATGGTTTGAGGTTTAAATTATATCAAAGGAATGGTATAAATAACTTCAATAGCTTTTTACCCCTCATTTCGACTTTGGCAAAACAGAGTGCAATTTTTTCGTTTTCAGAAAGCATCCTTGGGCAGAGTTTCATAGGTGTTGCATGCCTATAGGTGGACGCTACGCGCCTGTAGGTTTTACCTGTGTATTTTTCTTCCAGACACTGCGTGCCTGCAGAGCGACGCTACGTTCTTCTGTTTCCACCCGACGTGCAGGAGCTGTCGCCCCGACGCCTAGATTCCCGTGCAGCCGTGCCCCCACGTCACTTTGCACCTGCCACTACCACCGTCGCCCATTTTTGCGTGCAACACTGACCAAGTTCTGCGCTTTAATCATTGCCTCCATCGCCCGACTCGAACGTGCAACTCCTGCCCGTCGACGACGCTGCGCATTCACAACTACTTCCATCGCTGAGGTGCTGCGCTCTTGGTGTAAAATCACAACATCACCCAGAAAGCCTGCAAACATGCCAGATTTACAGAAAGAGCTCAAAAATTTCCATTGTTTGCTATGGAAGACAATTTCAAAGTTATTTTTCCTAAAAATACCATCTCCTCGTGATTTTTCAAATGGTAAAAATGCCCAGTAAACTCTAAATGTATGTCAAAGAAAACTTGAAGCAAGATTGAAAGGGAGCTGAACCTACTTTTCCAAGTCTCCTAATCCTATTTAAAAGCCTAAATATCTCATTTAGCACTTCTCTTCATTATTTCTCAAGCAAGAAACCTTTTTGTATAAAGAGTTGGAGGAAGGGGTAAAGTAAACACCATGTCTGAAGAGGAGAGTCTTGACCTGAACAAAGAGGCTCAAAGACCAAGAAGACAACATAAGAAGGGAGGGAAGCCCAACAGGTTTGAGCCCATAAGCACTGTATAACTAACAACCTCCCCTTCTATTCTTTCCTATTTCCAAGAGTTAGGGTGTTTTGAGTTCTGTAACAAAGTACAAAAAATCCAAAGCCATCCTAAGTTGACCAAGTTAGTTGCCCTAAGGCTTCACCGACATAAAATAAATATAGCAAGGGTGAGGTTTGAGTTGACCCCTACTGTTATCTCTGAAGCCACTAGAATTCCTTCCATTGGAGAGAGGTGGTTTAAACATAAACATCTTGACTTGACCCATTATCATCCATTCCTAAAACCTAGTTGTCAAGCTTAATGTAAACCCATTTTTCCTTTCTCACATCAACTAGACAGGTGTGCCCCCTTGATGAAGATCATCATGAAATACTTTACCTGTGAGGGTAGGTTCTCCGGAGTCTATTCCTATCATATTAGACTCCTCATGAATTTCACCAGGACTAAGCTACTAAACATGCCCTACTATCTCTGCAAAAGCATTGAAAAAATGTCCTCCATCATGAAAAAGAGGCCTCTAGCCCAGCAAATGTTAAGCCTGTTTAATCATTCTCTAATCAAGGTGATTGTCTCATGCCAATTAGAGCAACAAGGAATTCCTTGGGAGGTCTTTATCACGCATGTTGATTTCACCACTTCACCCTCCATCCCTCTGCAAAGTTTTCCATCATCTTCTCAAAGTCTTTCTCATACCCCTCCGTCGCTCTCCACTAACCTTGGTTCACCTTCTTCACATGAATCACCCTCCAAAACAAGCCTGCTTCATACACCTTTCCCTAAGAAAGATGATCAGGAAGAAATAAGAGATGATCATGATGAGAGCATTGATGATCAGGAAGAAAGCAGTGATGATCAAAATGAAAAAAAAGCAATGAGAGAGAGGATGATGAAAGTGAGGAAGAGTGTGATGAAGGTGAGGAAGAATGTGAGGAAGATGAGGAAGAAAATAATGAAAATAAATAAGGAGGAAATGGCCTTGAAGAAAGTAGCGGATGCCCTAAAGAAAACAATGATAATCAAGATAAACCAAAGAGTGATGGTCAAGATTATGAAGATGAGGAAGAATGTGAGGAAGATGAGGAAGAATGTGAGGAATATGAGGAAGAAAATAATGAAGCTGAGGGAGGGAGTGATGACCAAAATAATGAAGATAAGGGAGATGATAAAAATAGTGAGGGAAAAGATGCTGAAGGCCTTGAGGAAAACAGTGCTGATCATGAACAAAACAGTGAGAAAGAGTGTGATGAAGATAGGGAAGAAAATGATGTAGATGAAAAAGAAAATGAAGGAGGAAATGGCCTAGAATAAAGCAGCACTGAAAAAGAACAAAACATTCAGAATAGTGATACAAATTATGGTCAAAGAAACCAAAACAATGTATCTCCTAATGAAGAAAATGACACTGGGAACACTACAACAGAAAGAGGTGAAAAAGCGAAAGAAATCCATGACAGTGGCCAAAATGACAAGGGCGGCCTAGAGACAGATTTTAAAATTGTTTTCAATGAACTAGGAGATGATTACAAAATCCCAAAGAATGAAGGCAGTGATGCAGAAAATGAGGTTGACAGTAAAAACAATAATGAAAAAGATGAGGAAGACAGTCCTAAAAGTGAAAATAAGTCAAGCACAAATGCCTCTGATATTGCAGAAACAGAGCATAGCAGTGTTGAGGGTCTTAGTGGTGACAAAAGCATCAAAGATGTTAAAAATATTGATCCAGAGGACAACCGGCAGCAAGGTAAGGAGGATATACACACAGAGAGCATTTTTCAAGGAAGAGACAGTCCTAAAATTGTCAATAATGAAAGTTTGCAAGCCATGCTTATGGTGCCTTGCACCATTACTTACTAGAGAGGGAGGAGGCATGTGTTTTCTGCCTCCAAAAGGAAAGGGGCCATGCTTTCCTCCTCAAAACCAATTAAGGACAAAGTCCCAAAATGAGTGAAAGACAAAGTCACCAAATAGCAAGTGAAGGACAAGGGTAAAAAGCAAATGAAAGACAAAGGTAAAAATCCAATCAAGGACAAAGGCAAGAAAAAAATGGAAGAAGAGGAAATAAATCATGAGGAAGATAGGGAATTTGAGCTCATGCACATAGATAGTGATGAGGAAAATGAAACCAGAATAGTTAATTCTCTCTTACAGGACCGGAATGCACAAATCAAAGACTTGGAGGTTGAGCTAGAAAGATCAAAAGATCTTATTCATTTCCTACAGGTGCAAAAAAATCAGATGAGTGGCCAGCTAGCCATTCATGAAGCCCAGGCACCCAAATACAAGAGAGAAGCTCAAAAGTCACAAGTACAGTTGGAAGAATACGTGGGCGCCTATGGGGAAGATGACAAGGGAGAAGGGCAAGCTAGAAAGAGACCTAGGACTATGGGTCTTAATAGAGCTTTGGAAAAACAAAAAGAGGAAGAAGTAGCCCAAGCCCAACAGTTTCCACTCACCGAGCTCCTTGCCTTGGAAATTGAACATAACAAAGAAGCATGGCTTGAAAGGGAAAATATACATTTAGAAACTAAGTTAGAGAAGGCAAACAAAGATCTGGGCTTACAAAGAAAGGTGACTGAGCACTACAAAAAGAGAAATCAGTTTGCTAGGAAGAAGCTCAAAACTGCCCAAAGGAAGGGCCCGGCGCCAAATGATGGAAAAAACCAAGCTAGGCTTGGAATTTTGGCTCAAGCTTCACTACAGGTCTCTAAGGACCCTTGAGGGGCTCACTCACCAATTTTCAGCAAAATTGAGAACTTTTTTATTTTTTGCAAATTTGTAAGCCTAGGAGCACAGCACCTTGGGTGCTGCGCTTTTTCCTAGGGAACTTTCAGAGGGTGAAGTTTACTTTTTGGATTCCTTGGCATGAGAGGAGCATGCTCACAAAATTTCAGCCAAATTGGAGTTTTTTTGGTCCCTCAAAAGGGCCAAAAACACTCATTTTTTCACTTTTCTGCCTCCTTTTCTGAACAGGTGCTACGCTCCTGGGAACGTTCAATTTTTCTACTTTTTGGGAAACTTCCAAAGATTAGATTGAGAAAAAAAAAGGTATATTTGGAAATAATACATCCAAAAATTTCCAACGGGCCATCACGGAGACTTTTCCGACATCGGGAAGGCCTCCAAAATTTTCAAAATTAGAGACAGAGTGTTGTGTTCCTGTGTGGTGATGGAGAAAATGTGTGTTAGGCAAGTTTCTTTAGGCATGTTACGCCTAAAAGTCAATTTTTTTGCTATTTTGGTCCGGAAAAGATATTTTGGAAGATATTTTGTGTCGTGGACCTTGCAAGGCCTCAAGGACAAATTAGGATTTTTTTTTTTGTCCAATAGGATTCTAGATGCTCTAGTGAGCTCCCTCCTCTCCTTATTTGGTATATAAGGCATGATTATGTATTGTAAACAGTTGGGACTTGATGTGTTGTAGATCATTACATGGTTTATGAGCTTGGAGAAGATATTTGGTTTCATGAAGTAAATGAATGACTTGTGCGGCTTGATGTTGGAAAAGCTTACTTGCAAGATTCCATAGCTTGGTGAATGGTGATGTTTCTCTAACTTGTTAGTGTTTTCTTGTCCTCTTTTTTTTTTTTCAGTCTTCTTGTTTGCTATATATCAAAAAAGTATAGGTTGAGATATACTCATGGAAGCACCTCAAACCTCCTGCATGCTATAGCTTTGATGTTTTATTCTTTTAGTTCATCTTAAGGAATTTTTGACTGCTCCTTAGGCTTACTAAACTTGTTATTTGTTTCATGAATGATCAGTATGTTAGCTTATAAATATGTTTCATGTTATTCCTTGCTTATTTAAAGTTTTCAAAAACTCGTTGTGAAGCTTTCCTATGGAATACTGATTGATTAAGATAATGCAAAGAGGCCTTGTTTCAATCTTTCCCTTTTTCCATGCTCATCAACTTGTTTCACAGTTCTCTATAGTCTGATATATGCTGTATAGGAGTTCCCTCTCCATATATTGAATTGTTTGTTTATCTTATATGTTTTCTCAAAAAATTGAAGGTGGATTTCTAAAGTTAGGAGTTCTAATGCTTCTATATACCACTGGATTGTTCAATCTTATATGTTTATCAATTTGAGTATTGTTCATAAAGATTAATGGTTTGCCCTACCTCATGAGTCAATGCTTTCAGAATATATACATTTAAGACCTCTTAGTTTCTTCCCAAACTTAATGTTCATTACACCTCATCATCACTTTAAGGATCCACTCACCTTGCTCAATCGACCCTGAAATACACTCTGCTTCAGCATTTAGACACCCTAGACTTCATATGACCCCATAGCCCTATTGATTTGATATTCTCTCATTCCAGCTATCCTACTTGATCATCTTACCCCAGCCAAAAAATAAGCCTACACTTAACAACTAGCCTAAAATCAATCATCCACAGCAAACAAACTCACATCCTTCGCAAAATTGAGAGAGCCCTCTTTGAGTCCAGGAAGGCTAGGTCCTAGGACTCCAAAGACTGGTCTGATGTTACCCTATCGTTTGGTTAGCCAATCTGCTAAGTCATGGGACACTAACATAATGGCAATCACGGTGGGACTCCGAGTAAGAAACAAACTTAGACTTCCCTAAACCTTTTAGAAGCCCTTAAGAAAAATACCTTGTGGATTTATCCCACCACTCACTAACATAATGGCAATCATGGTGGGACATTGAGTCAAAACATCCTAGGTATCCCTTAGGAGCTCTCAAAGTCTCAGTAAAACGTAGAAAACTTAAGTATTGTCTGAAGAGTAGAAAGTAGCTTTTTCACCATCTTAAAAAAATGATGAGTCAGCTATAGGACACTCTTACAAACCTTAGGGCTACATATAGGAACTCATAAAAACCCCAAAACATTTCTAGATTTGATTTTTGTCAGTATTGGTGGTGGACCATAGACAACATACCTTCAAAACAACTGAAAATATCCACTTGGCGACTCCACTAGCCTCTAGTAGGCCTTCTAAATTTTGTTAAAATATCTATAGAATCCTATTGGACTGCATCAAAACAACCTCAGGAAATCTAGAACCTTAGCCATAGATAATGCAAGTTTGATAGCACCTAGAGAGTTCAACGTTCCAAAAGCAGTCATAAACTTCAGCCGCTCTAAATTTTGAATTTGAAAACTGGCTCTGCGAAGAATCAATACCAGATCTCATCCGAACCCAAACCCTCCTACTGTAGTTGATGACCCAGAAAGGATTTTGTGGAAAAATTCTGAAACTAGAAACTTAGGTACTTATAGAACCATTCATAGAGAAATATCTGTACCTAAACATCTTACAACATTGCAAGACCCCTAGTTTGACTTGCACCATACTAGAAACCTTTTTAGAACCAAGTCACAAAATAAAATCGACCATACCGATCTTGAACCCATAGACTTGCAGTAGAGTCCTAGCGGAGAAGCTTCTCCTTCCACACCACCTAATATACAACTTCTCCATCACTTCGTCTCTTTCCACCCCAAGTCTATTCATAATCAGTTTATTGGTCCAAGTACTTTCCCCACACCCATTCACACCTCCACTGTGCAAACCGCTCCATCTCATAGCACAAATCCTTTGCTTGTAAATCCACCATTAGCTCCCACCATGGCAGCATGGTATGCACCCCTTGTGTTACCATAACATTTGATACCTTTGCCAAATGATTACCAATCCATAATCCCACACTTCACGGGGAATGAATCCACTACCGCCCAGCAGCATGCAGATAGAATGAATGACGCTTTTGATTACATGGAATTAGAAGAGGAAACCATGAAAATGAGAATGTTCACCCAAAGCTTAGGAGGAGAAGCTAAGAAATGGTAAAAAATTCTAACTCCCAACGACATTCATGATCTCCCTTCCCTTTACCAAACTTTCATAAACAAATAGAAAATCAAGAAAAACCCTCTTCAAATCCTTTCGGAATATAGCAACCTCAAGAGAAACACGGGGGAAAGTGTCCAAGACTATTACACTAGGTTCAATAGTGTTTACAACGCACTACCACTGAACATAAAGCCCCCATTAGTCCTAGCCTTAGCTAAATTCCCGGAGGGTTTTTACCCCGACATGGCCTACCAACTAAGAGAAAGAGAGCCCCTTACTTTAGAAGACATGCAAAAAGGAGATATAAGTGTAGAGGCCAACTTAATTGAAAAAAGGGCTAGTCTAAGATCAGATAGAGGGTAACGTACAAAGACGATACCGTTCCCTCCACTTCCTCATCTAATTCCAAGATGGACAACCTTCTTAGGACCATGGAAATAATGATGGAAAGAATAAGCATGAACGAAAGAACACCCCCTAGGGACAACCAAGAAAATCCCCAAAACAGAAACCAGAATAAATTTTTTAGAAGAAACCTGCCCAAAAATAGACCAAGAGAAAATGATGAATAGATCAGACCACCTTTCCAAGATAGCTATGTTGACAAAGGGGAAATAGATATTGAAAAACCAAATGAAAATCATCTAAACTTAATAGACTCTGATAGTGAGGGTGAGGTTTTTCTCACAGAAGAAGAACAAGCTTTTTTCTCCTCAAACCAAGATGAAAGAAGCTATGAAGATTCCAAAGATCATGAATTGGGATTATAAAATGCCATAATGGAAGTCCATAGGCAATATGATCTTAGGAGTAGAAAAAACCAGGACAATGCTAAGAAAAATAGTTCAGACACTGCTGGTAAGAAAACTCCCGAAAAATTTCTTAAGAGAACAACAAACAATATCAATACCATGGCTAATAAAACTGATCCTAACATAGATAAAACCAGCCAATCAAGTATTAGCACAAGCTGCCCTAGCACCTATGCTAATGGCCCCGAGAAAACTCTAGTTACCAAAGCCCTGAATCAAAATCAGCAAATTAAAATTATGGATAAATTTATGGTTGATAAAACTGATATAAGTATGTCTAAAACTCAAGTACCTTTTAGTTTTGAAGGAGAAATCACAAAAATCAAAATAACCATCCCTCTCACTGAACTGGTAGCTCAGGTTATGTACCGCTCCTAAGTCTTGAAAGTCTTAAACATAGGAAATGATACCAATACTCTGAATTTGACAGATGATAAACCAGAGTTGTTGTTCGGACCCGAAGTAGATGGAAAATACCAGGAAGGAGCCATTCCCCCATTCTATGTTAGCCTAAACATTCACAAGAAAATCCTACATAATGCCATGCTAGACTCTGGTGCCTCTCACAACCTCATGCCGAAGGTAGTGATGGAAATATTGGGCCTTGAAATAACCAGTCCCTACAAGGATCTGTATTCATTTGATTCAAGTAGAGTTAAATTCTTAGGACTGATCAAGAACTTATGTGTCAATCTGGCACAAGTTCCTGCTAAGAGCCCGGTCATGGATATAGTCGTGGTTGACATTCCCCCCAAATACGGCATGCTCTTGTCCTGATATTGGGGAGCCAAACTTCTATGAAACCTCCAATTTGACATTTCTTATGCTACTATCCCCATTTTCAATCAAACCAAGAGATTGTACCAAGAAACCCACATGAAATATATGATGAGTAACTTAGATTGGCTGAACAACACCCTGATTTATTCCATACATTTAGAATTTGGATTATTTTATCTTGTATAATGAACATGAGATTAGTGCACAAGTCAAAGGGAGTGAGAAAGAGCTAGGCCCACCAGAACACTCATATTCACCCTCAAAAGAGGAAAATGATAACCAAAAATTTATAACCCCTGAACAACAACTCAACGATAAACATGAAATAGAAACACTTTGGAACATGAGCTTTGACGGTTCATGTGGCAAGGCCGGTTCAAGAGCTGGTTATTGGATACATAACACAAACGAGGGCCATTCTTACAGGTTGGAATTTCAATGTACTAATAACATTGCAGAGTATGAGGCTCTCCTCCTCAATTTACACTTACTTGAAAACTTAGGAGCTAAGAGAATATTAGCCCAGGGAGATTCAGAGCTAGTCATTAAATAGATCAAGGGTGAATACTCAGCTAAAAACCCAAGATTAAGAGAATACAAAAATGCAGCCCTAGACCTCCTCAAAACTTTCGAGAAATATGAGCTCACTTACATTTCTAGGGCCCAAAATAGCCTTGCCAACAAGCTCGCCTTTGCTGCCAGTAATTTCCAAATACCATTTGCAAATAATCAAAACCTTATCAAAGTCAAAAATCGCCCTACTGTACCTAACAACATTAATCATCGGCAGGTATTTGAGGGTGATAAACAAATTGATGATTTCCTACAATCTAGAAATGAATTTACATTAACTAAACCTAGCTTGAAACATGCGAATGATGACCCCGATGAAGATAGACATCATGAAACAGAGTTGCCCTCTTTTGATGATATAAATCTGATCACACACCCTTATGAGGCTGAGATGTGTGAGAGCCTAGACCAAAGAGATCTTGAAGTCTTACACTGTAAGAATGACACATTAACAAGAGGCCTTGAACCTTTGGAAGAGTTGTTCGATTTTAATGATGTAGCTAAGAAACCAAAGATGGAGTCTATTGAGGCTGATGTAGAGGAATACAACATAGGGAACACTAGGGAACCTAAAATGATCAAACTTTCTAAAACCCTTCCTCCTCACATAAAACAGAAATACATTGAGCTCTTCAAAGAATTTAAAGATGTGTTTGCATGGGGGTACCAAGATTTAAAATCTTACGACACGGGCATTATTCAACACAAAATACCTCTCAAGGAGAACCAGAAAACTTTCAACAAAAGCTAAGAAGAATAAAATTTGTCTTATTACCTCTAGTTGAACAAGATATCAAAAAGATGTATGATGCCGGGATAATAGTTCCTCTCAGATACTCCGAATTGGTTTCCAATCTCGTGTCGGTTAGGAAAAAAACTAGAGAAATCAGAATTTGTATTGACTTTAGAAATTTGAACAAGTGTTCCTTGAAAGATAACTATCCTTTGCCTAAATTGGACCACATACTTCAAAAGGTAGTCGGCTTGAAGAGTGTCTCACTACTTGATCGTTTTTCTGGTTATAACCAAGTGCTAGTATTCCCAAGTGATCAGCACAAAACTGCCTTCACTACAACTTGGGGTGCATTCATGTATGTTAAAATTTCATTTGGGTTAATGAATGCGGGAGCCACTTTTCAAAGGGCCATGGACATAGCCTTTTCTAAAGACATAGGCTACTTCATAGTCATTTACCTCGATGACATCACTATTTACTCTAAAATCGATGAAAAGCACTTGGTCCACCTTAGAAAAGTTTTCAAAAAGTGTAGTAAATATGGATTGTCTTTGAATCCCAAGAAAAAATTGTTTGGTCTCGAGGAAGGAAAACTCCTCGGCTACATCATCTCTGAATAAGGAATCAAAATAGACCCCAAAATAATTTAAGGCATATTGCAAATCAGCCATCCCAAAAACATTAAGGAATTGCAATCCTTTATTGGGAAAATCAACTTCTTAAGAATATTTATCCCTAACCTTGTAGAACTCTTGAGAAATATTACAAACATGCTAAAAAATAAGGTAGGAGTTAAATGGACTTTGGAAGCCAAACAATCTTTCAAACTGGTTAAACAAGCACTCACCCAAACACCAGTTTTGATAAGTCTTGATTTCACCAAAGACTTCTATATTTTCTCATTTGCATCTGAACATTTTGTGGCTGCAGTGTTATTACAAAAAAACACGATGGGACAAGAACAATCCATAGCCTTCTTTAGCAAAGCCCTTAGGGATCCTCCCCTAAAATATAACATCATGGGAAAACAGGCCTTTGCATTAATAAAAGCACTAGAAGACTTCAGAGTTTGTATTTTTCATTCTCATATTAGTGCTTTTGTTTCGCACACAGCTGTTAAAGATAAATCAGGATCCTAATGGTAAAAGGGGAAAGTGGATTGCTATTATTTTAGAATATGATCTAGAAATCAGACCCACTAAACTAATTAAGGGACAAGGACTTGCAAAACTCATGGTTGAAACAAATCTACAAGCATTAGATATGAATTTTGTTGACTCTTTAGAAGAACAAGAAGAATGCACAACACCTCATGTTGAAGAAGTACTTTTAAATTCACCTTGGTATGTTAATATTCTTTATGTGCTTTTCCATCTTAATGCTCCCCCTACCTTATCAAAAACAAAAGCAAGATTCTTGAAACAAAAATCTTTAAATTTTTGCATTTTAGATGGAGTTCTATACTGGAAGAATCCTATTGGTATACTGCTTAAATGTTTGCTTGAGGATCATGCATGAAATGCACCAAGGAGAATATGGGGGCCATATTTATTGGAAAACCACAGCTAACAAGGTCCTTAGAGCTGGTTACTATTGGCCCACCCTTTTTCCTGACACTCACAAACTAGTCATGACTTGTCATAAATGTCAAATCTTCGATGGCAAGAGAAAGATTTTACCTTTACCTTTTCATCCAATCATTGTTGAAGCTCCATTTCAATAGTGGGGTTTAGATTTCAATGGAGAAATCCATCCTTATTCATCTGCCCAACACTAATGGATCCTCACCGCTACTGATTACTTTACCAAGTGGATAAAAGCCATCCCATTTAGGAATACCACCGATTCAGTCATTATCAAATTTCTTGAGACCAAAATTCTCTCTAGATTCGGTTGTCCCAGGAAAATCATCACGGACAATGAAACCGCCTTTACATCCAAAATAATGGTTGAATTATGTTATAAATATCACATCACATTAGGACATTGCACAACTTATTACCCTTAAGGTAATGGTTGGTCGAGTCTTCCAATAAAATCCTGATCAGTATCATTATGAAACTTCTGGAACAAAATCAAAAGGCATGGCATGGAAAGTTAGTGCATGCACTATGGGATGATAGACTAACCACAAAGAAATCAATCGGTATGTCTCCCTATCAATTAGTGTATGGCATGGACGTTATTTTCCTGGCATATTTGGGAGTCCCAGAAATGAAACTATTCCAAGAAATACAATTAGAGGAAAATGACATGCAAAGAAGGTTGAACCAAACTATCCATTTACAGCAGACAAGAGAGGAGGTTTACAAAAAGACACAGTTAGTGCAGGAAAATATAAAGAAAATCTTTGACAGAAGAACCAAAGACAATGATTTCCAGATTGGAGATAAGGTGCTGAAATGGGACTCAAGGAGAGAAGACAAAGGTAAACATGGTAAGTTTGAAAACTTGTGGAGAGGTCCATTCATTATCAGTTCAGCTATAGGAAACAATGCCTTCCTTTTACTAGAACCTGATGGAACTGAAACATTTGGAGGTATTGTCAATGGAAGGACACTAAAACACTACTTCTGCAAGGATTCCTAGCTTTAATTTTTACTCATTGTACATACCATAGTTTGAAGAAAAAGTCAAAAAGAGAGATAACAAAAAAACATAGGAAAAGTAGAAAAAGAGGGCAGATTCTAAAAAAGGTATAGCCCCATACCCAAAAAATAGTAATACTGAAAGTGTGCAAGTCTAAATGCCACTACTAGTGCAAGATGTTGTCTTGTTCAGCTATCTAGCCTAATCACAAGCTGAACATGCTTTAAATTTATTATTGATAAGTTAGTAAGAAGAGTGCTGGTCGAATTATTCAAACTTGACTTGTCAAAGAAAATAGATTAGGAGAGAAGATACTGGTTCCATGTGCACAAAACAAAACCAAAGAGGAAAATAAGGATGAATAGCAAACTATGTATCCTTGCTCTGATTTTTCTAAATATCATTTTGTACAAAAATAAACTTTTGTGTGCATCTTGTTGTTATGCCACAGGCACATGATAAATCAGACTGTTTAATCCTGATTTGGTCACGTTTTCAATTTCATGTTTTTAATCTAGAGAATGAAATCCTGTCAAACAGCTTAACCTTTACAGTTGAATAATATAGGTAGAGAATCAAAGGAGTTCATCAGCTTAATATGAACTTCTGGAAGATATACGTGTGGAAGTAGATAGTTTGTTTTCTTTTTCAAAATAAAATGTCAATGGGTTTGCCAGTTCAAGTGCACCCGAAGAAGAAAAAATGTTAGGAAAAGTAGGTTGGGTAGGTAAAGGCAAAGTTGAGCTAATCATGTTTTCAGATTTTCAAAATTACTACTTCAGGGAAAGCATCAGCAAAAGAAAGAGAAAATCTGCACAATGGATGAGGCACTGGTCTTCATAAGCCAGAGATCTGCAGTTCTGGACACCTCCTGAAAAAGGAGCTGCCCTCTCCAAGTGGAGCCACTGTTAGTCATCGATAATTTTCACCTGTTTTATATGACTAAATGCTATGTCTTAGATTTCTAGAAATCAAACTTCAACAATCACTATATCTTCTAGAAATCTCCTCAAAAAGAAATTTTCCCCTATTCCTCCTATTTTGTCTACTATAGTTGATCTATCATCCTATGAGACCCCATCCTGGACTATTGTCCCTTATTCTATCCATGATTTCTACTTATGTTTATAGCCCTCTACATTTGATGCCTAAGCCCTCTTATCTCACATTTTGTTTGGCCAAGTTAAAACAAAGTTTTTCTCCTACTCACAAACACCTCAAACACTGTTGGTATCAAAAGTCTGTCTAGAAATCCCTTCAAAGTAAAATAAGGATGTCTAGCTGTATAGGATGATGGTGCGTAAGTAGAATTTCTAAAACCTGTATCTTCATTCAAAACCTTGGTTCAAACTTTCAGTCAAAAGCCCATTCTAAGACCTTGCAAATAATTCGATTAGGTTTTCCTAGGTCATGCGCCATCATGATCCTCATTCCATTGTTTGCATAGGAAGTCAAAGATGAGTTCAAAAGAGCAATGAAGCAATCTACAAAGGGTGCCCTCTTGTTCCTACAACAAAATCTGCAAAGAATAGACTATCATATCCCAGCATTTCTGCAGGAATGCCTTGAAGATTAGTCTAAAGCATAACAAAGCCAAACAAGGACACCTAAGAGAGTTCATGAAGTCATTGGCAATTGATAAAAAGGTACAATGAGCTGGAGGCTACAGGGAAAGTTTTTATCTCATAAAAAGAAGTAAAATACTGCTCATCCAAAAGTCAGTGCAGAGCTCAGAAATTCAGTAACATATGAGCAGCATGGCGCATTTCAGCAAAAATATCATTGTGAAGGTTTGGTCCTCAAGCATGAAACTAGTGGAGGGACAGCTTCTCTTTGACACACTCCTGCAAAAAGACAAAAAATCTATCAAATGTGCCATGAAGAGAAGTGAAAAAACTAAGACCAGTACCAAAAACGACAATCACACTCATAAAGACAAGAATAAGTGTATTTCTGTTAAGAATGAAGAAACATGATTGGTTTGACTAAACACTGGAAAATTAGCTGGGCTACAAAAGCTATAGAGACTCCTCAAATAAATCAGTGGAAACTTTGTTAAGCAAAAGTAATCAATTCAGAAAGATGATTTCTTTGAAGACTTAGAAGATAGCTTTGTTTATCTTATTGAATGTCCCCAAAAACTCAAAAATTGGGATAATGAGCAAATAGGCATGATAATTGGATATAAGCACCTCCTTCATCAACAACAGAGGGTGTAAAAAGGAATTCCTAGGCTATTTTCTAAGATTGGGTAGAAGAGCAAAAACTTCACTAAATCAAAAGATGAAATCTGATTGTCAAAAAGGTCAAAGAATGAGGTATTTGGCACTATAGGTCACCCCACTCAAAGAAACAAAATCAGTTCAACATGAGTTTTCTCACATACAAGTAGTCAAAGCCATTTTCACAAGGCCTAAAGAAGGTGGATATAGATTTAAATCATTCTGCATAGGAAGGCAAAGATGAGTCATCAGGGATCTAGCAAATTGCCCAAGTTGCAAAGGAATCAGTGGTTAAAGGACAGTAGAGGGATAGATAGAAGCATAAAAAGGGTTAAAATATTGAAAAGACAGTAAAAGGGAGGCAAATAGAAAGGTGCAAATAAAACTTTAGGAAAGAGGGTTTTGAGGTTTAAATTATTTCAAAGGAATGGTAAAAATAACTTCAACAGTTTTTTTCCCCCTCATTTTGACTTTGGAAAAACAGAGTGCAATTTTTCCGGTTTCAGAAAGCATCCTCGAGCAGAATTTCACAGGTGTTGCATGCCTGTAGGTGGATGCTGTGTGCCTGTAGGTTTTCGCTGTGTAGTTTTCTTCCAGATGATGCGTGCCTACAGAGTGACGTTGGATTCTTCTGTTTATGCCCGATGTGAAGGAGTTGCCGCCCCGATGCCCAAATTCCCGTGTAGACGTGCCCCCGCAACGCTGCGTGCCTGCCACTGCCACCATCACCCGTTTCTGCATGCAACACTGACCAAGTGCTACACTCTGGACACTGCCTCCCATCGCCCGACTCGAATGTGTAGATCCCACCCGCCGACGACGCTGCACGTTCACAACTACATCCATTGCCAAGGTGCTGCGCTACTAGCGTAAAAGCACAAAACTACCTAGAAAGCCTGCAAAAGTGCTAGATTTACCCAAAGAGCTCAGAAATTTTCATTTTTTGTTATGGAAGACAATTTCGAAGGTATTTTTCCTAAAAATACCATCTCCTCGTGATTTTTCAAATGGTAAAAATGCCCAGTAAACTCTAAATGTATGTCAAAGAAAACTTGAAGCAAGATTGAAAGGGAGCTGAACCTACTTTTCCAAGTCTCCTAATCCAATTTAAAAGCCCCAATATCTCATTTATCACTTCTCTTCATCATTTCTCAAGCAGGAAACCTTTCTGTATAAAGAGTTGGAGGAAGGGGTAAAGTAAACACCATGTCTGAAGAGGAGAGTCTTGACCTGAACAAAGAGGCTCAAAGACCAAGAAGACAACATAAGAAGGGAGGGAAGCCCAACAGGTTTGAACCCATAATCACTACAGAACTAACAACCTCCCCTTCTATTCTTTCATGTTTCCAAGAGTTAGGGTGTTTTGAGTTCTGTAAAAAAGTACAAGAAATCCAAAGCCATCCTCAGTTGACCAAGTTATTTTCCCTAATGCTTTACCGGCATAAAATACATCTAGCAGGGGTGAGGTTTGAGTTGACCCCCACTGTTATCTCTGAAGCCACTAGAATGCCTTCCATTTGAGAGAGGTGGTTTAAACATAAACATCTTGACTTGACCCATTATCATCCATTCCTAAAACCTAGCTGTCAAGCTAAATGTAAAGCCATTTTTAATTTCTGAGATCTACTGGATAGGTATGCCCCCCTGATGAAGATCATCATGAAATACTTTACCTGTGAGGGTAGGTTCTCCAGAGTCTATTCCTATCATATTATACTCCTCATGCATTTCACCAGGACTAAGCTACTGAGCATGCCCTACTATCTCTGCAAAATCATTAAAAAAATGTCCTCCATCATGAAAAAGAGGCCTCTAGCCCAGCAAATGTCAAACCTGTTTCATCGTTCTCTGATCAAGGTGATTGTCTCATACCAATTAGGGAAACAAGGCATTCCTTGGGAGGTCTTTATCACCCATGATGATTTCAGCACTTCACCCTCCATCCCTCTGCAAAGTTTGCCATCATTTTCTTGAAGTCCTCCTCATACCCCTTCGTCGCCCTCCACTAACCTTAGTTCACCTTCTTCACATGAATCACCCTCCCAAATAAGCTTGCTTCATACACCTTCCCCTAAGAAATATGATCAAGAAGAAAGTAGAGATGATCATGATGGGAGCACTGATGATTAGGAAGAAAGCAGTGATGATCAAAATCAACAAAACAGTGAGAGAGAGGATGATGAAAGTGAGGAAGAGTGTGATGTAGATGAGGAAGAATGTGAGGAAGACGAGGAAGAAAATAATGAAAATAAATAAGGAGGAATGGACTTAAAGAAAGCAGCAGAGGCCTTGAAGAAAATAGTGATAATCAAGATGAACCAAAGAGTGATGGTCAAGATGATGAAGATGAGGAAGAATGTGAGGAATATGAGGAAGAATGTGAGGAAGATGAGGAAGAAAATAATGAAGATGACGGAGAGAGTGATGACCAAAATAATGAAGATAAGGGAGATGATAAAAATAGTGAGGGAAAAGATGATGAAGGCCTTGAGGAAAATAGCACTGATCATGAACAAAATAGTGAGAAAGAGTGTGATGAATATAGGGAAGAAAATGATGTAGATGAAGAAGAAAATGAAGAAGGATGAAATGTCCTAGAAGAAAGTAGCACTGACCAAGAACAAAAAATTCAAAAAAGTGATATAAATGATGGTCAAAGAAGCCAAAACAGTGTATCTCATGATGAAGAAAATGACACTGGGAACACTACAACAAACAGATGTAAAAAAGCAAAAGAAAGCCATGACAGTGGCCAAAATGACAAGGGCAGCCCAGAGACTGATTTTAAAATTGTTTTCAATGAACCAGGAGATAATTAAAAAAGCCCAAAGAATGAAGGTAGTGATGCAAAAAATGAGGTTGACAGTAAAAAAAATAATGAAAAAGATGAGGAAGAAAGTCCTAAAAGTGAAAATAAGTCAAGCACAAATGCCTCTGATATTGCAGAAATAGAGCATAGCAGTGTTGAGGGTCTTAGTGGTGACAAAAGCATCAAAGATGTTAAAAATATTGATCCAGAGGACAACCAGCAGCAAGGTAAGGAGGATATACATAGAGAGAACATTTTTGAAGGAGGATACAGTCCTAAAATTGTCAATAATCAAAGTTTTCAAGCCATGCTTATGGCGCATTACACCATTACTTATCAGAGAGGGAGGAGGCATGTCTTTGTTGCCTCCAAAAGGCAAGGGGCCATGCTCTCCTCCTCAAAACCAATTAAGGACAAAGTCTCAAAATCAGTAAAAGGAAAAGTCACCAAACAACAAGTGAAGGAAAAGGATAAAAAGAAAATGAAAGACAAAGGTAAAAAGCCAATCAAGGACAAAGGAAAGAAAACAATGGAAGAAGAGGAAAGCAATCATGAGGAAGAGAGGGAATTTGAGCTCATTCACATAGATAGTGATGAGGAAAATGAAACCAGAATATTTAATTCTCTCTTACAGGACTGGAATGCACAAATCCTCTCTTGGAGGTTGAGCTAGAAGGATCAAAAGATCTTATTCATTTCCTACAGGTGCAAAACAATTAGATGAGTGGCCAACTAGCCATTCATGAAGCCTGAGCGCTCAAATACAAGAGAGAAGCTCAAAATTCACAAGTACAATTGGAAGAATACATGGGCGCCTATGGGGAAGATGATGAGGGAGAAGGGCAAGCTAGAAAGAGGCCTACAACTATGGGTCTTAAGAGAGCTTTGGAAAAACAGAAAGAGGAAGAAGCAGCCCAAGCCCAACAGTTTCCACTCACCGAGCTACTTGCCTTGGAAATTGAACATAACAAAGAAGCATGGATTGAAAGGGAAAATGTACATTTAGAGGCTCAGTTAGAGAAGGAAAACAAAGATCTGGGCTTACAGAGAAAGATGACTGACCACTACAAAAAGAGAAATCAGTTTGCCAGGAAGAAGCTCAAAACTGCCCAAAGGAAGGGCCCAGCGCCAAATTATGGAAAATACCAAGCTAGGCTTATAATTTTGGCTCAAGCTTCACTTCAGGTCTCTATGGACCCTTGAGGGGCTCACTCACCAATTTTGAGGAAAATTGAGCACTTTTTCGTTTTTTGCAAATTTTTAAGCCTAGGAGCGCAGCACCCTGGGTGCTGCACTTTTTCCTGCGGCACTTTCAGAGGGTAAAGTTTACCTTTTTGGATTCCTTGACATGAGAGGAGCATTCTCACAAAAATCCAGCCAAATTGGAGTTGTTTTGGTCCCTCCAAAGGGCCAAAAACACTCATTTTTTCACCTTTCTGCCTCCTTTTTTGAACAGGTGTTGTGCTCCTGGGAACCTTCAAGTTTTCTACTTTTTGGGCAGATTCTAGAGATAATATTGAGAAACAAAATTGTATATTTGGAAATAAGACATCCCCAGCTTTCCAACGGGCCATCACGGAGCCTTTTCCGACATCGGGAAGGCCTCCAAAACCTAGCTGCGAAAAAACCCTTTTTGGTGTTGCGCTCTTGGAAAATTTTCAAAATCAGAGACAGAGTGTTGCGTTCCTGTGTGATAATGGAGAAAATTTGCGTTAGGCAAGTTTATTTAGGCATGTCGGGCCTAAAATTCAATGTTTTTGCTATTTTGGTCTGGCAAAGATATTTTGGAAGATATTTTGTGCCTTGGACCTTGCAAGGCCTCACGGACAAATTAGGATATTTGTTTTTGGCCAATAGGCTTCTAGATGATCTAGTGAGCTCTCTCATCTCTTTATTTGTTATATAAGGCATGATTATGTATTGTAAATAGTTGGGACTTGATGTGGTATAGAGCAATACATGGTTTATGAGCTTGGAGAAGATATTTGGTTTCATGAAGTAAATGAATGACTTGTGTGGCTTGATGTTGGAAAAGCTTACTTGCAGGATTCCATAGCTTGGTGAATGGTGATGTTTTTCTAACATTTTAGTGTTTTCTTGTCCTCATTTTGTTTCAGTCTGCTTGTTTTCTATAGATAAGAAAAGTATAGGTTGAGATATGCTCATGGAAGAACCTCAAACCTCCTACATGCTATAGCTTTGATGTTTTCTTCTTTTAGTTCATCTTAAGGAATTCTTGATTGCTCCTTAGGCTTACTAAACTTATTATTTGTTTCATGAATGATCAGTATGTTAGATTATAAATATGTTTCATGGTATGCACTGCTTATTTAAAGTTTTCAAAAACTCGTTGTGAAGCTTTCCTATGGAATACTGATTGACTAGGATAATGCAAAGAGGCCTTGTTTCGATCTTTCCCTATGCCCATGCTTATCAACTTGTTTCAAAGTTCCCTATAGTTTGATATATATTGTGTAGGAGTTCCCTCTCCATTAATTTGAATTTTTTGTTTATCTTATATGTTTTCTCAAAAAATTGAAGGTGAATTTCTAAAGTTAGGAGTTCTAATGCTTCTATGTTCCACTGGATTGTTCAATCTTGTATGTTTATCAGTTTGAGTATTGTTCATAGAGATTAATGGTTTTCCCTACCTCATGAGTCATTTCTTTCAGAATATATACATTTAAGACCTCTTAGTTTCTTCCCAAACTTAATGCTCATTACACCTCATCATCACTTTAAGGATCCACTCACCTTGCTCAATCGGCCCAGCAATACACTCTTCTTCAGCATTTAGACACCCTAGACTTCATCTGACCCCATATCCCTATTGATTTGATATTATCTCATTCCACCTATCCTACTTGATCATCTTACCCCAAGCCAAAAACAAACCTACACTTAACAACTAGCCTAAAATCAATCATCCATAATGAACAAGCTCACATCCTTCGCACAATAGAGGGAGCCCTCTCCGAGTCCAGGAAGGCTAGGTCCTAAGACTCCAAAGACTAGTGTTATGTTACCCTATCATTTGGTTAGCCAATCTTCCAATTCACGCGACACTAACACAATTACATAGAGAATTTGGGGATGATGGAATTTATAGTACCAAAGGAATCGGAATTGTCACCTTTAGGAGGAATTCACGCTCCCATCTTCATCTAAAAAATGTTATGTATGTACAGGGGCTGAAGAAAAATTTGATTTATGTAGCTGTATTGGAGGACATAGGTTATGATGTTCTGTTCAGTAGGGAAAAATATTTTATGAAGCACATCGCCACTGGGCTAGTGAAATAGATTGGATTTGGAGTTTAAAATATCTACAAACTAGAGGTATATTTCACCATGAATGAAATTATAACTCTAGGAGTGAGGTGGGGAAATGTACAACCTTAGTACCAGATTTGAAAACGTTTGGGGAGGGTCCATAAGAGAGCAATAGAAGTTGCAGTATAATTTCCACATGGATCATTACCTTCCTATAGGGACCCACAGTATTCGGTAGTAGGGGGATCAGTGGCAGCTGGAGTAGTCAGATACTAAGGAGCACAGAGAAGTGTTGACAACAGAGCAAGAGGCTCAGTAGTAGAGTCAACAACAACATATATTTGCTAGTAGACAATTCAGAGACTAGTAGCAATTATATTCTTAGGAGATAGTTGTAGCCTAGAGATAGAGTTGATTCAATATTTTACATGCTTCTCAGTTGTATTTGTTGCAGTAGAAACAAAAACAATGAGAGATAGTGTTATTTGTGCTACAATACATTACATTGGAGTTGGATTGGGGTTGTGCAGTAACCTTGTAAGAGGGAGTGTTATAATGTAGCAATAAAAGGCTTCATTTGGCTAGTGCCTTATTGAAATGGAGAGAATTTGATTTTCCACATTAGCAGGATGACTTGAATTGCAGTTAGCTAGAGTGATTTGTAGGCTAAGAGTAGAGTTGTGCATGTATTGATTGCTAATATTTTGTTGAACTCAAATAACTGAGCTCTTGTCATTAGTTGATTTAGTTGAATTTTAGTTGAGTAGTTATGATTGTTGTTAACTCACTGACATCTTAGTTAACTAGTTAATCCTATAAAAATAGATGCAGTCATGCATGGAATTCGAATTGCCTAGTTGTGTGAATGAAAAAGGTATACTTATATTTATAATTGTATATTTTTTAGTGTACAATTCATTTGCACTAACTAGGTGATCAATTCCCATTGGAATTGTGCAAGGAAATAGGGAATATTCATATTCTATAGGAACTAAATTCCTTGAGGATTGTGTAAGCAAATAGGAGATTGGTTACAGATTGAATTGGCTAAGTGTTGGCCATAGCAGGTGAGGAAGCAGGAGAAAAATTTTTCAGTCCAGGGTGTGCTTCAGAGTTAAAGCAAGACATTATAATTGTTTCTCTTTCTCATTTTATTAATGAAAACCAGTGGAAGTGTTTTACCTAGTTGGGTTCCCATGTAAAATCATTGTGTTCCTTGTGTTTTGATGGTTTCATTTCATTGAATTTTATTCTATATTGTGATTTTCTATTCCACAAATTGTAGAAGAAATTTGTATCTCTTTCTTTTAGTTCGAATTCATCAGTGGTACAAAATTTCTTTCCATTTATACAATTAGGGCTTGAATTTGTGAAATTGGAATAGTTGCTTTGAAGGTCTTGTTTTGGGAGTTTTTTTTTTTTTGCTGCATCATTTTGCTAAACTTCTTTCCTTTCTCTAGTTATATCTTCATTGCATTGAAAATATTTCTCTCATATTAGCTTCATTTTAGGAATTCAAGTGAACGTTTTTCTTTTATGGTCAAACATAAACCTTAATCAAAGAGAAACATCTAAAATTTACCATTGAATCTAAGCAGCATTTGAAGCACTAAAAACATCTGGTTGGTATAGAGTAGAAGATGTGTTCTGACATCTCCAAACATAGGACTTTCCTTTAATTTTTTTGTTAAAGTATGGGGATGGTCAATTTTCCACGTAATTTGAAGTATATATGATCACTATTCCATGTACCTTTGGATATATAGGAAGGTGCTCCATATACGATGAGTATATAGGAATGTTCCCATCATACATTTAAGAATTAGACAACACTAACATAGATTGTGTTTCCACGTACCATCAGGTATATATAAAGTCCCCCGTAGGTTGTAAATCAAACCTAGGTAATCAATTCAGTCACATTGTTGTTTGTGATACACCGATCATAGCATTTGGGGAGATTTCCTACATGTACTTAATGGTGTATTCTAGTTCACAACAACCTAGTAATGCCTTCATACCTAGTGACCCTTTCCACTATTACTATTTCTTTGATTAAATTTTCACTTTTTACTACTTAGTAGACCTTAGGTTCAGTCTACTGGAAACATTTCTAGAGTTTTCCAGTCAAGGAATCCCCTTTGATGGGAATCCTAGTACTTTTCCTTCTTTTGGAAATAGTGTTCCTCCTTACATGGTTATGTTGTCACTTCTCGGATTCACGATAGATTTACTGGTATGGTTGTTTTCAACCTCCTTGGTCCTGAATATCCAAAATACTTCATAAGAAATATCTCCTCAACAACACCAGCCTCAAGTTGACCCTTTGTTGTATTCACCCATCATTTATTATTCTCTTTCTTCCTCTTCGCCTAACGAAAATATTTATGTTCACAACCAAGAAGCTAATAAGAGGAAGAAAAGGAATAATAATAAGAAGCAAAATAAGCAAGGGGGAAACCAAACAACCATTGCTATGAATGTGGATAATGTTGAAAAACCTTCCAACGTGCCTCGTAAAATTAAATTCCCTTTCAATTCTTGTAAGGGTGATCACCTTCATAAAGATTTCGCTAGTATTCCCCAAGTATTAGAAGTTTTTTCCACATGATCACATCACCCCTTGTCGCCACCCTCTGTATATCATGCTGGTGACAAACCATCAACTAGTGATAATAAGGTTCCTGAGAAAAAGGGTGAAGTTGTAATATTTCCAAATTTTCACATGATATTTGGAATATTAGAGTTATTAATTTTCTTAGTTAATTAAGTAAATAAAATGGTGGAGGGACCCATAATCCTCAAGATGAATAAATATCCACTTTTTATGTGTGAATGTGGATTAATTAAGCCTATACATAATGGGGTAGTGGAGAAACTACTAATGTGAATTCATTGGAGATCATGTCTCATTGATGAGATAGATCATGGAGGTTGAAGCAGTCAACTAAGATCATGGAAGGCATCTAATGAAAGATCATAGAGCATTCATGATGAAGTGATGGAGGAAGTGGTGCAATTAATGCACACATGATGGTGGACTTGGAGAGACGGTGCAATCAAACATGGAGGATTATGTCCACATGAACAACGCAGTTTAGAGGTGGGCCAAGGCATGGGAAGGCTCATAAACTATATAAAGGAAATGAAGACAACAATGAAAGAGGCTATTGATTATAGATTTTGAGGTCTGCTTAGATCTGGAATTCTCATGTGACATTCCATGCTTTATTTTGTTGTTTAGCTAAGATTGCAAGTGTTGTTTAGCACAGGGTGTTCTTGGTAGATAATCCCTCCTCTTTCATTGAGTGATCTCTTAGAAGAGGGTTGTACTTCATTATACATCAGCCATTGGTGCCACTTATCCTTTCCATCATATGCATAACACCTACCTTCAGGAATTACGCAATTTCTAAAGATCAGTTTAGAGGTGGAGGTTGTCTTCAGTATTTCAGCTGGCGAACCGGTGTAGGTTTATTCCTATCACCTTGGGCTTGAAGATAAAGATTCCCAGGGATTTATTTTAGATCTCACATCAAGACAAACATTATTGACCTCCTATCAGTAGTAGTCCCATCAAGGATTGGACAGTCCATCATTGAGGGACCATCTCCTCACCTTGCCATCCCTATTTCCATCAGCTTGGAGTCTATTGCATCATATTTTAGCAAGAATAGAGCCTCTCCCTCTTGTACAGTGTATTTTTTGTAGCAGCTGGATATTTAGTTGCTGCAACTTGAAGGAGGAAGAAGAGGAGACAAGATCTCAAGCTCCTAGCTAGTAGATCTGAAAGAGGGACCAACCCTCAAAGCTAAGATCTGTTTGTAGAACATATTGCAGCCATCTTTGGATCAGATCTAGCTTTAGATCTGTATAACCCAGCAGTCAAGGATAAAACGCTAGGAGGGTGATTTTTGAAAATTGTAGATCTGGAAAATCATTTCTAGGTTACCTTGGGTTCCCATCACATTGGCCAGATCTTGAATCTTGGCATCACCAGAGCTCTTGAGCTCTCTAGATCTGCATTTCCTTTTTGCAGCAGTTTCATGTATCAACAGTAGAAGGGACAACACAGTATTTCTTCCTGGAATCTCACCAGTTATGCAGTGATAGTTCTAGCATGTTTTTAGGGTGATTCTAGGCCACCTCTCTGGCTATATCTATTGAAATTTTGTACATTGTGTAACTAAATCATCTCCACATAGTAAAATGGCTCAGCGTATCTGTATATTTTGATGTTTTATTTAGATTTATTGTTTACTTAGTTGCAGTTATTATATTTTTTTTCAGTATTACTGCATTCTCCCTTTTGGGATATTACAGTGGTATCAGAGCATGATCTTTGGCTCGGCTTGTGGACACTTCTTCTTTTGCATCAAAAGAAGAAGTAGATAGATGAGATCTATCATGAAGGAGAATTATAGTTTTTCCACTCCTGCCTTTAGACCCACGCAATATCTCTCTAAGGAGGTCAATCAAATGAGGAAGGAAAGGTAAAAAGGAGATCCAAGAAGAATATTTGAAGAGGAAGGTCCAAGCACTCCCTATCAACAACAAAGAAGACTAGAGAATCATAGATCTCCTCATAGATCTACTATGCCCACTTTCTTTGAAGAAGGTGAGAGGTATAGAAATGAAGAAAGAAGAAAAACAGAGACTCATGAGACTCTCAGTTTGTATCTTTAAGAGTACAGAGCACAGTATAGAGCCTTCAAAGAGAGTCTAACTCTCCAAGAATTCTTTGAACTCAACAAGGAAAGAAGATCCTATAACAACAATAGAAGGAAGATGCACAATACATTTTATTTGCCTACATTTGATGGATCTTCCTCAAGCACTGTTAAGGCTTAGAGGAAAGAGTTAGATACATTTTTCATGCTACATCCTATGGCTGAAAAAGAGGCTATCCAAATTGCAACACTTCATCTTTTAGGTGAAGCCAATGATTGGTAGTTTGGTCACATGGAGCATGCAAAGGTGACTAAATATTCAGATTTCTTTCACAAGTTGAGGAAGAAGTTTGATGTGAGAAAAACAGAGATATGCCACAAAGAGACATTTCCTAAGGAAAGAAAGGAGGATATCAATCTTGTCACCCTGGACAAGAAGTCACTACATTCACCACCAGCTACAGAGGTACTTACACCGAGAGAAGAGACACTTGCAACTTTGTAAGATAGTCTTGAGCTCTTGACATATAGAGTCCCATGCATGATTCAGGATATGCATGAAGAAGAGGAGGAATATTCCAGTGCTGGTACATTGGTAGAAGAGAAACCATCTCACTTACCAACAGTTGGAGACACCATTTTCCCGGTTGGAGGAACTATTGTGTTCTTGCAAGAGGTTCCCACACATCAGTTGATCCAAGCTATGCAAACATCTTCATCATATATTGTTTCAGTAGATCTTATTGGAATCTATGGGGACATGCCATTAGGTCCAATACATAACCAAGGGTTAGAACAAAGTGTTGATTTGAAGCAACAACATATCACACTGCAGAGGACCCTTGATGTGATCAAGGAGGAGATGTAAATCTATCCCAGTTTGTCATTGATGGACTACATTCAACCCTTTAAGTTGAAGTGTACAGTTTCAAAAAATGGGATGAGCATGATCCTATGTACAATGACTGGTTATGAGATCAATATTGTGCCTTTCTTTAAGACATCATATGTGTTACCATGGATATCTATAGGGATGTCACTTAGTAGCAGTGATAATGAAGGAGCCCCATTATTCTTGGAGAATCTTGAAGGTAGATTCACTCATGAAGAAATGGAGGTTAAGATGATAAATGGTAGACATCTTGAGATGAGAAATATTTTCTCCTTTCTTGATGACACTTTCTCAATGAGCATATTACAGCTCAAGGAGAGACTTATACCTGCAGTAGATCCAGAACCTCATTGGTTTTGGAAGGCCATGGATGAGAAGAAGGTCTCATTAAGAGATCTCATTGGAAGTGCACTTTAATATTTCATGGAGTGCAATGTTCTTCATTAGTTTGGGGAGGATGGTATTCTACAAAGGGAGGGTACCGTGTTTATGTAGTACATCATTCATCATCCACATTGGGATGAGTGGATGAGGATGATAAGAAAGGGGTTGCATGACCACTTGCAAATATATGACATGGGCCAGCAAGAAGCTTGGTTACATTGGTTTCTCTTGGGTGAGTTTGGTTACTACCAAAAGGCTTATATTGCATTGATCCATGCCTTGAAAAACACTCATGTAATGAATAAGGAGGCATGGATGTGCTAGCTGCTTTTGGCTGAGTATGGTTACTACCCAAAGGCTCATGTTTTCTTGTCTCATGCCTTGTGTATCAATGCTAGTATGCAGCAAAGAAAGTCATGTTCATTTTGGTTGTCCTTAAGAGAGTTTGGCCATCACATGACATCTCCCATGTTTATGTGTTTTGTATCGTTGGTAATATGGCATAGTACTCTCATTATGTATGATAATGGAGTTGGTTTGTATTGGGATGATATGGCATTCCATATTTCCATCAGTATGTTTTTGTTACTCCATGATTCACATGATGATGTGAAGAGGCAACAAGATCTCTTGTTGCTTTGGTTGCTTTTGGGGGAGTTTGGCTTGTCCATCTTACATGGAGGAGATGGAGGATGGCAGCAAGAGGCCCTACACCGGTGGTTACTATTGGGAGAATATGGTTTGACACTTTGGTCTACCCATATGTCTCTATTTATTCTTTTTTATAATGTTGGAGTGATGCTTGGAACCAACAAGGCCAACAGGGCTAAAGGTAAGGGCATGTCAATGCTCAATGCACTTCATGAAACATGGGATGAAGAGATGTATTGTAAGATGGAACTTTTTCTTTGTGGGGAGAAACACTTTATTTTATGTATCTCATGTATTGATGATGATGTTGGACATCATATGGTTGACACTTGGTACTTCATGATGAAAGGAGGACATTTAACCATACAGTTGGAGGTCATTCTATACATTCTTGAGAGACAACTTTGGAACCAAATATGCATGACACATTGCAGAAAATGGAGGAGGACTTCCTTATGTGGATGCCATTTTGAGGGAAATGGATGTATTTTGCATCTACTTTTGCAGTTGCTTGAGGACAAGCAACATTTTTCCAAGGAGGACTGTAATATTCCCAATTTTTCACATGATATTTGGAATATTAGAGTTCTTAATTTTCTTAATGAATTAAGTAAATAAAAGGGTGGAGGGACCCATAATCCTCAATATGAATAAATATCCACTTTTTATGTTTGAATGTGGATTAATTAAGCCTAGATCTACATAATGGGGTAGTGGAACAACTACTGATGTGAATGGATTGGAGATCATGTCTCATTAATGAGATAGATCATGGAGGTTGAAGCATTCAACTAAGATCATGGAAGGCATCTAATGAAATAACATAGAGAATTCAAGATGAAGTGATGGAGGAAGTGGTGCAATTAATGCACACATGATGGAGAGGGTGTACATTGCATCTAGACATGATGGAGGACTTGGAGAGACATCACAATAAAACATGGAGGATTATATCCACATGCACAACATAGTTTAGAGGTGGGCCAAGGCATGGGAAGGCTCATAAAATATATAAAGGAGATGAAGACAAAAATGAAAGAGGCTATTGATTATAGATTTTGAGGTCTATTTAGATCTAGAATTGTCATGTGACATTCCATGCTTTCTTTGGATGTTTAGCTAAGATTGCATTTAGCACAGGGTGTTCTTGGTCGAGAATCCCTCCTCTTTTATTGAGTGATCTCTTGGAAGAGGGTTGTACTTAATTCTACATCAAGTATTGGTGCCACTTATCTTTTCCATCATCATTAGAACACCTACCTTTAGGAATTAAGAAATTTCTGAAGATTAGTTTGGAGGTAGAGGTTGCCTTCAGTATTTCAGGTGGAGAACCAGTGTTGGTTTATTCCTATCACCTTGGGCTTAAAGATCAGCATTCCCAGTGCTTCATTTCAGATTTTGCATCAGGCCAAACATTATTGACCTCCTATTAGCAGCAGTCCCATCAAGTATTGCACAGTCCATCATTGCAGATCCGAAGGAGGAAGGAAGTTACTAGTATTTCAACTAGTAATCCTGTGAGGGGCCATCTCCTCACATTTCCATCCCTATTTGCATCAGCATGGAGTCTATTGCAGCATATTTCAGCAGGCATAGAGCCTCTCCCTCTTGTACAACATAGTTTGTATAGTAGTTGCATATTTAGTTGCTACAACTTGAAGGAGGAAGAAGAGGAGAAAAGATCTCAAGCTCCTAGCTTGTAGATATGAAAGAGGGATCAACCCTCAAAGCTTAGATTTGTTTGTAGAACATATTGCAGCCATCTTTGGATCAGATCTAGCTTCAGATCTGTATAACCTAGTAGTCAAGGATCAAACCCTAGGAGGGTGATTTTCCAAAGTCGTAGATCTGGAAAATCCTTTCTAGATAATCTTGGGTTCCCATCACATTGGCCAGATCTTCAATATTGGCATCATCAGAGCTCCTGAGCTCCCTAGATCTGCATTTAATGTTTTCAACAGTTTCATGTATATCAGCAGAAGAAGGGACAGCGCAATATTGCTTCCTACAAGCTCACCAGTTACGCAGTGCTAGTTGTAGCATGTTTGTAGGGTGATTCTAGGCCACCTCTTTGGCTAGATCTACTCATATTTTGTACATTGTGTGACTGAATCATCTCCACATAATAAAATGGCTTAGCTTCACTTTATATTATGAAGTTGTCTTTAGATTTATTGTTTACTTAGTTGTATTTGTTATATTGTGTTTCAGTATTACTTCATTCTCCCTTTTGGGATATTACAAAAGCTAGGTTTCCTTTTAGGTTATGTGAAGGGAGTCATCAAACTCAAATTTTCCCTCATATGGATGATGCCTCCAAATTGTTGAAAAACCTTACTATTTCTCAGTAGTAAATTCCTACCCGTTACCATCATTTTTCCCCTAGTCCTAAACTAGTTGATAAATTGATTGATCTGATTCCATCTTTAGTCATCTAGGCCTGAATCCATGAGTCATTTTCCAAAAAACCATTGGTTGAGAATGTAGTCGATTTGATTCCATCGTCAAGAAGTTAATACCACTCAGGTTCTTCTTGTTACTTTAGATCCTACCTAGCAAAAGAGACTTTCTCCCGTTCTCATGGAACCCCCTCTAAGTAATGAGGTCACTTCCTTTTATTGGAATCAATTGACATAGCCTTGTCTCCCTTCTTACATGCCCTTCTAAATAATGGTGATGGCTTGTGATAGGAACATAAATCACATTGTTATAGATTAGGTAAATTTTGTTAGAAGTATATCCTCAACTACTTAGCAAGATTTAGGTT
The DNA here is from genome assembly GCA_034641835.2 of Pinus albicaulis. NCBI lineage: Eukaryota > Viridiplantae > Streptophyta > Pinopsida > Pinales > Pinaceae > Pinus > Pinus albicaulis. The sequence continues at coordinate 403,292,534 of CM076579.1, forward strand.
CCCCTCAACTTGTGTCTGTTACTCAAAATTTGTTTGCTTTAAATAGAAGAACTAGTGAACCTTCAGGGTTCCTTCCTTATTTTCTTATTAACTTGGAAGGAAAAACTATATGTATTGATGTTATGCTAGTTCAATCCCCCTTGGATTTGAATTTTATCCTTTGGCGAGACTATGTTTATGCCATGAAAATTGTCGTGTCCACACTCTTTCTAGTGATGTCTTTCGTGCATGACGGAAATATTCTGACTATTGACCAAATTTCAATCATTGGTCTTGATTTGACTGCCAACCATCCATATTCCATAAATATTCCTAATATGCAAGTGGTATCCCCCTCACCACAGGTTAATTATGTGGCAATCTGTTCCATCCCTACACCTACCAACATGTATTCCTTTAAGAGCATTGTTCTTCCATCCGATGAAAACCTTTTGGAAGACATGATCAAGCCCTTGATATGAATTCTTTCCAGAGACTTGGACTCTTGGGACCCATAATAAAGGTAAATAGTGCCATGAGCATAGTTATTTTACTGTGTCAAGCTCGTTAAAAAATGAAACAAGTAACCATGAGCATAGTTTATTCTATGTTTCAAGATCACATAAAAATGAAACAAACCTATGAGCATAGCTCTTTTACTTTCTCAAGCTCATTAAAAAATGAAACAAGTCACCATTAACATAGTTTATTTTATGTTTCAAGCTCAGATAAAAATGAAACAAACCTATGAACATACTTCTTTTAATGTGTCACCTTCATTTCATCTGCCCATATCATATGATCCTCTTCCTTCCTTCTCCGTGAACATATTTCTATTTGTAACCATCAGTATATCTAGGTCGATGAGAAGAGTCGGTGGACAAAATGAAGCTGTAGGGGCATGACTCTACTATTATGTTAAGGGTAAAGTACATATCTCAAGAATAGTTTTTCTCTGTTTCAAGCTTGTGTAAAAATGAAACCGCTCTGAAGCATAGTTTTCCTTTGTTTCAGGCTTGTGTAAAAATCAAACCACTCTCAAGCATATTTTTCCTCTGTTTCAATCTTGTGTAAAAATGAAATCACTCTCAAGTGTAGTTTTTCTCTATTTCAAGCTTGTGTAAAAAATGAAACCTATTTTGAGCTTAGTCTTTGTTCTTTCTCGTACTCGTAAATACATGATAATATGTCATTGAGCTTCATCTTTATTCTTTCTCATGCTCGTAAATACATGAGAAAATTTCACCGATCTTAGTCTTTATTCTTTCTCATGCTCATAAATACATGAGAATATGTTACCGAGCTTAGTCTTTGTTCCTTCTCGTGCTCATAAATTCATGAGAATAAGTTATTGAACATAATTTTATCACTTTTTTGTGCTCGCTAAAATTTATGAAAAGGGACTCGCCCCCCCCCCCGCGCGCCCCCCTTGAATTATTATTTAAGCTCTTTTGAGTCCCAAAATATGAAAATATTTCCAAGCACTTGTCTCTTTCGTGCTCATTAAAGTAAATGAAAGGACATTTTCCTGCTATAAGTTTACCCATTTTGTGAATTGGGTTGACTATTATTTTACATCCTTTTGGTCCTAAGGGACAAAATTTATGAAAAGGAATCTCTCAAAGTATTCTTTTTTCGTCCTTTTTAGACTCCCAAATGTGAAAAGAGAGTCGATTTACACCTTCCCTGGACTCTTAAAAACATAAATAGCATAGCACCAGTTAAGCATGATGACACCAAACCACTCTTTCTCAGGGTTTGTTAAAAATAGTCAGAAGGGAAAATCAAGGAAGTAAGTCATAAAACCTATTTTTGGGAGTAAGTTTCTCCTGAACATGACACTCTTTCACCTTCATGACTTTTTTTAGTTGGGAAAATGCTTTCCTCCTTGTTTATTGCACCTTATCAAAATTATTTGTATTTTGTATTTGCGTCAATGTTTCCAATTCCATATAAGTGTCATGATAATGTTCAAGAGAAGTCTGCCCTCAATTGACATATGCTGCAATACCTATAACCTTATTTCATGTCATCAATCCCTGAACCAAATTTGCATCATCACATTCTATCTCAAAACTTGGTAGTTTTTTCATGTTATTGATCGGGGATACATCAAGGCCCTCATGTGACATGTCACTTCCTATCAAATATAGCACATTATATAGGAATTTTAACTAGAAACTCCCCTCAGTTCCTTGGAACTTTCATGCCTCAATGGAGAGTCTCATCGCTTTTAGTGTGAGGTTCTCATCATTGGCCTATGACTGAAATATTTTTTTTGAGTTCGAATTCAATTAATTTATTCACACCTTATAGACTTTTCTTAGTACCTTGAGGGCCATTATCATTATTGGTTGTTATTCTCACATCTATTAATAGGTTTCATCATTAGATCATAATCTTATGGTCTCTACTATGTGCGACTTCAACACATCTATTCACATGGTTAGATTCGTATTGTCGAGTTACATGATGGAAGACCTCGGATCTAGTTTCATCCATCTGCCCTGTGATTTCAAGATTCATACACAGATATAAGAAGTATAATGGATATAGTCATCCAGAAATTCCTCCAAGTATGGTTCCACCACACATAATTAGTGGACTTGATTTTAATCATTGTACATGTAAAATGACTTTTATGTCAAGTATGGGTATGCCTATCTCATTGGTGATATCATGGTGATAGTGTATTGTAACAATCAATTTATGATTATTAGATCTTAAGTAGTCGACTCTCGATCGAGACTTTTCACCTGGTAAATAATGTTAGTCCTCATCCATATCTTCTGACATTTTACTTTAGGGGGGAATCTATTATGGGTCATTTTTTCGCACTTAAGCAAAAGGCCCCAAACCTGGATATCTTGTGATCCATTACATTTTCCATCAATCCCCTGTAAGGAAAAAATAAAAAATATTCTCAAAAATTATAAGAAGTTGGATTACATTGGTTCAAAAGCCTAATTTGAGACTCCACCACACTTAGTTTCATCACAACCTACGATGGTGCAGGTTGCATACTTGCAACTTAAGTTGGTCATCACAGGTTATTTTTACTAAAAGTGTGATGACACCTGGAAATGAGGAAAAATAAAATATAATTTCGAAGCTTCCCCATCTAGAAGCTTCAAGAACAAATTCATCCATTTTTTGTTCAATATGATCTCAAATTCCTACAAATGAGGTTTTATCCCTTATCTCATGGAACTTACCTCCTTTCAAAGTGGATCTAGCCCTAGTATGGTGGATCTAAAACTACCTCATTTTACCTATAAAATAAATACTTGTTATAGATTATGTGTTGAATTTTGGAGACTTTGATTATGCCCATATGTTTTTGATTTGAGTTTGGAGGTACATAATCCATCCTTATGCATTGTTGATATTGAAGGCTTTATCATTGTGGTAAATAAAGGAGGAGAAGGCTGGGAGAGATTCACAACATCAAGGCCTTAACAAGGGTTGTAATATTTCTCTGTTATCATTAATACAAATTGCATTTTTTTTCCCATATATCATCGTGTCTTTGATTATACATGTCTAGAATAAGGTTCCTTGATATCTTATTTCAATTTATTGAAAATATCATGTCGTATATCTCAATCTCTTTGCTTGTCTTGTTTATTTGGTAGGCTTTGATTTAGGGAGTTAATGTTAGAGCTGGAGTGAGTAGGTGAAGAGAGGAAGGGAGCTTGCACTGAACACAAAGTAAGTCTTCTTCTTATATTTCAAATAACTGTAGGGAAAGATAGTGTAGTTTGTTTGGTTTTTTCTAATTTAAGCCATTGAAACTAGGGAGATCGCTTTTGTCCGCAAAATGGGTTTGTTCGTAAAACACCCAGGTCACATTCTTAAGGGAGAAATAAAAAAACATTTGAAAAGTTCAAAATTTTGGGAGCCCTTTCTAAGAATAAAACTAGCTACAAAACAAAGTTTGAAAGGTTAGAAATAGGTTGGTAAATTACTTCAAATGAGTTTGATGACTTTTGTGAAGAAAATGGCATAAGGTGGCAAGTTACAATTGCAAACACCCCTCAACAAAACGGTGTATTTGAAAGGTATAACACGTCAATGCAATAAATGGTAAGATAATTAATGGATGAAAGAAATTTTCCACAGAGATTGGGTTGAATTTATTGATATAACAATACATATTTTAAGAAAATCATATCTCAAGGAAAACAATTACAAGACACCTTATGAATTATGGCATGTAAAACCCACATCAATAAAACACTTCAAAGTTTTGGAAAATAATTGTTACATAAAAAATAATGATGAAAAACTAGTTAAATTTGATGTTAGATCTAATAAACGAATATTCTTAGGATATTAAACAAAGATCAAGGGCTACAAATGCTACAATAAAATGTTGCACAAAATAGTTGATTATAGTGATGTAAAATTTGATGAGGATTTACCTTTGAAAAGGAATCGGATAAGATTCATTAATCCACATCATCAAACCACCAGTGAAGAGGAAGGAGATTTTCTTGAAGAATCAAAAAAGGAGGAAGAAAAAGAAGCAAGATACACTCTTTCAAAATCACCTTGAAGGTATGTATACAAAACCACCTTGAAATTCAAATTTTTGGTAATAAGGAAGTAGGGTTTAAAACAAGAAGAAAAACAATAGGAACTTCTAGTTAGGCATGAAGTGTCATGCTATCCATGATCAAACATAAAAACTTATCTCAAGCAAGTAAATACAAGTATTAGATAGGTTCCATGAATGAGGAATTGGACCAAATTGAAAAGAACCAGACTTGGGAGTTGACTCCAAGACCAATAGATAAGAATTCCATAGGTACAAAATTGGTCTTTAGGAGCAAGTCAAACAAAAATGGACAAATAATCTAAAACAAAGCCATATTAGTGTTCAAATCTTATGCTCAAGTTTAAGAATGGAATTTTCAATAAATTTTACTCTTGTAGCAAAATAAGAAGCAATCAAAATATTCCTAAAATTTTTTTATCATAAGAATTTGAAGGTATATTAGATGGATGTGAAATCAACTGTGTTGAATGGAGAACTTGAAGAAGAGGTGTATATAGAACAACCTAAATGTTTTGAGCTATCATACAATATTGATGATGTATGTAGGTTGAAAATGACACTATATGGACTCAAGCAAGCACCAATGACATGTTACTCTTGATTAGACAAATATATACATAAGAAAGGCTTCAAAAGAGGGAAAAGTGACAAGAATATATATATACATATAGTCTAATAGTGGGGATTTTTTAGTTTGTTTATTTTATGTTGATGATATAATTTTTGGCAAGAATTCATATTCACTAAGACAAGGGTTTGAAACCGAGATGAAGTCTGAATTTGAAATGTATATGCTTGGAGAATTCTCAATTTTCCTTGGTTAAAAAATTACACAAACTTCAAAAGGCATGCTCATCTCCAAAGGAAAGTATATAAAAGAAATATTAAATAAATTTGGAGTGGGAGTGTTCACATGCTAACACTCCTATGGTCACTAGGTGTAAGCGAAGTAAAGATGATGAGCCATGAGAAGTTAATAAAAAAATGTATAGATAATGATTGCTAGTTTGTTGTATCTAACAACCTCACAACTAAAAATAATGTAATTTGTTGGTTTGGTTTCAAGATATCAATCATCACCCAATCAAAGCCAGCTATTAGCTATAAAAAGGATCTTCAGATATATAGAAGGAACACTGGACTATGGAATGTGGTATCCAAAGGGAAATAACTTATTACTAGAAAGATACACAGATGTAGACTAGGATAGCTATATACATGATAGAAAGAGCACAAGTGGTGGTGCCTTCCTTCTTGGAGATTCATTGGTAGCATGGTTGAGAAAAAAGAAAACCTTTGTCTCACTATCTAATGTTGAAGCCAAATACATAACAATTGTAACATGTTGAACTCAAAAACTATGGGTGAAGCAGACACTTCAAGACATTAATGTAACGTATGATGAACCTATTCCCATCAAATGTGATAAGACTAATGCTATAAGTATATCAAAAAATCATGTTCTTCATTCAAAAACCAAACATATACCCATCAAGTATCACTTTCTCAAATAATATGTAGTTAATCAGATTGTAAAAAAATGGAGTATATAAAAAAGAAGCAATAAATACTTGATATATTCACTAAGTCTCTTGTGAGAGAACACTTTGAGTACTTGAGACAAAGTTTGGGAGTGATGTCTCTCTCATCTCTTCGATAATTTTTTTTTTTGGAAACAGGGAAATTATCTATATTAGTTAAGGATAGTTGTATGATTAAAATGCTAAAAATAAGCAGGGAAAGAAAATCTAGTCTCAAGACCAGTAGGAATAGTACAAGATTAGTGAGAGGAGATGATCTAGGTGGATATTGGTGGCCACCTGCATATTCACCTTGGGGCCCCACCATTGTTTCTTTCATTTTTATTTTAGTTTCCTTAATTGTAGCACAATTTACTATTTTTAGCAGTTTTTCGGGTCCTGAACTTCTAGAGCCGTTTTGAGGCCCTAAACGACGTTCTTTGGGAAAACCGAGAGAAACATGGATTTTAGATCAATGTTCTTCACTCGAAATTTGTATTCCTTGGATAGATCCTTCTAATGAGGTATTATGCATGTCAAATAGAGATCGTATGCCAAAGTTACGTCCCCGGAAGTTGATGTACCAATTTACCCCATAGTTTTGGTGCTTCATCTCCTAGGGTTAGGTTTTTGGATGTTTATGTTTTTCCATTTTTTATCAATAATAAATAGCCCTTTGAGCCTCACTATAACATAGTTCAAAGGCATGTAGCCAGCACATCTCTTCACAGAGAAAAGATATTAATGCCCTAGCTAGTTTATTTCCATTCTGTCTATAAGCATTTTTCAGTTATGTGATATTAATGAAACAAAGTCTTATTTTTCCTCCATCTCTGTGTTTATGTGTATTTTTGTATTTTATTGTGTTCTTGAATAAGTTTAGATAAGTGGTATCAGAGCAGTCTGCTCTTTCTCAATCCTTCTTTGTATGTCCCCAACGAGGTTGGGGTATAAGGAGTTAGGGCTCTATTTGGTTGAACCTTTGCAAGATCTGTCTCTCAAACCCCGACAACCACTTATGGGGGACAAAAATAAAGATGAGGGAGAAGGAGATCCTATCAAAATATTACTCGAGGAGGCCCTCGAGAAGGAAAGGAACACGATGATTGATAACTTTACCCAGATCCTTCAACGACTTCCCAACAGTGGCACATCTGCATCCAACAACCACTCTGGAGGAAAAACTCCTTTTAAGGTACACGTAAACTTTGGCATTCCCATATTTGAGGGACAAATAGATGCAGACGTCGTAGATAGATGGTTGAATCTATTATAAGGGTATTTCTCTATTCATGAATTTTCCAACTAGGAAAAGATTACTTTTGCACTCCTCAAAGTTTCCCCCCATGTCAAGGACTCATGGGAAACCGACTCTGAGAAAAATGACGAGAGGGAACCTTCTTTGTTTTCGGCCACACACACTTGGAATTATTTCCAAGATGCCATCAAGGAACAATATTATCCCGTGGGGAGATATGAGGGAAAGTACATACAATGGACTATGTTGCGACATCAAAGGTATGAATATGTGCATGGGTTGATGAATTTGTTCCATACCTTGCACATAAAATTGGGTATCAAAGATTCAGAGAAACTTTTGGTGTTGAATTACCAAAGTTTTCTGCACAGATACGTTCAAGAGGAAATGGAGTTCCTCGACATCTCCTTGCTTGACGTCATATACTGGTATGCTACCAAGATTGAGCAGAAGTTCAAACAGAATAAGTGAGACTTTGGGTCTGTGAATTAGAAGCAAAAGAAAGGTGCCCCCAAATCGTAGAACAAAGGAAAAAGCCAAGGTGGGATGACCCAGGATAACTCGCCAAAGTCATAAGCAAAGAACAACACTGTGAAGCCAAGGAAGGACATGGGAAAGTGGTGTGAGTTCCATAAGAGCTCCACTCACAACACAAGTGAGTGTTGGGCGAAGAAGTCACTGGTGGCCAAATTGAAGGCTTATGAATTGGATGCATGCTTCGAATTTGAATCAGAAAACGACAAGGGAGTGATAAAGGGAAGCATATTATCGATGCATATCCCAATGCCACTGTTGCCACCACGAATATCTAGAAGGAGGAACTAGAAGATCCAGCGAAGGGGGAGTGCCTCTTCCATTCCCAGATGTGGATAAAGGGTTCCCCGCTGTAGTTCATTTTCGACAATGGGTCCAAAAGAACCTCATTTTAGCAGAGGTCTTGAAGTAGTTGGCTTGATGACCACAGCACACCCACAGTTGTACATCATCAGGTGGCTTCACCAAGGACGAGATCTCCACATCAACCAGTAGTGTCGCCTTCTCTACAACATCAAGCCCTTCACGGATGAGTTATTATGTTACATTGATCCTCTTGATGTTTATGATGTATTATTAGGCCAACTATAGTTTTCGAAGTGACATGCCATGTATGAGTCCTAGCCTCATGTTGTTATTAATACGTTGGTAAATAAGTTGTATAAGATACCAGAGGTAGCACCACCTACCACCATCTCTTTGGTTACTACAAAACAATGTAGTAAGCTCATTTACAAAATTGGGAAATTTATTTTCCTAATATTCTTCCCTCGGGGCAAGAAGAATACTACGGCCATGACCTCTAGCCAGAGCTCCTCCACACGAAAACAACATATGGAAAAGGTCGTGGAGGAGTATGGGGACATAGTCACCTCACCTGCAGGGGTGACTCTGCACTTTCAGGTTAAGCACCCCATCGATCCGACCCAAGGTGTGTCGCTTCACAATGGACCAATATATCGGTGCTCTGTTCTGGAGAGTGACAAAATCAAGAGGCAGATTTAGGAGCTGATGCAAAAAGGTCACATCCGACCAAGTTCATCGCCCTATGGGAGCTTGATCCTGTTGGTGCAGAAGAAGGATGGGACTTGGAGACTTTGTATTGACTATCCAGTGTTGAACAAGATCACTATCTGGAATAGGTACCTGATCCCATGGATTGATGATATTTTGGACCAACTTAAGGGGGGGGGGATATTTCAAAAAGATCAACTTGAAGTACGAGTATCACCAAGTACCAATAGAACCCTCTGATGTGTGGAAGACTGCCTTCAAAGCTAAGGAGGGCCTTTTCAAATGGTTGGGTATGCCTTTCGGGTTGACGAATGCTCTCACGAACTTCATGAGGCTAATGTATGACATCTTACAGCCATTCACCAACTCATTTGTAGTAGTGTACTTGGATGAAATCTTGATATTAAAATAGACTTGGGAAGAGCACCTCCACCACATCCGACAGTTCCTCCAAACACTGCGGTAACACAAGTTATGTGCCAATTTAGAGAAGTGAACTTTTGGCATGACCCAGGTTCAGTATTTGGGATACGTTATTGATGAGTGGGGGGTGCATGTGGATCTAGCATAGATACAAGTCATTCGGGACTGGCCAACCCCAACTACTCTAACAGAGCTCCACATATTTCTTGGTCTTGCCAATTTCTACCGCAGGTTCGTGTTGGGATTCTCTCATATCACTTGGCCCTAGAACTAAATCACCAAGGGAGGAGCGAAAGAAAAATTATTTTGGTCTGAATCTCAAGAGAAGGCATTCGTCAGGTTGAAACATCACCTCTACTCTTCCCCAGTGCTCACATAACGAGACTTGCAACAACCATTTGAGTTCGAGACAGATACCTCAGACTATGCTATTGGGATGGTTCTTACACAACAGGGGCATCCACTGGCATATCACAGTGAGACACTGTTTGACACAGTCTGGAAGTATCCAAATTATGAAAAATAGATGTATTTCATTGTGGATTCTTCCCAACAATGGAAGCATTACATTTCAGGGAAGGAAACAATCATCCAATGGAAGCCGACTGTCGAACGTGGTGCTAACCACCATTCTCAAATCTTGTGGGCATGAGACTTCTGATTGCCCTCTTCTTTATAAGGTGACCCAGAATTTTGCCACACATACAAGACGCTTTTGGAGGGTAAGAAAGATCCAAATTTTCACCTCTAGGATGCACTGTTATGTCACTTGGGACACCTTTGTTTTCCTTCAAGTGAGTGTGCCAAGATGATTTGGGAAGAACACTATAGTCAGGTTGTTGGCCATTTCGAGTTCAAGAAAACATTGGCAGTACTGCAGAATTATTTCTATTTCTGAACCTTTGACTAGATGTTGAGAATTACATCAGATCCTACATTTCCTGTGCCAATGCCAAACTGACCATCAAGAAGCAAGGCCTCTATACTTTGTTGCCTAGCCCTAGTCGACCTTGGTAATCCATCTCCATGAATTACATGTTGGGTCGTCCTTCTACTAAGCATGGCAATAACTATGTTTTTGTGTTCGTCGACAGATTCTTGAAGATGGCCATTATGGAGGCCTACAAGAATAATATCATAGCAGAAACCACTGATAAAAGGGTACAATGAGCTAGAGGCTATAGGGAAAGTTTTGATCTCATAAAAAGAAGTAAACTACTACTCATCCAAAAGTCAGTGCAGAGCTCAGAAAGTCAGTAACATATGAGCAGCATGGCACATTTCAGCAAAAAGATCATTGTGAAGGTTGTTCCTCAAGCATGAAATTGGTGGAGGGACAACTTCTCTTTGACACACTCCTGCAAAAAGACAAAAAAACTATCAAATATGCCATGAAGAGAAGTGAAAAAACTAAGACCAGTATCAAAAACGACAATCACACTCATAAAGACAGGAATAAGTGTATTTATGTTAAGAATGAAGAAACATGATTGGTTTGACTAAACACTGGAAAAGTAGCTGGGCTACAAAAGCTATAGAGACTCCTCAAATAAATCAGTGGAAAATTTGTTGAGCAAAATTAATCAATTCAGAAAGATGATTTCTTTGAAGACTTAGAAGATAGCTTTGTTTATCTTACTGAATGTCCCCAGAAACTCAAAAATTGGGATAATGAGCAAATAGGGATGATAAGTGGATATAAGCACCTCCTTCATCAACAACAGAGGGTGTAAAAAGGAATTCCTAGGCTATTTTCTAAGATTGGGTAGAAGAGCACAAACTTCACTAAATCAAAAGATGAAATTTGATTGTCAAAAAGGTCAAAGAATGAGGTATTTGGTAGTATAGGTCACCCCACTCAAAGAAACAAAATCAGTTCAACATGAGTTTTCTCACATACAAGTAGTCAAAGCCATTTTCACAAGGCCTAAAGAAGGTGGATATATCTTTAAATCATTCTGCACAGGAAGGCAAAGATGAGTCATCAGGGATCTAGAAAATTGCCCAAGTTGCAAAGGAATCAGTGGTTAAAGGACAGTAGAGGGATAGATAGAAGCATAAAAAGGGTTAAAAGACTGAAAAGACAGTGAAAGGGAGACAAATAGAAAGGTGCAAATAAAACTTTAGGAAAGAGGGTTTTGAGGTTTAAATTCTTTCAAAGGAATGGTAAAAATAACTTCAACAGTTTTTTCCCCCTCTTTTTGACTTTGGCAAAATAGAGTGAAATTTTTCCGTTTTCAGAAAGCATCCTCAAGCAGAGTTTCACAGGTGTTGCATGCCTGTAGGTGGATGTTTTGCACCTGTAGGTTTTTGATGTGTATTTTTCTTCCAGACACTGCGCACCTACAGAGTGATGCTGGATTCTTATGTTTATGCCTGACGTGCAGGAGCTGCCGCCCCGATGCCCAAATTCCCGTGTAGACGTGCCCCCACGATGCTGCGTGCCTGCCACTACCACCATCGCCCATTTCTACGTGCAACACTGACCAAGTGTTGCACTCTGGACACTGCCTCCCATCGCCCGACTTGAACGTGCAGCTCCTGCCCGCCGACGACGCTGCACGTTCACAACTACTTCTATTTCCAAGATTCTACGCTCCTGGTGTAAAAGCACAACACTACCCAAAAAGCCTGCAAAAATGCCAAATTTACCCAAAGAGCTCAGAAATTTGCATTTTTTGCTATGGAAGACAATTTCAAAGGTATTTTTCCTAAAAATACCATCTCCTTGTGATTTTTCAAATGGTAAAAACGCCCAGTAAACTCTAAATGTATGTTAAAGAAAACTTGAAGCAAGATTGAAAGGGAGCTGAACCTACTTTTCCAAGTCTCCTAATCCTGTTTAAAAGCCCCAATATCTCATTTAGCACTTCTCTTCATCATTTCTCAAGCAGGAAGCCTTTTTGTATAAAGAGTTGGAGGAAGGGGTAAAGTAAACACCATGTTTGAAGAGGAGAGTCTTGACCTGAACAAAGAGGATAAAAGACCAAGAAGACATCATAAGAAGGGAGGGAAGCCCAACATGTTTGAACCCATAAGCACTACAGAACTAACAACCTCCCCTTCTATTCTTTCATGTTTCCAAGAGTTAGGGTGTTTTGAGTTTTGTAACAAAGTACAAGAAATCCAAAGCCATCCTCAATTGACCAAGTTATTTGCCCTAAGGCTTCACTGGCATAAAATACATCTAGCAGGGGTGAGGTTTGAGTTGACCCCCACTGTTATCTCTGAAGCCACTAGAATGCATTCCATTGGAGAGAGGTGGTTTAAACAAAAACATCTTGACTTAACCCATTATCATCCATTCCTAAAACCTAGTTGTCAAGCTGAATGTAAAGCCATTTTTCCTTTCTCAGATCTACTGGACAGGTATGCCCCCCTGATGAAGATCATCATGAAATACTTTACCTATGAGGATAGGTTCTCCGGAGTCTATTCCTATCATATTAGACTCCTCATGCATTTCACCAGGACTAAGCTACTGAACATGCCCTACTATCTCTGCAAAATCATTGAAAAAATGTCCTCCATCATGAAAAAGAGGCCTCTAGCCCAACAAATGTCAAGCATGTTTCATCATTCTCTGATCAAGGTGATTTTCTCATACCAATTAGGGCAACAAGGCATTCCTTGGGAGGTCTTTATCACCCGTGATGATTTCAGTACTTCACCCTCCATCCATCTACAAAGTTTGCCATCATCTTCTCAAATTCCTCCTCATACCCCTCCGTCGCCCTCCACTAACCTTGGTTCACCTTCTTCACATGAATCACCCTCCCAAACACACCTGCTTCAACACCTTCCCCTAATAAATATGATTAGGAAGAAATTAGAGATGATCATGATGAGAGCACTGATGATTAGGAAGAAAGCAGTGATGATCAAAATCAACAAAACTATGAGAGAGAGGATGATGAAAGTGAGGAAGAGTGTGATGAAGATGAGGAAGAATGTGAGGAAGACGAGGAAGAAAATAATGAAAATAAATAAGGAGGAATGGCCTTAAAGAAAGTAGCGGAGGCCTTGAAGAAAATAGTGATAATCAAGATGAACCAAAGAGTGATGGTCAAGATGATGAAGATGAGGAAGAATGTGAGGAAGATGAGGAAGAAAATAATGAAAATGAAGGAGGGAGTGATGACCAAAATAATGAAGATAAGGGAGATGATAAAAATAGTGAGGGAAAAGATGATGAAGGCCTTGAGGATAATAGCACTGATCATGAACAAAACAGTGAGAAAGAGTGTGATGAAGATAGGGAAGAAAATGATGTAGATGAAGAAGAAAATGAAGAAGGATGAAATGGCCTAGAAGAAAGTAGCACTGACCAAGAACAAAAAATTCAAAAAAGTGATATAAATGATGGTCAAAGAAGCGAAAACAATGTATCTCATGATGAAGAAAATGACACTGGGAACACAACAACAGACAGAGGAAAAAAAGAAAAAGAAATCCATGACAGTGGCCAAAATGACAAGGGCAACCCAAAGACAAATTTTAAAATTGTTTTCAATGAACCAGGAGATGATTACAAAAGCCCAAATAATGAAGTCAGTGATGCAGAAAATGAGGTTGACAGTAAAAACAATAATGAAAAAGATGAGGAAGACAATCCTAAAAGTGAAAATAAGTCAAGCATAAATGCCTCTGATATTACAGAAATAGAGCATAGCAGTGTTGAGGGTCTTAGTGGTGAAAAAAGCATCAAATATGTTAAAAATATTGATCCAGAGGACAACCAGCAGCAAGGTAAGGAGGATATACACAGAGAGAACATCTTTGAAGGAGGATACAGTCCTAAAATTGTCAATAATGAAAGTTTGCAAGCCATGCTTATGGCACATTTCACCATTACTTACCAGAGAGGGGGGAGGTATGTCTTTGCTGCCTCCAAAAGGAAAGGGGCCATGCTCTCCTCCTCAAAACCAATTACGGACAAAGTCTCAAAATAAATAAAAAGACAAAGTCACCAAACAACAAGTGAAGGACAAGGGTAAAAAGCAAATGAAAGACAAAGGTAAAAATCCAATCAAGGACAAAGGCAAGAAAACAATGGAAGAAGAGGAAAGAAATCATAAGGAAGAGGGGGAATTTGAGCTCATTCACACAGATACTGATGAGGAAAATGAAACCAGAATAGTTAATTCTCTCTTATAGGACCAGAATGCACAAATCCTCTCTTGGAGGTTGAGCTATAAGGATTAAAAGATCTTATTCATTTCCTACAGGTGCAAAATAATCAGATGAGTGGCCAGCTAGCCATTCATGAAGCCCAGGCACTCAAATACAAGAGAGAAGCACAAAAATCACAAGTAAAGTTGGAAGAATACATGGGCGCATATGGGGAAGATGATGAGGGAGAAGGGAAAGCTAGAAAGAGGCCTACGACTATGGGTCTTAGGAGAGCTTTGGCAAAACAAAAAGAGGAAGAAGCAGCCCAAGCCCAACAGTTTCCACTCACCGAGCTACTTGCCTTGGAAATTGAACATAACAAAGAAGCATGGCTTGAAAGGGAAAATATACATTTAGAGGCTAAGTTAGAGAAGGCAAACAAAGATTTGGGCTTACAGAGAAAGATGATTGAGCACTACAAAAAGAGAAATCAATTTGCTAGGAAGAAGCTCAAAACTACCCAAAGGAAGGGCCTAGCAAAAATTTATGGAAAATACCAAGATAGGCTTATAATTTTGGCTCTAGCTTCACTTCAGGTCTCTATGGACCCTTGAGGGGATAACTCACCAATTTTGAGGAAAATTGAGCACTTTTTGGTTTTTTGCAAATTTTAAAGCCTAGGAGCGCAACACCCTAGGTGCTGCACTTTTTCCTGGGGAAATTTCAGAGGGTGAATTTTACCTTTTTGGATTCATTGGCATGAGAGGAGAATTCTCACAAAAATTCAGCAAAATTGGAGTTGTTTTGGTCCCTCAAAGGGGCAAAAAACACTCATTTTTTCACCTTTTTGCCTCCTTTTCTGAACAGGTGCTGCGCTCCTAGGAACCTTCAAGTTTTCTACTTTTTGGTCAGCTTATAGAGATTATATTGAGAGAAAAAATGTATATTTTGAAAGAAGACATCCCAAGCTTTCCAACGGGCCATCACGGAGCCTTTTCCGACATCGGGAAGGCCTCCAAAACCTAGCTGCAAAAAGACCCTTTTTGGTGTTGCGCTCCTGGAAAATTTTCAAAATCAGAGACAGAGTGTTGCGTTCCTATGTGGTGATGGAGTAAATGTGCATTAGGAAAGTTTATTTAGGCATTTCGGGCCTAAAATTCAATGTTTTTTCTATTTTGGTCCGGAAAAGATATTTTGGAAGATATTTTGTGCCTTGGACCTTGCAAGGCCTCAAGGACAAATTAGGATATTTGTTTTTGGCCAATAGGCTTCTAGATGATCTAGTGAGCTCTCTCGTCTCCTTATTTGTTATATAAGGCATGATTATGTATTGTAAATAGTTGGGACTTTATGTGTTATAGAGAAATACATGGTTTATGAGCTTGGAGAAGATATTTGGTTTCATGAAGTAAATGAATGACTTGTGTGGCTTGATGTTGGAAAAGCTTACTTGCAGGATTCCATAGCTTGGTGAATGGTTATGTTTTTCTAACTTTTTAGTGTTTTCTTTTCCTCATTTTGTTTCATTCTGCTTGTTTTCTATAGATCAGAAAAGTATAGGTTGAGATATGCTCATGGAAGCACCTCAAACCTCCTGCATGCTATAGCTTTGATGTTTTCTTCTTTTAGTTCATCTTAAGGATTTCTTGATTGCTCCTTAGGCTTACTAAACTTGTTATTTGTTTCATGAATGATCAGTATGTTAGATTATAAATATGTTTCATGGTATGCCCTGCTTATTTAAAGTTTTCAAAAACTCATTGTGAAGCTTTCCTATGGAATACTGATTGATTAGGATAATGCAAAGAGGCCTTGTTTCGATCTTTCCCTTTGCCCATGATTATCAACTTGTTTCACAGTTCCTGATAGTCTGATATATGTTGTGTAGGAGTTCCCTGTCTATATATTGAATTTTTTGTTTATCTTATATGTTTTCTCAAAAAATTGAAGGTGGATTTCTAAAGTTAGGAGTTCTAATGCTTCTATGTTCCATTGGATTGTTCAATCTTGTATGTTTATGAGTTTGAGTATTGTTCATAGAGATTAATGGTTTTCCCTACCTCATGAGTCATTGCTTTCAGACTATATACATTTAAGACCTCTTAGTTTCTTCCCAAAATTAATGCTCATTACACCTCATCATCACTTTAAGGATCCACTCACCTTGCTCAATCAACCCTGCAATACACTCTGCTTTAGCATTTAGACACCCTAGAATTCATCTGACCCCATAGCCCTATTGATTTGATATTCTCTCATTCCACCTATCCTACTTGATCATCTTACCCCAACCCAAAAACAAACCTACACTTAACAACTAACCTAAAATCAATCATCCATAGCGAACAAGCTCACATCCTTCGCACAATAGAGGGAGCCCTCTCTTAGTCCAGGAAGGCTAGGTCCTAGGACTCCAAAGACTGGTATGATGTTACCCTATCATTTGGTTAGCCAATCTGCCAATTCACATGACACTAACACAATTACATAGAGAATTTGGGGATGATTGGAGTTATAGTACCAAAGGAATTGGAAATGTCACCTTTAAGAGGAATTCAAGCTCCCATATTCATCTGAAAAATGTTATGTATGTACAAGGGCTAAAGAAAAATTTGATATATGTAGCTGTATTGGAGGACATAGGTTATGATGTTCTGTTAAGTAGGGAAAAATATTTTATGAAGCACTTCGCCACTGGGCTAGTGAAATAGATTGGATTTGGAGTTTAAAATATCTACAAACTAGAGGTATATTTCACCATGAATGCAATTATAACTCTAGGAGTGAGGTGGGGCAATGTACAACCTTAGTACCAAAGTTGAAAACGTTTGGGCAGGGTCCATAAGAGAGCAGTAGAAGTTGCAGTATAATTTCCACATGGATCATTTCCTTTCTATAGGGGCCCACAGTATTCAGTAGCAAGCGGATTTGTGGCAGTTGGAGTAGTCAGATACTAAGGACCACAGAGAAGTGTTGACAAAAGAGCAAGAGGCTCAGTAGTAGCGTCAACAAAAACATATATTTCCTAGTAGACAATTCAGAGACTAGTAGCAATTATATTCTTAGGAGATAGTTGTAGCCTAGAGATAGAGTTGATTGAATATTTTACATGCTTCTCAGTTGTAGTTGTTGCAGTAGAAACAAAAGAAATGAGAGATAGTGTTATTTATGCTACAATACATTACATTGGAGTTGGATTGGGGTTGTGCAGTACCCTTGTATTGCTAAGAGGGAGTGTTATAATGTAGCAATAAAAGGCTTCATTTGACTAGTGCCTTATTGAAATGGAGATAATTTGATTTTCCACATCAGCAGGATGACTTGAATTGCAGTTAGCTGGAGTGATTTGTAGGCTAAGAGTAGAGTTGTGCATGTATTGGTTGCTAATATTTTGTTGAACTCAAATAACTGAGCTCTTGTCATAAGTTGAGTTATTTGAATTTTAGTTGAGTAGTTATGATTGTTGTTAACTCATTGATGTTTTAGTTAACTAGTTAATCATATAAAAGTAGATGCAGTCATGCATGGAATTTGAATTGCCTAGTTGTGTGAATGAAAAAGGGATATTTATATTTATAATTGTATATTTTTGAGTGTACAATTCATTTGCACTAACTAGGTGATCAATTCCCATTGGAATTGTGCAATGAAATAGGGAATATCCATATTCTATAGGAACTTAATTCCTTGAGGATTGTGTAAGGAAATAGGAGATTGGTTACAGATTGAATTGGCTAAGTGTTGGCCATAGTAGGTCAGGAAGCAGGAGAACAATTTTTCAGTGCAGGGTGTGCTTCAGAGTTAAAGCAAGACATTATAATTGTTTCTCTTTCTCATTTTATTAATGAAAAACAGTGGAAGTGTTTTACCTAGTTGGGTTCCCATGCAAAATCATTGTGTTCCTTGTGTTTTGATGGTTTCATTTCATTGCATTTTATTCTATATTGTGATTTTCTATTCCACAGATTGTAGAAGAAATTTTTATCTCTTGCTTTTAGTATGAATTCATCAGTGGTACAAAATTTCTTTCCATTTATACAATTAGGGCTTGAATTTGTGAAATTGGAATAGTTTCCTTGAAGGTCTTGTTTTGGGATAAAAAGTGGATATTTATTCATCTTGAGGATAATGGGTCCCTCCACCATTTTATTTACTTAATTCATTAAGAAAATTAATAACTCTAATATTCCAAATATCATGTGAAAATTTGAATAATTAAGCCTAGATATACATAATTAAGCCTAGATATACATAATGGGGTAGTGGAGAAACTACTAATTTGAATGGATTGGAGATCATCTCTCATTGATGAGATAGATCATGGAGGTTGAAGCAGTCAAATAAGATCATGGAAGGCATCTAATGAAAGATCATAGAGCATTCATGATGAAGTGATGGAGGAAGTGGTGCAATTAATGCACACATGATGGAGGACTTGGAGAGATAGTGCAATCAAACATGGAGGATTATGTCCACATGAACAACGCAGTTTAGAGGTGGGCCAAGGCATGGGAAGGCTCATAAACTATATAAAGGAGATGAAGAAAACAATGAAAGAGGTTATTGATTATAGATTTTGAGGTCTACTTAGATCTGGAATTCTCATGTGACATTCCATGCTTTCTTTTGTTGTTTAGCTAAGATTGCAAGTGTTGTTTAGCACAGGGTGTTCCTGGTCGATAATCCCTCCTCTTTCATTGAGTGATCTCTTAGAAGAGGGTTGTACTTAATTCTACATAAGCCATTGGTGCCACTTATCCTTTCCATCATATGCATAACACCTACCTTCAGGAATTATGCAATTTCTAAAGATCAGTTTGGAGGTGGAGGTTGTCTTCAGTATTTCAGCTGGCGAATTGGTGTAGGTTTATTCCTATCACCTTGGGCTTGAAGATAAAGATTCCCAGGGCTTTATTTTAGATCTCGCATCATGCCAAACATTATTGACCTCCTATCAGTAGCAGTCCCATCGAGGATTTCGTAGTCCATCATTGAGGGACCATCTCCTCACCTTTCCATCCCTATTTCCATCAGCCTGGAGTCTATTGCATCATATTTTAGCAAGAATAGAGAATCTCCCTCTTGTACAATGTATTTTCTGTAGCAGCTGCATATTTAGTTGCTACAACTTGAAGGAGGAAGAAGAGCAGACAAGATCTCAATCTCCTAGCTTGTAGATCTGAAAGAGCGACCAACCCTCAAAGCTAAGATCTATTTTTAGAACATATTGCAGCCATCTTTGGATCAGATCTAGCTTCAGATCTGTATAACCAAGCAGTCAAGGATAAAATACTAGGAGGGTGATTTTCGAAAGTTTTAGATCTGGAAAATCCTTTCTAGTTTACCTTGGGTTCCCATCACATTGGCCAGATCTTGAATCTTGGCATCATCAAATCTCTTGAGCTCTCTAGATCTGCATTTCCTTTTTTCAACAGTTTCATGTATATTAGCAGTAGAAGGGAAAACACAATATTTGTTCCTGTAATCTCACCAGTTATGCAGTGATAGTTGTAGCATGTTTGCAGCGTGATTCTAGGCCACCTCTCTGGCTATATCTACTGAACTTTTGTACAATGTGTAACTGAATCATCTCCACATAGTAAAATGGCTCAGCTTCTCTGTATATTCTGATGTTGTCTTTATATTTATTGTTTAATTAGTTGCAGTTCTTATATTTTGTTTCAGTATTACTGCATTCTCCCTTTTGGGATATTACAATGGTATCAGAGCATGATCTTTGGCTCGGCTTGTGGACACTTCTTCTTTTGCATCAAAAGAAGAAGTAGATAGATGAGATCTATCATGAAGGAGAATTATAGTTTTTCCACTCCTACATTTAGACCCACGCAATATCTCTCTAAGGAGGTCAATCAAATGAGGAAGGAAAGGTAAAAATGAGATCCAAGAAGAAGATTTGAAGAGGAAAGTCCAAGCACTCCCTATCAACAATAAAGAAGACTAGAGAATCATAGATCTCCTCATAGATCTACTATGCCCACTTTCTTTGAAGAAGGTGAGAGGTATAGAAATGAAGAAAGAAGAAAAACAGAGACTCATGAGACTCTCAGTTTGTATCTTGAAGAGTAAAGAGCACAGTCTAGAGCCTTCAAAGAGAGTCTAACTCTCCAAGAATTCTTTGAACTCAACGAAGAAAGAAGATCCTATAAGAGCAATAGAAGGAATATGCACAATAGATTTTATTTGCCTACATTTGATGGATCTTCCTCAAGCACTGTTAAGGCTTAGAGGAAAGAGTTAGATACATTTTTTATGCTACATCCTATGGCTGAAAAAGAGTCTATCCAAATTGCAGCACTTCATATTTTAGGTGAAGCCAATGATTGGTAGTTTGGTCACATGGAGCATGCAAAGGTGACTAAATATTCAGATTTCTTTCACAAGTTGAGGAAGAAGTTTGATGTGAGAAAAACAGGGATATGCCACAAAGAGACATTTCCTAATGAAAGAAAGGAGGATATCAATCTTGTCACTCTGGACAAGAAGTCACTACATTCACCACCAGCTACAGAGGTACTTACACCCAGAGAAGAGACACTTGCAACTTTGCAAGATAGTCTTGAGCTCTTGACATATAGAGTCCCATGCATGATTCAGGATATGCATGAGGAAGAGGAGGAATATTCCAGTGCTGGTACATTGGTATAAGAGCAACCATCTCACTTACCAGTAGTTGGAGACACCATTGTCCCGGTTGGAGGAACTATTGTGTTCTTGCAAGAGGTTCCCACACATCAGTTGATCCAAGCTATGCAAACATCTTCATCATATATTGTTTCAGTAGATCTTATTGGAACTTATGGGGACATGCCATTAGGTCCAATGCATAACCAAGGGTTAGAACAAAGTGTTGATTTGAAGCAACAACATATCACACTGTAGAGGACCCTTGATGTGATCAAGGAGGAGATGGAAATCTATCCTAGTTTGTCATTGATGGACTACATTCAACCCTTTAAATTGAAGTGTACAGTTTCAAAAAATGGGATGAGCATGATCCTATGTACAATGACTGGTTATGAGATCAATATTGTGCCTTTCTTTAAGACATCATATGTGTTACCATGGATATCTACAGGGATGTCACTTAGTAGCAGTGATAATGAAGGAGCCCCATTATTCTTGGAGAATCTTGAAGGTAGATTCACTCATGAAGAAATGGAGGTTAAGATGATAAATGGTAGACATCTTGAGATGAGAAATATTTTCTCCTTTCTTGATGACACTTTCTCAATGAGCATCTTACAGCTCAAAGAGAGACTTCTACCTGTAGCAGATCTAGAACCTCATTGGTTTTGGAAGGCCATGGATGAGAAGAAGGTCTCATTGAGAGATCTCATTGGAAGTGCACTTTAATATTTCATGGAGTGCAATGTTCTTCATTAGTTTGGGGAGGATGGTACTCTACAAAGGGAGGGTACCATGTTGATGCAGTACATCATTCATCATCCACATTGGGATGAGTGGGTTAGGATGATAAGCAAGGGGTTGCATGACCACTTGAAAATATATGACATGGGCCAGCAAGAAGCTTGGTTACATTGGTTTCTCTTGGGTGAGTTTGGTTACTACCCAAAGGCTTCTATTTCTTTGATCCATGCCTTAAAAAAACTCATGTAATGAATAAGGAGGCATGGATGTGATGACTGCTTTTGGCTGAGTATGGTTACTACCCAAAGGCTCATGTTTTCTTGTCTCATGCCTTGTGTATCAATGCTAGTATGAAACAAAGAAATTCATGTTCATTTGGGTTGTCCTTAAGAGAGTTTGGCCATCACATGACATCTCCCATGTTTATGTGTTTTGTATCATTGCTAATATGGCATAGTACTCTCATGATGTATGTTAATGGAGTTGGTTTGTATTGGGCTGATATGGCATTCCATATTTCCATCAGTATGTTTTTGTTACTCCATGTTTCACATGATGATGTGAAGATGCAACAAGATCTCTTGTTGATTTGGTTTCTTTTGGGGGAGTTTGGCTTGTCCATCTTACATGGAGGAGATGGAGGATGGCAGCAAGAGGCCCTACTCCGGTGGTTACTATTGGGAGAATATGGTTTGACACTTTGGTCTACCCATATGTCTCTATTTATTCTTTTGTATAATGTTGGAGTGATGCTTGGAACCAACAAGGCCAACAGGGCTAAAGGTAAGGGCATGTCAATGCTCAATGTACTTCATGAAACATGGGATGAAGATATGTATTGTAAGATGGAACTTTTGCTTTGTGGGGAGAAGCACTTTATTTTATGTATCTCATGTATTGATGATGATGTTGGACATCATATGGTTGACACTTGGTACTTCATGAAGAAAGGAGGACATTTAACTATACAGTTGGAGGTCATTCTATACATTCTTGAGAGACAACTTTGGAACCAAATATGCATGAAACATTGCAGCAAATGGAGGAGGCCTTCCTTATGTGGATGTCGTTTGGAGGGAAATGGATGTCTTTTGCATCTACTTTTGCAGTTGCTTGAGGACAAGCAGCATTTTTCCAAGGAGGACTGTAATATTCCCAAATTTTCACATGATATTTGGAATATTAGAGTTCTTAATTTTCTTAATGAATTAAGTAAATAAAAGGGTGGAGGGACCCATAATCCTCAAGATGAATAAATATCCACTTTTTATGTGTGAATGTGGATTAATTAAGCGTATATATACATAATGGGGTAGTGGAGAAACTATTAATGTGAATGGATTGGAGATCATGTCTCATTAATGAGATAGATCATGGAGGTTGAAGCAGTCAACTTAGATCATGGAAGGCATCTAATGAAATATCATAGAGAATTCAAGATGAAGTGATGGAGGAAGTGGTGCAATTAAAGCACACATGATGGAGAGGGTGTACATTGCATCTAGACATGATGGAGGACTTAGAGAGACATCACAGTCAAACATGAAGGATTATATCCACATGCACAACATAGTTTAGAGGTGGGCCAAGGCATGGGAAGGCTCATAAACTATATAAAGGAGATGAAGAAAACAATGAAAGAGGCTATTGATTATATTTTTTTAGGTCTGTTTGGATATGGAATTGTCATGTGACATTCCATGCTTTCTTTGGAAGTTTAGCTAAGATTGCATTTAGCACAGGGTGTTCCTAGTCAAGAATCCCTCCTCTTTTATTGAGTGATCTCTTGGAAGAGGGTTGTACTTAATTATACATCAAGTATTGGTGCCACTTATATTTTCCATCATCATCAGAACACCTACCTTCAGGAATTAAGCAATTTCTGAAGATTATTTTGGAGGTGGAGGTTGTCTTTAGTATTTCAGGTGGAGAACCAGTGTTGGTTTATTCCTATCACCTTGGGCTTGAAGATCAGTATTCCCAAGGCTTCATTTCAGATTTGGCATTAGGCCAAACATATTGACCTCCTATCAACAACAGTCCCATCAAGTATTGCACAGTCCATCCTTGCAGATCCGAAGGAGGAAGAAAGTTACTAGTATTTCAACTAGTAATCCTGTGAGGGGCCATCTCCTCACCTTTCCATCCCTATTTGCATCAGCCTGGAGTCTATTGCAGCATATTTCAGCAGGCATAGAGCTTCTCCCTCTTGTACAACACATTTTTTATAGTAGTTGCATATTTAGTCGCTACAACTTGAAGGAGGAAGAAGAGGAGACAAGATCTCAAGCTCCTAGCTTGTAGATCTGAAAGAGGGATCAGCCCTCAAATCTCACATTTGTTTGTAGAAAATATTGCAGCCATATTTGGATCAGATCTAGCTTCAGATCTATATAACCCAGTTGTCAAGGATCAAACCCTAGGAGGGTGATTTTCCAAAGTTGTAGATCTGAAAAATGATTTCCGGATAATCTTGGCTTCCCATCGCATTGGCCAGATCTTCAATCTTGGCATCATTAGAGCTCTTGAGCTCCCTAGATCTGCATTTCATTTTTGCAAAAATTTCATGTATATCAGCAGAAGAAGGGACAACGCAATATTGCTTCCTATAATCTCACCAGTTACGCAGTGCTAGTTATAGCAGGTTTCTAGGGTGATTCTAGGCCACCTCTTTGGCTAGATCTACTCATATTTTGTAGATTGTGTGACTGAATCATCTCCACATAATAAAATGGCTTAGCTTCACTATATATTCTGATGTTTTCTTTAGATTTATTTTTTACTTAGTTGCAGTTCTTATATTGTGTTTCAGTATTACTACATTCTCCCTTTTGGGATATTACAGAAGCTAGGTTTCCTTGTAGGTTATGTGAAGGGAGTCATCAAACTCAAATTTTCCCTCATATGGATGATGCCTCAAAATTGTTGGAAAAAATAACTATTTCTCAGTAGTAAATTCCTACCGGTTACCATCATTTTTCCCCGAGTCGTAAACTAGTTGATAAATTGATTGATCTGATTCCATCTTTAGTCATCTAGGCCTGAATCCATGAGTCATTTTAAAACGAACCATTGGTTAAGAATGTAGTCGATTTGATTCCATCGTCAAGAAGTTAATACCACTCAGGTTCTTCTTGTTACTTTAGATCCCACCTAGCAAAAGAGACTTTCTCCCGTTCTCATTGAACCCCCTCTAAGTAATGAGGTCACTTCCTTTTATTAGAATCAACTGACATAGCCTTGTCTCCCTTCTTACATGCCCTTCTAAATAATGGTGATGGCTTGTGATAAGAACATAAATCACATTGTTATAGATGAGGTAAATTCTGTTAGAAGTATATCCTCAATTGCTTAGCAAGATTTAGGTTCCCCTCAACTTGTGTCTATTACTCAAAATTTGTTCGCTTTCAATAGAAGAACTAGTGAACCTTCAGGGATCCTTCCTTATTTGCCTATTAAATTAGAAGGAAAAAATATATGTATTGATGTTATTCTAGTTCAATCCCCTTTAGATTTGAATTTTCTCCTTAGGCGAGACTATGTTTATGCCATGAAAACTATCATGTCCACACTCTTTCTAGTGATGTCTTTCGTGCATGACGGAAATATTCTGACTATTGACCAGCTTTCAATCACTGGTCCTGATTTGACTGCCAACCATCCATATTCCATAAATATTCTTAATAAGCAAGTGGTATCCCCCTCACCATAGGTTAATTATGTGGCAACCTGTTCCATCCCTACACTTACCAACATGTATTCCTTTAAGAGAATTGTTCTTCCATCCAATGAAAACCTCTTGGAAGACATGATCAAGCCCTTGATATGAATTATTTCCAGAGCCTTGGACTCTTGGGACCCATAATAAAGGTAAATAGTGCCATGAACATATTTATTTTACTGTGTCAAGCTCGTTAAAAAATGAAACAAGTAACCATGAGCATAGTTTATTCTATGTTTCAAGATCACATAAAAATGAAACAAACCTATGAGCATAGATCTTTTACTTTCTCAAGTTCATTAAAAAATGAAAAAAGTCACCATGATCATAGTTTATTTTATGTTTCAAGCTCAGATAAAAATGAAACAAACCTATGAACATAGTTCTTTTAATGTGTCACCTTCATTTCATCTGCCCATATCACATGATCCTCTTCCTCCCTTCTTGGTGAACATATTTCTATTTGTAACCATCAGTATATTTGGGTCGATGAGAAGAGTTGGTGGAAAAAACGAAGCTGGAGGGGCATGCCTCTACTGTTATGTTGAGGGTAAAGTACATATCTCAAGAATAGTTTTTCTCTGTTTCAAGCTTGTGTAAAAATGAAACCGCTCTCAAGCATAATTTTCCTTTGTTTTAGGCTTGTGTAAAATCAAACCACTCTCAAGCATATTTTTTCTATGTTTCAATCTTGTGTAAAAATGAAATCACTCTCAAGCGTAGTTTTTCTCTATTTCAAGCTTGTGTAAAAAATGAAACCTATTTTGAGCTTAGTCTTTGTTCTTTCTCGTACTCGTAAATACATGATAATACGTCATTAAGCTTCGTCTTTATTCTTTCTCATGCTCGTAAATACATGAGAAAATTTCACCTATCTTAGTCTTTATTCTTTCTCATGCTCATAAATACATGAGAATATGTTACCTAGCTTAGTCTTTGCTCCTTCTCGTGCTCGTAAATTCATGAGAATAAGTTATTGAACATAATTTTATCACTTTTTTGTGCTTGCTAAAATTTATGAAAAGGACCCCGCCCCCCCCCCCCCCCCCCCCCCTTGAAGTATTATTTAAGCTCTTTTGAGTCCCAAAATATGAAAATATTTCCAAGCACTTGTCTCTTTTGTGCTCATTAAAGTAAATGAAAGAACATCTGCCTGCTATAGGTTTACCCCTTTTATGTATTGGGTTGACTATTATTTTACATCCTTTTGGTCCTAAGGGACAAAATTATGAAAAGGAATCTCTCAAAGTCTTCTTTTTGCCTCCTTTTTAGACTCCCTAAATGTGAAAAGAGAGGCGATTTACACCTTCCCTGGAGTCATAAAAACATAAATAGCATAGCACCAGTTAAGCATGATAACACCAAACCACTCTTTCTCAGGGTTTGTTAAAAATAGTCAGAAGGGAAAATCGAGGAAATAAGTCATAAAACCTATTTTTGGCAGTAAGTTTCTCTTGAACATGACTCTTTCACCTTCATGAATTTTTTTAGTTGGGAAAATTCTTTCCTCCTTGATTATTGCACCTTATCAAAATTATTTTTATTTGGTATTTGCATCAATGTTTCCAATTCCATATAAGTATCATGATAATGTTCAAGAGAAGTCTGCCCTCAATTGACATATGCTGCAATGCCTATAACCTTATTTCATGTCATCAATCCCTGAACCAAATTTGCATCATCACATTCTATCTCAAATCTTGGTATTTGTTTCATGTTGTTGATCGGGGATACATCAAGGCCCTCATGCGACATGTCACTTCCTATCAAATATAGCACATTATATAGGAATTTTATCTAGAAAATCCCCTTAGTTCCTTGGAACTTTCATGCCTCAATGGAGAGTCTCCTCGCTTTTAGTGTGAAGTTCTCATCATTGGCCTATGACTGAAATATTTTTTTTGAGTTCGAATTCAATTATTTTATTCACACCTTATAGATTTTTCTTAGTACCTTGAGGGCCATTATCATTATTGGTTTTTCTTCTCACATATATTAACAGGTTTCATCATTAGATCATAATCATATGGTCTCTACTATGTTCAACTTCAACACATCTATTCACATGGTTAGATTCATATTGTCGAGTTACAAGATGGAAGACCTCGAATCTAGTTTCATCCATCTGCCCTGTGATTTCAAGATTCATACACAGATATAAGAAGTATAATGGATATAGTCATCCAGAAATTCCTCTAAGTATGGTTCCACCATACATAATTAGTGGACGTGATTTTAATCATTGTACATGTAAAATGACTTTTATGTCAAGTATGGGTATGCCTATCTCATTGGTGATATCATGGTGATAGTGTATTGTAACAATCAATTTACGATTATTAGATCTTAAGTAGTCGACTCTCAATCCAAAATTTTCACATGGTAAATAACTTTAGTCCTCATCCATATCTTCTAACTTTTTACTTTAGGGGGGAATCTGTTACAGGCCATTTTGTCGCACTTAAGAAAAAGGCCCCAAACCTGGATCTCTTGTCATCCATTACATTTTCCATGAATCCCCTGTAAGGAAAAAATAAAAAATATTGTGAAAAATTATAAGAAGTTGGATTACATTGGTTCAAAACCCTAATTTGAGACTCCACCACACTTAGTTTCATCACGACCTACGATGGTGCAGGTTTCATACTAGCAACTTAAGTTGGTCGTCATAGGTTGTTTTTACTAAAAGTGTGATGACACCTGGAAATGAGGAAAAATAAAATAGAATTTTGAAGCTTCCCCATCTAGAAGCTTCAGGAACAAATTCATCCATTTTTTTTTTAATATGATCTCAAATTCCTACAAATGAGGTTTTATCCCTTATCTCATGGAACTTACGTCCTTTCAAAGTGGATCTAGCCCTAGTATGGTGGATCTAAAACTACCTCATTTTACCTATAAAATCAGTACCTGTTATAGATTATGTGTTGAATTTTGGAGACTTTGACTATGCCCGTATGTTGTTGATTTGAGTTTGGAGGTCCATAATCCATCCTTGTGCATTGTTGGGATTGAAGGCTTTATCATTGTGGTAAATAAAGGAGGAGAAGGCTGGGAGAGATTCACAACATCAAGGCCTTAACAAGGGTTGTAATATTTCTCTGTTATCATTAATACAAATTGCATTTTTTTTCCCATATATCATCGTGTCTTTGATTATACATGTCTAGAATAAGGTTCCTTGATATCTTATTTCAATTTATTGAAAATATCATGTCGTATATCTCGATCTCTTTGCTTGTCTTGTTTATTTGGCAGGCTTTGATTTAGGGAGTTAATGTTAGAGCTGGAGTGAGTAGGTGAAGAGAGGAAGGGAGCTTGCACTAAACACCAAGTAAGTCTTCTTCTTATATTTCAAATAACTGTAGGGAAAGATATTGTAGTTTGTTTTGTTTTTTTCTAATCTAAGCCATTGAAACTAGGGAGATCGCTTTTGTCTGCAAAATGGGTTTGTTCGTGAAACACCCAGGTCACATTCTTAAGGGAGAAATAAAATAACATTTGAAAAGTTCAAAATTTTTGGAGCCCTTTCTAAGAATAAAACTAGCTACAAAATAAAGTTTTTAAGGTTAGAAATAGGTTGGTAAATTACTTCAAATGAGTTTAATAACATTTGTGAAGAAAATGGCATAAGGTTACAAGTTACAATTGCAGACACCCCTCAACAAAATGGTGTATTTGAAAGGTATAACACTTCAGTGCAATAAATGGTAAGATAATTAATGGATGAAAGAAATTTTCCACAGAGATTGGGTTGAATTTATTGATATAACAATACATATTTTAAGAAAATCATATCTCAAGGAAAACGATTACAAGACACCTTATGAATTATGGCATGTAAAACCCAAATCAATAAAACACTTCAAAGTTTTGGAAAATAATTGTTACATAAAAAATAATGATGAAAAACTAGTTAAATTTGATGTTAGATCTAATAAACGAATATTCTTAGGATATTCAACAAATATCAAGGGCTACAAATGCTATAATAAAATGTTGCACAAAATAGTTGATTATATTGATGTAAAATTTGATGAGGATTTACCTTTGAAAATGAATCGGATAAGATTCATTAATCCACATCATCAAACCACCAGTGAAGAGGAAGGAGTTTTTCTTGAAGAATCAAAAAAGGAGGAAGAAAAAGAAGCAAGATACACTTTTTCAAAATCACCTTGAAGGTATGTATAAAAAACCACCTTGAAATTCAAATTTTTGGTAATAAGGAAGTAGGGT
The DNA here is from genome assembly GCA_034641835.2 of Pinus albicaulis. NCBI lineage: Eukaryota > Viridiplantae > Streptophyta > Pinopsida > Pinales > Pinaceae > Pinus > Pinus albicaulis. Next base: position 403,322,284 of record CM076579.1, read on the forward strand.
TTAAAACAAGAAGAAAAACAATAGGAACTTCTAGTTAGGCAGGAAGTGTCATGCTATCCATGATCAAACATAAAAACTTCTCTCAAGCAAGTAAAGACAAGTATTAGATAGGTTCCATGAATGAGGAATTGGACCAAATTGAAAAGAACCAGACATGGGAGTTGACTCCAAGAACAATAGATAAGAGTTCCATAGGTACAAAATTGGTCTTTAGGAGCAAGTTAAACAAAAATGAACAAATCATCTAAAACAAAGCCATATTAGTGTTCAAAGCTTATGCTCAAGTTTAAGAATGAAATTTTCAATAAATTTGACTCTTGTAGAAAAATAAGAAGCAATCAAAATATTCCTAGAATTTTTTTATCATAAGAATTTGAAGGTATATTAGATGGATGTGAAATCAACTAGGTTGAATGGAGAACTTGAAGAAGAGGTGTATATAGAACAACCTAAATTTTTTGAGCTATCAGACAATATTGATGATGTATGTAGGTTGAAAATGACACTATATGGACTCAAGCAAGCACCAACAACATGTTACTCTTGATTAGACAAATATATACATAAGAAAGGATTCAAAAGAGGGAAAAGTGACAAGAATATATATATACATATAATCTAATAATGGGGATTTTTTAGTTTGTTTAGTTTATGTTTATGATATAATTTTTGGCAAGAATGCATATTCACTAAGACAAGGGTTTGAAACCGAGATGAAGTCTGAATTTGAAAATAGGCTTGGAGAAATCTCAATTTTCCTTGCTTAAAAATTACACAAACTTCAAAAGGCATGCTCATCTCCGAAGGAAAGTATATAAAATAAATATTAAATAAATTTGGAGTGGGAGTGTTCACATGCTAACACTCCTATGGTCACTAGGTGTAAGCTAAGTAAATATGATGAGCCATGAGAAGTTAATAAAAAAATGTATAGATAATGATTTCTAGTTTGTTGTATCTAACAACCTCACAACTAAAAATAATGTAATTTGTTGGTTTGGTTGCAAGATATCAATCATCACCCAATCAAATCCAGCTATTATCTATAAAAAGGATCTTCAAATATATAGAAGGAACACTGGACTATGGAATGTGGTATCCAAAGGGAAATAACTTATTACTAGAAAGATATACAGATGTAGACTAGGATAGCTATATACGTGATAGAAAGAGCATAGGTGGTGGTGCCTTCCTTCTTGGATATTCATTGGTAGCATGGTTGAGCAAAAACAAAAACCTTTGTCTCACTATCTAATGTTGAAGCCAAATACATAACAATTGTAACATGTTGAACTCAAAAACTGTGGGTGAAGCAGACACTTCAAGACATGAATGTAACGTATGATGAACCTATTCCCATCAAATGTGATAAGACTAATGATATAAGTATATCAAAGAATCATGTTCTTCATTCAAAAACCAAACATATACCCAACAAGTATCACTTTCTCAAATAATATGTAGTTAATTAGATTGTAAAAAAATGGAGTATATAAAAAAGAAGCAATAAATACTTGATATATTCAATAAGTCTCTTGCGAGAGAACACTTTGAGTACTTGAGACAAATTTTGGGAGTGATGTCTCTCTCATCTCTTCGATAATTTTTTTTTTTGGAAATAGGGAAATTATCTAAATTAGTTAAGGATTGTTGTATGATTAAAATGCTAAAAATAAGCAGGGAAAGAAAATCTAGTCTCAAGACCAGTAGGAATAGTACAATATTAGTGAGAGGAGCTCATCTAGGTGGATATTGGTGGCCACCCGCATATTCACCTTGGGGCCCCACCGTTGTTTCTTTCAGTTTTATTTCAGTTTCCTTAAATGTAGCACAATTTACTATTTTTAGCAGTTTTTTGGTTCCTGAACTTCTAGAGCCGTTTTGAGGCCCTAAACGATGTTCTTTGGAAAACTGAGAGAAACATGGCTTTTACACCAATGTTATTCACTAAAAATTTGTATTCCTTGGATATATCCTTCTAATGAGGTATTTTGCATGTCAAATAGAGATGTTATGCCAAAGTTACATCCCCGACAATTGATTTACCAATTTACCCCATAGTTTTGGTGCTTCATCTACTAGGGTTAGGTTTTTGGATGTTTATGGTTTTCCATTGTTTATCAATAATAAATAGCCCTTCGAGCCTCACTATAACGCAGTTCAAAGGCCTATAGCCACCACATATCTTCACAAAGAAAAGCTATCAGTACCCTAGCTAGTTTATTTCCATTCCGTCTGTAAGCATTTTTCAGTTATGTGATATTAATGAAACAAAGTCTTATTTCTCCTCCATCTCTATGTTTATGTGTATTTTTGTATTTTATTGTGTTCTTGAATAAGTTCAGATAACTAGTATCAAAGCAGTCTGCTCTTTCTCAATCCTTCTTTGTATGTCCCCAACGAGGTTGGGGTATAAGGAGTTAGGGCTCGATTTGGTTGAACCTTTGCAAGATCAGTCTCTCAAACCCCAACGACTGCTTATGGGGGACGAAAATAAATATAAGGGAGAAGGAGATCCTATCAAAATATTACTTGAGGAGGCCATCGAGAAGCAAAGGAACGTGATGATTGATAATTTTACCCAAATCCTTCAATGACTTCCCACCAGTTGCACATCTACATCCAAAAACCACTCTGGAGGAAAAATTCCTTTTAAGGTACACGTAAACTTTGACATTCCCATATTTGAGGGCAAAATAGATGCAGATGTCGTAGATAATGGTTGAATCTATTATAAGGGTATTTCTCTGTTCATGAATTTTCCAACTAGGAAAAGATTACTTTTGGACTCCTCAAAGCTACCCCCCATGTCAAGGACTCGTGGGAAACTGACTCTGAGAAAAAGGATGAGAGGGAACCTTCTTTGTTTTCGGCCACACACACTTGGAATTATTTCCAAGATTCCATCAAGGAACAATATTATCCTGTGGGGAGTTATGAGGGAAAGTACATATAATGGACTACGTCGTGACATCAAAGGTATCAATATGTGCATGGGTTGGTGAATTTGTTCCATACCCTCCACATAAAATTGGGTATCAAAGATTCAGAGAAACATTTGGTGCTGAATTACTGCAGTTGTCTACACAGATACGTTCAAGAGGAAATGGAGTTCCTTGACATCTCCTCGCTTGACGTCGTATATTGGTATGCTGCCAAGATTGAGCAAAAGTTCAAACAGAAGAAGTGAGACTTTGGGTCTGTGAATTAGAAGCAAGGGAAAGGTGCCCCCAAATCGTAGAACAAAGGACAAAGCCAAGGTGGGATGACCCAGGATAACTCACCAAAGTCATAAGCAAAGAACAACACTGCGAAGCCAAGGAAGGACATGGGAAAGTGGTGTGAGTTCCATAAGAGCTCCACTCACAACACAAGTGAGTGTTGGGCGAAGAAGTCACTAGTGGCCAAATTGAAGGCTTATGAATCGGATGAATGCTTCGAATCTAAATCAGAAAACGACAAGGGAGTGATAAATGGAAGCATATTATCGATACAGAGCCCAATGCCACTGTTTCCACCACGAATATCGAGAAGGAGGAACCAGAAGATCCAGCGAAGGGGGAGCGCCTCTTCCATTCCCAGATGTGGATAAAGGGTTCCCCGCTATAGTTCATTGTCGACAATGGGAGCCAAAAGAACCTCATTTCAGCAGAGGCCATGAAGCAGTTGGCTTGCAGACCACAACACACCCACATTTGTACACCATCAGGTGGCTCACCAAGGACGAGATCTCCACATCAACCAACAGTGTCGCCTTTTCTACAACATCAAGCCCTTCACGGATGAGGTATTATGTTACATTGATCCTCTTGATGTTTATGATGTATTATTAGGCCAACAATAGTTGTCGAAGTGACATTCCATGTATGAGTCCTAGCCTCATGTTGTTATTATTACATTAGTAAATAAGTTGTATAAGATACCAGAGGTAGCACCACCTACCACCATCTCTTTGGTTACTACAAAAAAATGTAGTAAGATCATTTACAAAATTGGGAAATTTATTTTCCTAATAATCTGCCCTTGGGGCAAGAAGAAGACTATGGCCATGACCTTCAGACAGAGCTCCTCCACACGACAACAACATATGGAAAAGGTCGTGGAGGAGTACGGGGACATATTCACCTCACCTGCAGGGGTTTCTATGCACTTTCAGGTTAAGCACCCCATCTATCCGACCCAAGGTGTGTCACTCCATAATGGACCAATATATCGGTGCTCTATTCTGGAGAGTGACAAAATCAAGAGGCAGATTCAGGAGATGCTGCAAAAAGGTCACATCCGACTAAGTTCATCGCCCTATGGGAGCTTGATCGTGTTGGTGCAGAAGAAGGATGGGACTTGGAGACTTTGTATTGACTATCCGGTGTTGAACAAGATCACTATCTGGAATAGGTACCTGATCCCACGGATTGATGATCTTTTGGACCAACTTAAGGGAGGGGGGATATTTCCGCAAGATCAACTTGAGGTACGAGTATCACCAAGTACCAATCGAACCCTCTCATGTGTGGAAGACTACCTTCAAAGCTAAGGAGGGCCTTTTCAAATGGTTGGTCATGCCTTTTGGGTTGACGAATGCTCTCACGACCTTCATGAGGCTAATGGACGACATCTTACAACAATTCACCAACTCATTTGTAGTAGTTTACTTGGATGACATCTTGATCTTAAAACAGACTTCAGAAGAGCACCTCCACCACATCCGATAGGTCCTCCAAACATTGCAGTAACACAAGTTTTGTGCCAATTTGGAGAAGTGCACTTTTGGCATGACCCAGGTTCAGTATTTGGGATACATTATTGATGAGTGGGGGGTGCATGTGGATCTAGCATAGATACAAGTCATTCGGGACTGGCCAACCCCAACTACTCTAACAAAGCTCCACATATTTCTTGGTCTTGCCAATTTCTACCGCAAGTTCGTGTTGGGATTCTCTCATATCACTTGGACCTAGAACCAAGTCACCAAGTGAGGAGAGAAAGCAAAATTATTTTGGTCTGAATCTCAAGAGAAGGCGTTCGTCAGGTTGAAACATCGCCTCTACTCTTCCCTAGTGCTCACATAACGAGACTTGCAACAACCATTTGAGTTCGAGACAGATACCTCAAACTATGATATTGGGATGGTTCTTACACAACAGGGGCATCCACTGTCATATCATAGTGAGACACCGTTTGACATAGTCTGGAAGTATCCAACTTATGAAAAATAGATGTATTCCATTGTGGATGCTTCCCGACAATGGAAGCATTAAATTTCAGGGAAGGAAACAATCATCCACATAGACCACCGACCCTTGCAGTTCATACAAACATAAGGGAAGTTGTAGAACGATCGCCATCATAGGTGGTCCACATATCTGCAACAGTTTCATTTTAACATCAAGTGTAAGAAGGGAATCACCAATAATGTTGCAAACTGCCTCAGCTGACTGTCGATCATGGTGCTAACCACCATTCTCAAATCTTGTGGGCATGAGACTTCTGATTGGCCTCTTCTTTATAAGGTGGCCCAGAATTCGGCCACACATACAAGATTCTTTTGGAGGGTAAGAAATATCCAAATTTTCACCTCTAGGATGCACTGTTATGTCACTTGGGACACCTTTGTGTTCCTTCAAGTGAGTGTGCCAAGATGATTTGGGAAGAACACTATAGTCGGGTCGTTGGCCATTTCGAGTTCAAGAAAATAGTGGCAGTACTGCAGAATTATTTCTATTTTCCGAACCTTCGACTAGATGTCAAGAAGTACATTAGATCCTACATTGCCTGTGCCAATTCCAAACTGACCATCAAGAAGCAAGGCCTCTATACTTCATTGCCTATCCCTAGTCGACCTTGGTAATCCATCTCCATGAATTACATGTCGAGTCGTCCTTATACTAAGCATGGCAACGACTGTGTTTTTGTGTTCGTCCACAGATTCTCGAAGATGGCCATTATGGAGGCCTGCAAGAATAATATCATAGCAGAAACCACTGGTAAACTCTTCTTTGAACGAGTGTGGGTAAAATTTGGAATCTTGCAACTTATCATCTCAGATCGGGACAACAGGTTCCTCAATACATTTTGGTCCACCCTCTAGTCAATGTTGGACACCAAGCTTACCAAGTCGACAAATTTGTGTCCCCAAACTAATGGCCAGAAAGAGGTGAAGATCATACACATTATGTGCATATACAAATCAAATCATCTACACACATGGGATGAAATCCTCCCCTCTGTACAATAGAACTATAATCGGGCTCTCCACAACTCAACCATCCACAACCCCTTTCAGGTGGGCTTGGGATTCCAGCCACTATGTCCCATTGACGTATCCATGCCATTTGCAGCTACTGAGGTTGATTAGGCTCATGTCCACTCCAAATCTGACAAGGTGCACAAGTTCATTGAGTGAATTCAAAAAAATGCCAACAGTTTCATGACATATTGGATAAAGCCAATGCCAAGTATAAGCAGAGACATGATCAGCATAGAGTGCCACACAACTTCCAAGTGGGCAAAAAAGTTTGGTTACATTTGGAGAAATATCGCCTCGTTGGACCCCACCATAAGCTTTACCCACTCTCATATGGGCCATACACCATCACCAAGTTATCCCAGACAATTCCTTTGAGCTCAGTATTCCACCATTCCTTGGTATGTGGACCACCTTCGACCCTACTTTCCACCTCTATTGGACACCTATGACATTGCAGAATAACTCACACCAATAGAGTTAAACCCAAACTACATGGATAAGGCCACCACAGATCATATCATGGACGTGCAAATCAAGAACACTCACCAACTAAAGATCCAACTGTATCAGGTTGTCAAATTTTGCCAACTCTTGCACCAAGGCAAGTGGCTCACGAGGGACCAAGTTCAGTGGAAGTTTCCTCATCCCATGGAGGAACTCAACACAATGGGTACCATTGATTCCTAAAGGGTGAGGAATGATCCACATGGATATTGGTGGCCACTTGCCTATTCCACTTGGGGCCCCACCATTTTTTATTTCAATTTTTTCAGTTTCCTTAATTGTAGCACAATTTACTATTTTTAGCACTTTTTCGCGTCTTGAACTTCTAGAGTCGTTTTGAGGCCCTAAATGACGTCTTTTGGGAAAAATAGGAACAAAAACCTTATCTTTCACTCTAGAGTTGTAATTCTCAGATAGATCTCTCTAATGAGGTATTGTGTGCGTCAAACAGAGATCATATGCCAAAGTTACATGCCCAGGAAGTTGGTGTACCAATTTACCCAAACAGGGCCCTTAGTTTTGGTGCATCATCTCCTGGGGTTAGGTTTTTGGATGTTTAGGGTTTTCCATTGTTTCTCAATAAGAAATAGGCCTTCAAGCCTCACTATAACACAATACAGAGGCTTGTAGCTGCCACATCTCTTTTAAGAGATAAGCTATCAATGCCCTAGCTAGTTTATTTCCATTTTGTCTATAAGAATATTTCATTTATGTGATATTAATTAAATGAAGTCTTATTTTTGCTGCATCTCTGTGTTTATGTGTATTTCTGTATTTTATTATGTTCCTACATAAGTCTGGATCGGCAATAGATGGCTATTTCCGGGGGGGGGGGAGTTACTATCCTATAATTTCTTTGAAGCAGAGCATAATAGTGAGGAAACAACAACCACAGATTATGGTTACAATATAAATGGAAACATTCACAAGGGGAGAATATCGTGAGTAATTATTAAAGTGAACAATCATTTGTAGGTTGAAAGAGTGAGAAACCCATGGATTATAAACAACATTTTTAGAGAGAGAATGGATAGAAGGGGATATTTCTTAGAAATTGACTCTTGAAATCATACAAAGATAAAGAATGAGCAAACATTGAAACATCATATATGAACTGACCTATCAAAATTTTAGGGGGAGCATGTACTTACAACAACAATTAGAAATAAACAATTATATTTCCTTGGGGGGGAATAATTAGGTATGGAGTATCCAGACCCTTTGTCATTGATGTCAAAGGAGGAGAGTGAGAAAAAATTGGCATCAATCAATGCAATTAATAAATAGAGATGTTGAAGAAGAAGAAGGTCAACAATGGCCAACAATGGCCAACAATGCTTGAATGTGTTTCCATCAATGCCAAATGGGGATGTTGTTGAGCAAAGTATTTCCATTGATGTCAAAATTTGTCAAAATTTGTCAAGTGTTGTCACTGATGTAAAAAATGAGTCATTATTACCTGTTTGTGTCAAGTTTAGGGGGATATTGGAGGTTATAGCTTTGAATAATTGAAGCCATTCCTTCCTTAATGCCTCAACTCAAATGATAAAACTAAGTGTTCCATTTTTTATTGATATTAAATGAATTTCCAGTGGTATATGACACTTAGAAAATCTCCGAAGGATCAAGGAGAAAGGGCCTTTTGAAGTTAACGCATAAATGAGAAACTTTTGGTTTGAAATTCATCCAAAATTATTGGGTCCATCTTGGCCTTTGGATAAATATGGAGCACAAACAACTGGTGTGTGGTTAGAAGATCTAAATATCCGGACTAAAGCAACATACCCAAATATTCAAATATTTGGGAAATCTCATATTTGAACACTCTACAAGTTAGAAAAGGACCTAGATCTATATCATGGTTTCGTCAATTTCAGTTCCACATCTGGGTAAATCTAGGTATCAACCCATCTGATCGTCATAAAATTTAACAAAGGAAAATAGGGAAAAATAATAGGATGTAGAATTCCCATCCATACAAGGTGGATGACGTGGTGATTGGTACATGTGGAAATGAGGTGTTAAGAGGACACATGGTGTAGGCGTAGAATGAAGATTCAACAACCATGATTCATCATCAGCAACGATATCAATGACTATGATTGATATTGGGTGCACAACATGCATGACGTTTAGTATTCCTACCTACACGTGATGGATCTGATGGCACTGGAGACTAATTTGATCTGATAGCCCAGATTGACATCAAAATTTATATATGTGTGATTATTAACACATGAAACTCACCTGATGTGGTATTTAAATGATGAAATAACAGTAAACGTGGATGAAGGCTAACAATGATGCAACAAGGAAGACAATGTGACCTAATGATAAGAGGACACTTGGAAGGTGGTAGATGACATGGAAAAGTAATGATGTCATGCTTTAGGAGTATGACACATGGCACCACTCAGAGGCAACCATGTAGCATGATCATATCATCATGACATAAGAATGATGTCAATTGATGACGTGCCACATTCTCAAGATTCACATCAAGGGGTCAATTTGTAAACATTTTTGGAGTGTTAGAAATTTATTCAAAAAAGGTGCGACTAGGGAGTGGGCCCGAATCGACTTAAAACACCATTCCGACAATCGGATGATCTTAGAGCAATTACTATCTAGTGCATCTAGTAGTCTGAGCCTCTGAGCTTGATAATCATGCCAAAATTATTTGGATAATGAATTTAGTTAAATAGGTCAAGGTTCCATTGTGGTAGAGTTCTAAAGGCATATGATAACTTGCTCATATACAAATCAGAGGGTGCAATTTTTTGTGCTATGAAAAAGTTTTAAGACACTTGGATAACCAAATTTGGTGGAAAATAACTTATTAAATGTAGAACTAGATTTCACATATTATGGAGCTAAGGTTCTATGCATGAAGCCGAGTTACACCTTTAGCAAGAGACAACATTTTTTGGGTTAAAAATAATAGCTCGATCGAGAAATTTTAAGTGCTTAATCAAGAAGCCTTTGAGCCCTTGATCGAGCAATATTTGATCCCTTGATCAATTTTTTTGAGGGCTTAAAGATAGCTTGATTGAGCATTAAAAATACCCTCGATCGAGTTCTTGCATAACCTAAGGTTATCTAGGAGCTCAATCAAGTCATAAGCTCGATTCAACCATTTTTTTAAAATTTCCTGCCAATATAACCTAGGCATGGATTTTTAAAAAGTGGCCCCATCGAGATATAGGCTAGATCACACTATAAAGCTAGATAGAGGCTTAAATCTAGATCGAATTATAGGCTAGATCAAGCCTTAATGATAGATCGAGCTAAAGGCTAGATTAAGCCTTAAAGCTAGATCGAGCCTTTATTTAACCACATTAAGGGCTCGATCAAGTGTTTATTAAACCCTTGATTTATTTATTTAAAATTTTATCTCAAGCGCTCGATCAAGTTGTTGAGGGCCTGAAAAATAGAGTTTTAGCTCTCCTTCTTTAGATTGATCCGCAACACCATTTTGTACCCTAGGGAACTTAGTGAAGAATTTGTCCTTAATTGGTGGAGTTGATCATGTTGGATTCGTGAAAGAATCCTCAATCTAATCGTGTATGATTTTGACACTTTAGAATTCATGTGATATTTTTCATCTAATTTATTTTAAACATAACGCTTGAATTTTTTTTGGATAGTTTCAAAAGGGTTGAATTAAAAATCAATAACATAAATATATGCAACGGGAAAAGTTCAAAAAATACCACTATCTTAATTTACGAGTCCTCTTGAAAAGGGTAGTCTTCATTTTTCAATTTATTTAAACAATTGAAAATAATTTTACGTGAATAAACGTGGCTACAAAATGCAATTGAAATATTACTTCGCAAACTTTGAAAAATAATAAAAGAATATAACTTTCATTAAAGAAAATATGATATGAAAATCTTAGTTCTCTTCATGTGATCATGCTCATATATATATTTTTTATAAATTACATATTTTAGACTAAGCTATGTTATGCGAACAAATGCATACCCCTTAAGATGTGCGAAAATGTGCAAGGAAAAAAAATTCATGTAATGGAAAATTGACAGATAATATGACACTAATTTTTTTTGCAAAACATATCATTGGGACAACAACATAATTATCCACAAGTTGTATTTTTACTCTGAATCAAAATTCACAACGCTTATATGAATTTTGAGGGCTTCAATTCGATAAGAGAGAAATTTTTTGAAATTTCCTCTCTACATTTGGCCCAAAAGTGTAACACATCTTCATGCATTCACTCGTAAGTGACTTTGTGCTTAAGACATTGGTCATGGCTCTTGGTCCTGTGTTGTTGAAAGATAAACCTTTGGAGCTATATATTTATATCCTTGGTGTAAATTTGGTGTTTTTTTGCATTCAAATTTAAATGGATTTTGGTGTTTGGTGCTTTGATTTTCCTTGATATCTGGTGTTTCATACGATGTTAAAAAAGAATTTTATGATTGTCATTTCATTTTATCTCAAAACTTGCACTAGTAGAAAATGATGAAATTAATGACTAGGTGACTAAAAAAATTAGTCACCGCAATCATTTCAAGTGAATTACTACTAAAATTGAGCAATTTTAAGTGACCGAACTAAAAATGACTAACTTAAACGACTAATTTAGTCTAGGAATAAAATATACAACTAGATAATAAGTGACTAAACTAAAAACGACTAACTTAAATAACTAATTTAGTCTAGGAATAAAATATACGACTAGATAATAGGTGACTAAAAAAATTAGTCACCGCAATCATTTCAAGTGAATTACTACTAAAATTGAGCAATTTTAATTGACTGAACTAAAAATGACTAACTTAAACGACTAATTTAGTCTAGGAATAAAATATACAACTAGATAATAAGTGACTAAACTAAAAACGACTAACTTAAATAACTAATTTAGTCTAGGAATAAAATATACGACTAGATAATACGTGACTAAACTAAAAACGACTAACTTAAATGACTAATTTAGTCTAGGATTAAAATATATGACTAGATAATAAGTGACAAAATTAATAATGATTAACGTAAATGACTATTATAGTCCAATAATAAAAATATGACCAAACAAGAAGTACACCAATGATATGAATTAGTCATTTGTGTTAGTAAATTTTAATTGTGGACACACTATTTGTTATGGGTTTTTTGTGGCATTGTTATATACCATGGTTTATTATTGCACTAGATTCATAGAGAACGATTTCATTAATTTGAAATCAAATTATGTTGATTTATACATGGTCAATTGATATAAATCTAGAAGTTTACTCTAAAGCCATATTATTCTATAGATACATGCATTACAAAAATGTTCACGAATTCTAATAATGCATTCACATTCTTAGAATGTGCACACGCTATTATTAGAAAACCATACATACTAACAATTATTGTGGTTCTTTAATTATGTATAATAACATGCCATGGCTCCTATATCCAAGTTGAAATATGAATATCCCTTAGAGAGTATCTATTTGGTTGTTTGGGGGTTAATTCATGTTCCTTGACCTCAAGAAGATTTATTTAGGGCCTAAGGCCCTCTTTTCTCCTGCCCTCAATATAGTACATTCCCCAAGACCCATTCTTACCATGTAAACCATACCCATGGTGACAAAGATCCCCCATATAGGCCAAATATCCCCTATAGATGTTTCATGTAGTAATTAGAATACTTTTTCAAGAATATTGATCATGGGAAGATTCAAATATGATCCAAGCACCTTATGATCCTTCCTTGACCATGGTTAAGGCCCCAAGTTCCATACATGGTGCAAAAAGACTCCTAATGATATTAAGGCCAAACTTCAAGGCTCTAAGACCTAAATATGTCACAAAAACCTTCAAATAGCACCCATATCACAGCTAAAGGATAGATATTATATCTTAGATAGGATATGTGTGGTCGTTTGATGCCTTATTCACGTCCCTTGAACTAAAGAAGTTTTGTTTAGGGAATAAGGATATTTTTTTCCTTCCATATCCACAATATAGGCTATGAAAATCATCCTTATTATGTAAAACTTACTATTTGTTCCCATATTTCCATTCTAATATTATGTTCATGGACATTAAATATGAGAAAAACTTGTTTTAGGCATAAGGCCCTTTATCGCTCCTTGTCCAAGATATAAGACCTAATTCCCATATATGATGTGTAAAACCTCATAATGGAACCCTTATCCAACATGAAGGCTTAAAATCCCTCAAAGATGATTTATATTGTTCTTTATGGTTTCTTTCATGCAATGTGAGCCAACAAAGTTTTATTTTGGGATTGATGCCATTGTTTTCATGCCTTTAAAACGGTACAATACTAAGACCCATTCTTACTATGTAAAACATACCAATGACACTAAAGACACCCTATAGATTCCTAATATCCCCTATAGAGGGTGTTGTAGCTCCTAGAGACAGCCTTGAGTTGCCAAAGACCAGTGCCTAGGACATCTTAAATAGTAGGGAGTATAAAGTATATTTCAGGCTCATTATCAGCTCAAGACTCTCTACCTTTTCAACTTGTGCAAAGCATTATCATATAGATGGGACCAAACTACCTTCAGATTTAGCAAGCTATAAAGACACTGTAAAGACAAGAAGGGAATCTTCAATACATATATACTTCAGACAACTTAGAGACAACTTTCATCAGAGAGGGCCAGTTTCTCAAGGACATATAGGTATCTTAAACAGAAAAATATTTGATGCGCAGAAAGTGAAAAAGGGGGGGTACTAACCATCAATAAAATGGTGCTTGGAAAACATATTTCAACATAATATGGGCTTAGGAACTAAGAATCCATACATATCAATTAGTTCAGTGAGAGTAACATTCCATGATGTTTAATACAGAGGAAGTAAAAATGATGTGTTAAGCGGAACGACATATCATGTATGAGCCATATTTAAAGAAACATTGACCAGTAAAGCATGAGTATCAGACAACGATAAATTCATACCCGAGCTGGCAAGTTACTCGCATTCCAAGACATGATAAAAGGAAATTGAAATCAGTGGAGAGAACAATGATACAATATCACAAAGAAAGAATCATGAAGTATATAGCATTAAGACTGGAATCCTCATACATAACTAGAACTTCTCTTCGCTGAAACCCCACGGGCTCTGTGTATTTGTATTGATAATTCCACGACAAGCATACAAAAAATTTTACACTGCGATTTTCTTCAGGAAATCTGGAACCCTTTTTCCTCATTGGATCTTACTTATATAGGCTTCTTCCTATCTCAGCGAGAAGATATTTTTTGGAAAAATATCTTCTTCGCATAACCAAAATTTGTTAAAGGTCATTATCAAAACAGCAAAATTCATGATGAGTAATCAGGCCTCTCATCATGGACAGTAGGGCCCTTGGCCATTTTCAAAAACAAGAAATTAAACATCAGTTTGATGAAAAGTAAAATGCTGGAGTGGGGTAAACAGCCCACTCGAAACTTAAAAGAAACTAATCTAGTAAAAAGTAAATAGGCCGTTGAGGCCAATATCACGAGTTGACGAAATATCATAGGTGTGGAAGAGTTGAGGCAGTTGTTGATTCTGGTGGCGGCACGATCGCAGATGAACTGGCATACTGGCTCGTGAACTGAGTGCACCTCTGCTGACTGTCTGCAGCTGGTTTAGGCATTGCTGAGAAACCCTCCACCTTGACAAAGGCCTCTGTGAGGACGTGGAAACCCGCCCCAGTAGGAAGCTTATGTTTTATCAAATGGAGGAGGGTGAACTCTTTTCGAAGGAATGAAACAATCGTGTCGGCCTTGAGTTGAGCAGCTTTACCTGTTTGGAGGTCGGTTCGATCTTTTTCTTCTTTCAGGCGCACTATATACTATGTCAAGGGAAAGAGCACGGAAGGAGTGGTTGGGTCCCAACAGGAAGGAAGTCCAGCTATCATGATCTCACCCCATACTGCGTCGAATCGTTCCACGTTGGCGACCACCTGTTGGAGAGCTCTCGAAGCTGTGACTCGGGCCATCTCTTTGTTGATGATTTTTTGACACTCAATAGCCTCCGTGAATCGGCTTGGAATACCGTGCTTCTCCATGTCATCTGATCCCAGCTCATTCAAGAACGAAATATATTCTTTGGCATGCTGGGCCCTGTTGGACAAATCGAGATCTACCTCCTGCAGTTTTCTACTGAGATAGGGTATAGCAGACTTATTCTCTCCTATCATCCTTAGGAAGCCCCATTTTTCAATTACCGCTGAAATTATATCGGACCAAATTATACTCCTAGCTTCAAGGAGGGTGAGATTTCCCTTTGCACGGCTTTTCATGTCGGCGATATTTTTTTGCTGATCGGCCGCCATCTTCTTTTCCTTCTCTATTTCTCTCTGCAACTCTTCTATTATTCTGGTGTTCTCAGCTAGAGAGTTTTCTAAATTTGTGATCTTTTGCCTTGCTGTGGATGCCTGCTTTTCCAATACCTCATTTTCAGCTCTTGCTATGGCTAGTTGCTCAGACAGTGAGCTGGTTCCACTTGAAGCCACGATCGGCTGGCAGCTGTGTGAGTCCCATCTAGCTTGCAGCTCTATTGCCTTAGTCTATAGTATGGTGATTGCCTCAGCCATCTTTTCTCTCTCCTCTCTCTCCTTTGATAGCTTACGAGACAATTTTGCTTTCTCTTGCTCTACTTGCACCAGTTCAGCCGTCTGGACATGGTGGGAGGCTGGTATGCGGGCCTGACTCTTTGCTGATGCGACCTCCTTCTGCAACTGTTCAATCAAAGCCGCCTGCGGGTTTGTTTCCCCCGTATCCTTTCCTTTGATTAGGTCTTGGAGGAGACGTACCTGATTTTCTCGGGCACGACAACTAGTCTGTTCACTTTTCAAGGTAGCCCTGACCTGTTCGTGTTTCTGCTCCAACTTCCTCAGCGCGATGGTGACCCTCATCAGTTCATCTTTCATCATATCACATACAGTCTGGAAAATGTCACACATGTCATTTGCTGGCACTTTCTTCATGTCTATCGCATATTCGAGCACCCGATAGCTGGTGACACCTGAATTAGGATCTAATATAGCTTCTGCCATAGATAATACCAGGTTTTCGGTGTCTGCGTTCATGGAGGCCGAGAGCCTGGTGTGATATTTCTCAACGTACCCTCCCAGCTCAGCTTTATTTTTATCTCGAATTGCTCTATTTTCCTGATCCCTTTCAATTTCCCTTGGTGACGTATGCTCTATGATGGCCTGTGTGACCTCTGTGAAGTTGGAAGAAGTGGTACTGTCCCTTAGCACTTTTATCCCGGCCTCGCCTTTATCCAATTGACCGTACACTGTGAAGGATTCCAGCAGTTGTTCCTCTCCTATGACTTCTGCCTCACAGGAGGATGTTTTTTGCTTTTTGTAAGGGGGAACTGCTACTGAGGTACCTGCTTCTTCTCCGCCTGTGTCTTTATTGACGTTCTCTTCCTCCCCTGTAGCAGATGAATCTGTTTCCATCTGCGAAACCAAAGGCCAAATTTCGAGATTATCCCTCCATTCCATGAATGTCCTCGGCCCATGAATATAAGGCACAGACTTGTTCCTTTTTCTTTTGTTCGAGATAATTTCTCGAGGGTCGTAAGCCCAACTTTGCCCCAGCCTTAGGTCCAGACCTTGCAGCATTTTCTCAACGATTGGGAGGGCATGTCTCGAGTTCACCACGAAAGGGCCGATTTCGACGGGGAGCCTTAGGATGTAGCCCTTCTTGGCACGGACGAAATGGAGCTGATTGGCCTTGAGGGCCTGCCGGATGTATTCGAGCACATAAAATTGACGAACAGGAAACACTGGCAGCCGGTAAGGGGAAACTCCGGCTCCATAGACCCGAATTTCAGTGTAATCATCGAATAGAAACCAATCCCCAGTGCTCTGGGATTTTCCGGCTTGCAGCCAGCTTTTCATTTCTGGAAAGACCCTAGGTGAAGGCGAGTCATGAATAATGGTATAGGAAATAGACATGAAACTATTCACAAAACTGGAATAACCCTCTCCCTTAGGTAGTTGACGCACAGAAAAATTCCAGTCAAAGACTGGTCAGGGTTGGGAATTCTCCGGATATACTTTGTCTAAACCCAAACTCTCAAATTTATCGGCGTGCTGGTACAAGAAAAGATAGAAAACCATTGAACAAAAACGGAACTGACGGGTTTCTGGAAGCTCCTGGAACTGGGCTCGAATGGCGGTGGCAAGGAAACCAGGAATATCTAACACTACCCCCTTCTGAGACATGAGCCATAAGAGATGGACACACACTGTGGAAACCTCTTCTAGACTTCCCACCCCTAAGAGGCCAGCAATGAGAGAGAGGATGGGCCGAACTTCCTCTTCAAACAAACTTAAATGAAAAGGCTCTATGGCAGGAAGAGAAGTAACCTGATTTCCGGTTATAGAGGTGATGAAGGCTTTCTGGGTCTCCCATGGCTGCCTGGTGAACTGGGCGGCTAAAGATGCTTCGTCGAAAATGACATATGTGGCGCTGGTAGGAAAGTGGAGGGCTTGTTTGATAGTATCGGGGAAAAGGGAAAAGATTTTGTTCCCCTGAGGAGAGGTGAAGGTGCCCCGCTGCTCGTCGAATACATCTCTGAGCCAGGAGATAAAATCAACCACAGAGTGAACTTGAGGGGCAATTTGGTGGTACAGGCCCGACACGACTACCCGGTAACGGTCTTTGTCCTTAACATAACGTCTGAAAAGCTCGGGCTTAATGGTGCGGACGTCAAATGAGTATTTAGGGTCACAGATACCAGCTTGCAGGTCGAGGAGAGGGTCGAACCCGGGTGGGTTTCTGGATTCACGGACCTGAGGGGTCTCTGGTTCATTTTTCTTGGGCGTTCCCCTTCCCATGGACGACATACAAGAATTTGAAAAAGCGAAAGGAAAACAGAGGGAGTAAGAATGATGGAGTACCTGAACGGAAGGTAAATCTTCTCAGGAAAGCGACGCAGGGAACTCTGACAATGATTGGGTAGACCATGCGCTTTTCCCTACTTGGTATATGTCGTAGCCCGAAACCTGCGAATTTTTACTGGAGTGAAATACGGGGGAATTTTTATCTCGGGACTGGGTATTTTGAGGTAAAAAGACGGATGGGTAAAACGAAAGAAGGCAAGTGTCCTAAGGACACTAACAGTGGGGCACGCGGCGCATAAGGATTGGGTGTGTCAGAGTGCAGGTGGGCGCCTCATGCTGGGTTTAATACTGGTATGGGCCTCAGTACCAGTTAACCTAAAGGACTTTACCTTACCTTTTTACCATATAAAACCGACGATTCTTGAATATATTTCCCATGAGGTAGATTCTAAACATAGCATATCGATCCTCGAGTCCCACACGTTAGCTTTGCCACTTCATCCCCTTTACTTCGGGTCCCCACCATGCCATGCTTTCACAATTCCGCGGGGGTATGGGTCTCTTCCCTTCCTCGCTGCTCGACCCCCTCAGAATTTCCCTCATGTGCATCTTCACGCGGCGGAAATTTCTTTTAATACATAGGTTTTGCGCTCAGTGTAACCTTCTATTGTTTTTTGTATTTCCGTTAGCTTTTTGGCTTTATACTCCATTCTTTTTGTGTTAATTCTACCTTTGGCTTTAACGCACGTGGCCTTCGTTGCTTTGTCTCCTTTCGACCCACTTTTGAATTATTTCGTCCTTTGATACAAAGCTTAATGCATGACTTGTCAACATTTAATAAACCAATGACTAATGTTAAAGACTAAACAACATTGGCTCCACCTGGGGACGACACGTTCATCATCGAATGTGTCGAGAACTACGCAGACCACCTGTTTATCTTCTGTGAACGCCACTTCTCTTGCACTTCCGAATTCTCCCTTCATAAATCATCATGACTCATGCATTATTCAATTCAAAAATGAAAACAACAGCTAATGTACAATGTAATACAATCAGGCTTTTTTCAACCTGCTTCAGAACCGAAAGTACGGTTTGAGGAACTGTCCATTTACAGGGGCGTCGAGCAGATCTCCCTGCAAATTCTCCAGCTTAAAGGTATTATTTCCTCCTTGTTATGCAATCTTGAATGGGCTGAACCAAAGGGGATCGAATTTACCGTGCTTACCTTTATCGGCCCTTCGCACATCCCATCTAAGCACTAGATCTCCCACCTGTAGCTTTCTATCCTTGGCGTGCTGGTCAAACAATTCCTTCATTTTCTCTTGGTATTCCACAAGTCGCTGATTCACCTGAACACGCGTTTCTTTGAGTTCCACCAGCTGGTTAATTCTTCTGGTCATGCCATAAGGTTCCTCCTGAGCCTCTTGCATGAAATGAGCGACGGGTAAAGCTAATTGTATAGGGAACACAACCTCTCGTCCATATACTAACTCATAGGGAGATTTCCCAGTTTCTCTTTTAATAGTAATCATGTTTGCCCATAGAGCGAACTTCAGTTGGGAATCCCAGTTCCTCTGGTTTTCATTTATTGTCTTCTTCAGTGCTCCCACCAGCGTTTTATTTGATGATTCTGCCAAACCATTTCCCTGTGGGTAGTAAGCTGTAGAGTGACCCAGAGAGATATTATATTGCTGATAGAAATTCACAAATTTTGTAGATTTGAAGGCTTGGGCATTGTCAGTCACTATTATAGCAGGGCACCCAAACCTGGATATAATGTTCTCTTCCATGAATTTGATTATCACTGTGTCTGTAGCATTTCGTGCGGGTATGGCTTCCACCCATTTCGTGAAATAATCCGTGGCAGTCAGGATCCATTTGTGCTGCCCACTTGAGGGCGGGTGAATCTCGCCTATGAATTCAATTCCCCACTGTTTGAAAGTTTCATCGACGTGTACGGGAATCAGGGGCAGAGCTGCTAACTTTTTTTTTGAGCAAATTTCTGGCATTTGTCACATGCTCTAACCCAAGCAAAGACGTCTCCAAACAATTTAGGCCAGTAAAAACCAGCCTTCAGAATTTTCTAAGATGTGCTCCTACAGCTGTAATATCCTCCACAGATTCCCTCATGGAATTCGGTCATTATGTTCTTCACTTCGTCTTCTGTGAGGCATAATAACAGTATGCCTGAAAGATCTCTCCAATATAGCTGACCATTGGCAACTATATACTTTTGCAATTTCAACCTTAATGCTCTGTATTTTGATTTATCACAGCTGGGTGGGAAGCTGAGTGTTAGGAGATACTCAACTATTTCTTTGTACCAAGGACTAGTAAGATACTTTATCTGTATTTTCTGAGTGGCCATTTCCACTTCTTGCTGCCCTGTCTGTTCCTCTGAATATTCGTTTGCAATCATAGATAAATTGATGCCCAAAGCTTGATGATTTGATTATGATAAAATTATTGCTAGCCCCTGTCCTTTAATCAACTTAGTGGGTCTGATGTCCAGATCATATTCCTGTATATTTTCAATCCACCTACCCCTCTTTCCTTCACTATCGCCTTGGACGAGGATATCTTTAACTGCTGCGGTGGGTACAAATGCGGTAATGTGGGACTGCAGAATATACATGCGAAATGCCTTGAGGGACTTTACCAGGGCATAGGCCTGCTTCTCCAATATATTGTATTTCAATTTTGCGTTGTGAAGCACCTGACTAAAGAAAGCAATGGGTTGTTCATACCCATCCTCGTTTTTCTGTAGGAGAACTCCAGCTACCGTATGAGGTGAAGCAAAAGAGAAAATCATAAAAGGCTTAGTGTAATCTGGCCTTGCCAGCACAGGAGCCTCAGCAAATGCGTTCTTTATTCTGGCAAAGGCCTGCCTCGATTTTGGTGACCATTTCACCTCATTATTCTTTTTTAACATATCTGTTATATGCCTAACTATTTCAGCATAGTTAGGAATAAATCTTCTTAGAAAATTGATATGCCCTAAGAACACCTGGACTTCTTTCTTATTCCCGGGGAGAGAAATACCATTTATAACCTCCACTCTTTTAGGGTCAATCTTAACCCCATCCCTAGTTACAATGTGCCCCAGGAGCTTACCCTCTTCTAATGCGAACAAATATTTCTGAGGATTTAGGGAGAGACCATACCTTCTGCATTTTTCAAAAGTTCTCTGTAAATGTAGAATATGCTCGGCATCATCTTTCGAAAACATTGCGATATCATCCAGATACACCACCAGAAATTTATCTTGTTCCCCAACAAAGGCTATGTCCATAGCCCTCTGAAATGTGGCTCCTGCGTTAATCAGCCCGAAAGGCATCCTAGCATACATGAATGTACCCCAGGGTGTGGTGAAAGCAGTCTTCTTCTGGTCCTATGGGAGTATAGCCACCTGGTTATAACCCGAAAAGCCATCCATCATAGACATCCTAGAGGCCCCCACCACTTTCTGCAGAATGTGGTCCATCTTTGGTAATGGGTAATTGTCTTTCAGGGAGGCTCTATTCAAATTTCTGAAATCCATGCACAACCTTATTTCTCCATTTTTCTTTCGGACAGGGACTAGATTTTCCACCCATTCAGAGTACTTCAATGGTACAATTATTTTAGCCTTTAACAACTTCTTGATTTCTTTCTCAATGGAGGGGAGTAGTAGAGGGTTTATTTGTCTGAGCTTTTGCTTGTGAGGCCTTGCATCTGCCTTCAGGGGAATTTCATGCTGCAGAATGCTGATATCAAACGTCTTTAGGTCTTGATAGGACCATGCAAATACATCCCTGTAAGACTGAATAAATTGTAGGTACTTCTCCTTATAGTCGTCCGGGACTTTTCTGGATAATTTCACAATTTTGGGTTCAGCTTCAGTACCCAGGTTTAGGTCTTCTACCTGGTTTTCATCTGTCATTTTGCTAGGCTGCCTGGGGACATCATTTTTGTCAAACAACCTTTCCAGGGGTACCAGGCCTCTAGGGATGACATTTCCCTTCATCTGTAACACTTTGCTCCCGACCATTTTTTCTTCCCACTTGTTTTTTGATTGGATCTCAACATCCTCCCCCTCACAACAGTCGATTTCCATATTAGAGAACTCCCCAACTATCTCTAGAAACCTTTTCACTTTTTCATCATCTTCAAACACCTACCAGTGTTTGAGATTGTTTGGAATCGAAGGTCAGTACCTTACTTCTATCTCATACCTCAGGAGGGGATTTTGGGGTGGCCGGAAGGTGCTAGCAGCTACTGCAAGTGAATCTGCCATCCTGTTCTGCTCCCGAGGCATGAACTGAATATTAAAAGCTGAGAAAAATTTCTCCACCATGTCCCATACTTCATTCCTGTAAGCTCTTAGATGAGGGTGTTTAGCTTGACATTGATTTCTGATCTGTTGGACCACTAATTCTGAATCACCCAAGACCTTCAGGGTTTGTATATTCATATTCCTAGCTGCCTGTAGCCCCAGCAAAAGTGCTTCATACTCAGCGACGTTATTGGTGGATTCATACTCTAATTTGAAGGACAGTGGGACCCATTTGCCTGTAGGGGAAATCAATAAAACTCCAGCATCATTACCTTCCTTTGAATTTTCCCCGTCGAAATGTAGAGTCCATACCCCTGTTTCAAGACCTTCTGAGGATTGTTGTGTCCTTATTTGACATAAGGAAGGTTCCTGAGCATAACTGTAATCTTCTTCTAACATCAAGCATGAAAAATCTCTGTCTTTACTGTAAACCGGTGAATTTTCTGAACTGTCAGCTTTGGTAACCGTTTTTAGAAATCTAGTCTCCCTGTATAATCTCCTCTCCTTCCCGCCAAAGATTGGGATAGTGGCATATGTTAGATCTAGTTTGATTGACCCACCAATTTTTGTTCCCCAGGACCTTGATAGTAGCATACCAAAACGGGCTGGAATGTCCGCCACCACAATGTCCATTACTACACTTTTAGCTGGGATTTGGGCCAGGTTGACCACCAGGTCTTTAATCATGCCCAAGCACTTAACTCTTTTGGAGTCAAATGAGTACAGGTCCTGATATGGACGAGTGATATGGAGTCCTAATTGTTCCATGAAAGACAGAGGCATCAGATTGTGGGAGGCTCCGGAGTCTAACATACAATTGTGGAGTAATAGGTCATGGATCACCAAAGACACGTAAAAAGGAGGTGTAGAGGGGTCTAATTCTTCGACATGTGGACCAAACACTACCATAGGTCTTTCTTCTTGTAAGTTGAGACTATCAGGGATGTGTATTACTTCTGGGGGAAGCATGAAGGATGTGACCTGGGACTGATATGCGGGTTGCTTTAACAATTCGGTTAGGGGAACTGGGATTTTCACTTTCTCAAGCTCTTTTTGTAGGCAGAAAGCGGAGGAGGACTTATCTATCGACACCTCTTTTGATTCTTTCTCCTTAGAGTCTTTGTTCTGGGGGAGGGGTTTGAATTCTTTTATGACTGGATTAACATTAGGAGGTGTGGTCACTTGTGAAGATGAAGGAATTTGAGTGTCGGAATGTGAAGGTTGGTCAAGAGGTTTCTTACCTTTATCGGGGACTTTCCGAGCTGTCTCCTCCTGAGCAGGCGCTGACTTTTGGGGTGTGTCCTCCTCTTCATCTTGAGTGTGGGCTCTCTTTCTAGAGGACCTGAGGTCATATTTTCTATTGAACTGAGCTTGCATGAAATCAACGAACTATTTACAGTAATCATCAATCTCGGGCTCTTCAGTATCTTCATTGGCCCTCATTTCTGAGTGAGCTTGTACTTCCCCCTCGTCACTTTCATGTATAGGACATTCTATGTCATCACTGTCTGAGAAGACAAGGCATGTCTCCTCTTCTTCGTAGGCAGAATCTTCAGCAGAAGCCTCTACTTGTCCCTCCAAGTATAGAGAATGTGGTACCTGATCTTGCTGCTCCTTCTGTCCCCTCTGCAGTATCTGCAAGGGTGGTTTTCTGTGTTGAGGATTGAATCCTCTGTTTGGAGCATTCTGGAAATTCTTTGAGGGTGAGTTCTTAGCCTCCATCTCAAGCTTGACCAACTTACTTGAGAGATTCTTGATCATCCTGTTCATTTCCTCGATCTTGTCATTGGCTGAATCTCTGTCTTGACCTGAGGTGGATACTTCCTCTTTCTCCTTCCTTCTAGTATCCTGCTCGTGTTTCCCCTTGGATTTTCCAGTAGAGGCAAAATTAGCTTCTATCTCCAATGCGTTAGTCTGTGCATCATCCAGAGTGGCCGGCTTCTTCTCTCTCAAGGAGAAACCGAATTCAAAATCAAACGCTTCCACAAAAACAACCTTGGCAGCAGTCTGGTGAGGCTTCATGTCGGCAGGGAGACTCAGGTACAATTTGTTGAATCTTTTGATAAAATCTGACACCCCTTCATTATGTTTCTTTTTCAGAGTGTTGAATTCAGTGAGAATATTACCATGATACTTTTTTTCTCCCCATTTTTTGATGAAGGTATCCTTCATTCCCTCCCATGTAGTAATAGAACGGGCTCCAAGTGTCTTGAACCACTTTCTAGCTTCTCCGTCTAGGGATTGCACAAACATCCTTAGGACCACATCCAGATGTTCCATATTGAAATTCTCTGTGAAAGAGAAAAAGACTTCGATATGTTTCTGGGCTTCAATCTCATTCTCACCATTGAATCTGGGTAGAATCTTCAAATAATCTTGTGGTAAGTCATTTAGTACTACAGGTAGCTCCAAAGGAGCATATCTGTTTTGCAGGAAACTGGGGACATTAGCCATTGGAGGAGGACGTGGAGGTAATAAAAGGGCTTGATGAGTAAGTGCGGGACTAGGTGGAAGCGCAGTGTGAATGATGATAGGGATATAATGGACGACAACTTGGGATGATGGAGACAAGGGTGGAGTGGTAACAGCAGATACTTCCGTGACCTCTTTAACTTCTTCTATTTCTGGAGTAGGATGGAAAATGTAACGGGTGGTATCTACTGACTCAACCTCGTCTTTAACTCGGATATTTCCTGCGGGTAGGTAGTCAGAGTAATAGCCGACTTCACCCAGAGAAGAGTTAGAATCTTGCCACTGGGCGACCTGAGAAGAGGAAGAAGGGAGGTCTTCTAGAGAGAGCGGTGGGATTTCAGTATGAACAAATGGTCTTCCCCTCCAGTTTCTTCTATATAGGATTCTTTCTGGGTCAGACACAGAAGGTGTCCTTGGCTGAGATGTATCTGACCTTAGGTGTGGCTTACGGGGAGCCAGGACTGCAAACAAATTTAACTGTAAAATGATTATGGAGTCGCCAAGGTGAGGGGTGCACAACTCTCAACTCTTCGTGCTCACCTGACTGAAGAGTGAATGGATTTTGTCGAGGCCCAGGGATTTAAATTTCTTCAACATCGTTCCCCGGCAACGACACCAAAAAGATGTTGTAGCTCCTAGAGACAGCCTTGAGTTGCCAAAGACCAGTGCCTAGGACATCTTAAAATAAATAGGGAGTATAAAGCATATTTCAAAGCTCATTATCACCAAGACTCTCTACCTTTTCAACTCGTGCAGCATTATCATATAGATGGGACCAACCACGCATTTAGCAAGCTATAAAGACACCGTAATGTAAAGACAAGAAGGGAATCTTCAATACATATATACTTCAGACAACTTAGAGACAGCTTTCATCAGAGAGGGCCAGTTTCTCAAGGACATATAGGTATCTTAAACAAAAAAATATTTGATGCGCAGAAAGTGAAAAAGGGGGGGTACTAACCATCAATGAAATGGTGCTTGGAAAACATATTTCAACATAATATGGGCTTAGGAACTAAGAATCCATACATATCAATCAGTTCAGTGAGAGTAACATTCCACGATGTTTAATACAGAGGAAGTACGAATGATGTGTTAAGCGGAATGACATATCGTGTATGAGCCATATTTAAAGCAACATTGACCAGTAAAGCATGAGTATCAGACAACGATAAATTCATACCCAAGCTGGCAAGTTACTCGCATTCCAAGACACGATAAAAGGAAATTGAAATCAGTGGAGAGAACAATGATAGAATATCACAAAGAAAGAATCACGAACTATATAGCATTAAGACTGGAATCCTCATACATAACTAGAACTTCTCTTCGTTGAAACCCCACGGGCTCTGTGTATTTGTATTGATAATTCCACGACAAGCATACAAAAAATTTTACACTGCGATTTTCTTCAGGAAATCTGGAACCCTTTTTCCTCATTGGATCTTACTTATATAGGCTTCTTCCTATCTCAGCGAGAAGATATTTTTTGGAAAAATATCTTCTTCGCATAACCAAAATTTGTTAAAGGTCATTATCAAAACAGCAAAATTCATGATGAGTAATCAGGCCTCTCATCATGGACAGTAGGGCCCTTGGCCATTTTCAAAAACAAGAAATTAAACATCAGTTTGATGAAAAGTAAAATGCTGGAGTGGGGTAAACAGCCCACTCGAAACTTAAAAGAAACTAATCTAGTAAAAAGTAAATAGGCCGTTGAGGCCAATATCATGAGTTGACGAAATATCATAGGTGCGGAAGAGTTGAGGCAGTTGCTGATTCTGGTGGCGGCACGTTCGCAGATGAATTGGCATACTGGCTCGTGAACTGAGTGCACCTATGCTGACTGTCTACAGCTGGTTCAGGCATTGCTGAGAACCCCTCCACCTCGACAAAGGCCTCTGTGAGGACGTGGAAACCCGCCCCAGTAGGAAGCTTATGTTTTATCAAATGGAGGAGGGTGAACTCTTTTTGAAGGAATGAAACAATCGTGTCGGCCTTGAGTTGAGCAGCTTTACCTGTCTGGAGGTCGGTTTGATATTTTTCTTCTTGCAGGCGCACTATATACTGTGTCAAGGGCAAGAGCACGGAAGGAGTGGTTGGGTCCCAACAAGAAGGAAGTCCAACTGTCATGTTCTCACCCCATACTGCGTTGAATCGTTCCACGTTGGCGACCACCTGTTGGAGAGCTCTCGAAGCTGTGACTCGGACCATCTCTTTGTTGATGATTTTTTGACACTCAATAGCCTCCGTGAATCGGCTTGGAATACCGTGCTTCTCCATGTCATCTGATCCCAGCTCATTCAAGAACGAAATATATTCTTTGGCATGCTGGGCCCTGTTGGACAAATCGAGATCTACCTCCTGCAGTTTTCTACTGAGATAGGGTATAGCAGACTTATTCCCTCCTATCATCCTTAGGAAGCCCCATTGTTCAGTTACCGCTGAAATTATATCAGACCAAATTATACTCCTAGCTTCAAGGAGGGTGAGATTTCCCTTTGCACGACTTTTAATGTCGGCGATAGTTTTTTGCTGATCGGCCGTCATCTTCTTTTCCTGCTCTATTTCTCTCTGCAACTCTTCTATTATTCTGGTGTTCTCAGCTAGATATTTTTCTAAATTTGTGATCTTTTGCCTTGATGTGGATGCCTGCTTTTCCAATACCTCATTTTCAGCTCTTGCTACGGCCAGTTGCTCAGACAGTGAGCTGGTTCCACTTGAAGCCACGATCGGCTGGCAGCTGTGTGATTCCCATCTAGCTTGCAGATCTGTTGCCTTAGTCTGTAGTATGGTGATTGTCTCAGCCATCTCTTCTCTCTCCTCTCTCTCCTTTGATAGCTTACGGGACAATTCTGCTTTCTCTTGCTCTACTTGCACCAGTTCAGCCGTCTGGACATGGTGGGAGGCTGGTATGCGGGCCTGACTCTTTGCTGACGCGACCTCCTTCTGCAACTGTTCAATCAAAGCCGCCTGCGGGTTTGT
The DNA here is from genome assembly GCA_034641835.2 of Pinus albicaulis. Lineage (NCBI taxonomy): Eukaryota > Viridiplantae > Streptophyta > Pinopsida > Pinales > Pinaceae > Pinus > Pinus albicaulis. Next base: position 403,349,662 of record CM076579.1, read on the forward strand.
TTCCCCCGTATCCTTTCCTTTGATTAGGTCTTGGAGGAGACGTATCTGATTTTCTCGGGCATGGCAACTAGTCTGTTCACTTTTCAAGGTAGCCCTGACCTGTTCATGTTTCTGCTCCAACTTCCTCAGCGCGATGGTGACCCTCATCAGTTCATCTTTCATCATATCACATACAGTCTGGAAAAGGTCACACATGTCGTTTTCTGGCACTTTCTTCATGTCTATCGCATATTCGAGCACCCGATAGCTGGTGACACCTGAATTAGGATCTAAGATAGCTTCTGCCAAAGATAATACCAGGTTTTCGGTGTCTGCGTTCATGGAGGCCGAGAGCCTGGTGTGATATTTCTCAACGTACCCTCCCAGCTCAGCTTTATATTTATCTCGAATTGCTCTATTTTCCTGATCCCTTTCAATTTCCCTTGGTGAGGTATGCTCTATGATGGCCTGTGTGACCTCTATGAAGTCGGAAGAAGTGGTACTGTCCCTTAGCACTTTTATCCCGGCCTCGCCTTTATCCAATTGACCGTACACTGTGAAGGATTCCAGCAGTTGTTCCTCTCCTATGACTTCTGCCTCACTGGATGCTGTTTTTTGCTTTTTGTGAGGGGGAACTGCTCCTGAGGTACCTGCTTCTTCTCCGCCTGTGTCTTTATTGATGTTCTCTTACACCCCTGTAGCAGATGAATCTGTTTCCATCTGCGAAACCAAAGGCCAAATTTCGAGATTAGCCCTCCATTCCATGAATGGCCTCGGCTCATGAATATAAGGCACGGACTTGTTCCTTTTTCTTTTGTTCGAGATAATTTCTCGAGGGTCGTAAGCCCAAATTTTCCCCAGCCTTAGGTCTAGACCTTGCAGCATTTTCTCAACAATTGGGAGGGCATGTCTCGAGTTCACCACAAAAGGGCAAATTTCGACGGGGAGCCTCAAGATGTAGCCCTTCTTGGCAGGGACGAAATGGAGCTGATTGGCCTTGAGGGCCTGCCGGATGTATTCGAGCGCATAAAATCGACGAACAGGAAACACTGGTAGTCGGTAAGGGGAAACTCCGACTCCATAGACCCGAATTTCAGTGTAATCATCGAATAGAAACCAATCCCCAGTGCTCTGGGATTTTCCGGCTTGCAGCCAGCTTTTCATTTCTGGAAAGACCCTAGGTGAAGGCGAGTCATGAATAATGGTATAGGAAATAGACATGAAACTATTCACAAAACTGGAATAACCCTCTCCCTTAGGTAGTTGACGCACAGAAAAATTCCAGTCAAAGACTGGTCGGGGTTGGGAATTCTCCGGATATACTTTGTCTAAACCCAAACTCTCAAATTTATCAGCGTGCTAGTACAAGAAAAGATAGAAAACCATTGAAAAAAAATAGAACTGACGGGTTTCTAGAAGCTCCTGGAACTGGGCTCGAATGGCGGTGGCAAGGAAACCAGGAATATCTAACACTACCCCCTTCTGAGACATGAGCCATAAGAGATGGACACACACTGTGGAAACCTCTTCTGGACTTCCCACCCCTAAGAGGCCAACAATGAGAGAGAGGATGGGCCAAACTTCCTCTTCGAACAAACTTAAATGAAAAGGCTCTATGGCAGGAAGAGAAGTAACCTGATTTCCGGTTATAGAGGTGATGAAGGCTTTCTGGGTCTCCCATGGCTGCCTGGTGAACTAGGCGGCTAAAGTTGCTGCGCCGAAACTGACATATGTGGCGCTGGTAGGAAAGCGGAGGGCTTGTTTGATAGTATCGGGGGAAAGGGAAAAGATTTTGTTCCCCTGAGGAGAGGTGAAGGTGCCCCGTTGCTTGTCGAATACATCTCTGAGCCAGGAGATAAAATCAACCACAGAGTGAACTTGAGGGGCAATTTGGTGGTACAGGCCCAACACGACTACCCGGTAACGGTCTTTGTCCTTAACATAACGTCTGAAAAGCTCGGGCTTAATGGTGCGGACGTCAAATGGGTATTTAGGGTCACAGATACCAGCTTGCAGGTCGAGGAGAGGGTCGAACCCGGGTGGGTTTCTGGATTCATAGACCTGAGGGGTCTCTGGTTCATTTTTCTTGGGCGTTCCCCTTCCCATGGCTGACATACAAGAATTTGAAAAAGCGAAAGGAAAATAGAGGGAGTAAGAATGACGGAGTACCTGAACGGAAGGTAAATCTGCACGGGAAAGCGACGCAGGGAACTCTGACAATGATTGGGTAGACCAGGCGCTTTTCCCTACTTGGTATATGTCGTAGCCCGAAACCTGCGACTTTTTATTGGAGTGAAATACGGGGGAATTGTTATCTCTGGACTGGGTATTTTGAGGTAAAAAGACGTATGGGTAAAATGAAAGAAGGAAAGTGTCCTAAGGACACTGATAGTGGGGCACGCGACGGATAAGGATTGGGTGTGTCAGAGTGCAGGTGGGCACCTCGTGTCGGGTTTAATACTGGTACGGGCCTCAGTACCAATTAACCTAAAGGACTTTACCTTACCTTTTTACCATATAAAACCGACGATTCTTGAATATATTTCCCATGAGGCAGATTCTAAACATAGCATATCGATCCTCGGGTCCCGCACGTTAGCTTTGCCACATCATCCCCTTTACTTCGGGTTCCCACCACGCCACGATTTCACAATTCCACAGGGGTATGGGTCTCTTCCCTTCCTCGCTGCTCGACCCCCTCGGAATTTCCCTCATGTGCATCTTCACGCGGCGGCAATTTCTTTTAATACATAGGTTTTGCGCTCAGTGTAACGTTCTATTGTTTTTTGTATTTCCGTTAGCTTTTTGGCTTTATACTCCATTCTTTTTGTGTTAATTCCGCCTTTGGCTTTAACGCACGTGGCCTTCGTTTCTTTGTCTCCTTTCGACCCACATTTGAAGTATTTCATCCTTTGATACAAAGCTTAATGCATGACTTGTCAACATTTAATAAACCAATGACTAATGTTAAAGATTAAACAATAGAGGGTATGTGTTGTTATTTGATAACTACTTCCAGATCTTAATCATCAAATATTCAAGTAAGGCCTAAGCCCCTTATGACATTCATATTTTGATCAAGCCTACACTTGTAAGCATCATATGTGATTTGAATGCCTCCTAATTTCATTGGGGTCTAATGATGTGGCTCCAAGACCCAATCATAGCGTGCAAAAACTTTGAATGGTAGACACATCCCTTCGAGAGGCCAATGAATATCCCTTAGAGAATATAATTTATGTGGTGGTTTGAAGCTTTTTTAATGGCCACTGATTATTTAAGACTTAACTCCCTTTTATTTAATTTCTTTCTATGGCGATAGTAAAGGCCATGAGACCCATTCTTATTATTAAAAACATAATAAATGCCCATATTCCCAGCTAGAGGTCTTGTTCATGGAAATTGAGCATGAGAAAGATAAATTTAGGGACTAAGAAATTGTTTTCCTCTCCTAACCATAACATAGACATTGACTCTGATATGTGGTGAGAAATAATCCTATGGTGCCCATATCCCAACTTAAGACCAAATATTCCTTAAAAAAAATCTATGTGGATTTTAAGTCGACTAGTTCATTTCCCTTCACACTAACAAGCTTCTTGAAAGGCCTAATGTCATTGTTTACCTCCCCTACCCATGGTACATTCCTTAAATCCTATACATGGTGTGGAAAAATTCCTAATGTAATTGATATCCCATATATTCCTAAGATTATTTAGAGAGTATCTATGTGGTTGTTCAATGCCAAATTCATGGCCCTTGAGCATGAGAAGCTTCATTTTAGAAATAAATGCCTTTTTCACCTCCCCTAATACTAATTCTTATCATGCAAAGAAAAATAATGGTGCCCATATTCATAGTCTAAGGCCCTTTTCATGTCCATTGGTAAAGGCCTTGTGAGTTATTCATAGTGTGTAAATATTAGTAAAGACAAAAGCCCCAATAGAAATTCCTCCATTGGTCATAACCTCTCATAATTCTAAATCTAGGCAATTGGCCTCATTGTGATATGTGGAAGCTTGGTCCAAAAAAAACAATAATTGTCAAACTTTAGAAAATGACATGTTATCTTACCTTTTTATGTCTATATTAAAAACAAGAAAAACCACATAATTTTAATTTTGAGTCTTTTATTTTTCTCAATACATGAGAAAGAATGGCCACATAAACAACTAAAACATAAAAAAAAAGTTATACTCTTGACACACATAAATATCACTTCATAAAACTTATGTTTTACCTATTAAATAATTTATATACAACTTAATATCTTATTGAATTTTTAATTTAATACTATATATAATTTTTTGTTTTATTATTATTATTATTTTATTTTTAAATATTTTTTTGGATTAATTTCAATTCTCGCGTGCAAAAATTCTACTTGGAAGAATATGTTTTTACTTCTAAGGTTTTTATGGTGCCACATGCTCAAATGAGTTGGAGACCAAAGAAGAGCAGTCACACGCCTTTATCATAGAAGCTGTTTGTCTGAACCAAGATGAAGCACGAGATTATTCTGCTATGCAACCTTTGGATGATCATTCTGGATGTCTTATGGAGTCATATTATCGTAATGTGTTTCCATCAGCTGTTACATATGTTACAGAGGTAGGACGTGCACCTTATATGGAGATTCACACACCTGATTTAAATGAAGAGGCATTTTCTTTTGCATCATCTACCCCTCAACTCACTGAGGCCTTAGTTGCCAGTATTGACGATGTTTATGTTTCAAGTTATTTACAGGAAGGTCACTTACATTTTTCAAAGAACAAATCTATTACAGTTGAACACTCTTTGGTAACTGTTTCTGTGTCTTGTTCAGTGTCTAGTTTGTGAATGGGGTTTGAACTTGGTCATATGTTAATGTCATCTCAACATTATGCGTCAGCGTTGCCGAATCTCTAGCTTGAGGTTTTATCAACTATTCCTCAATTTTTCTGAGTCACTGGTTTTTCAATGGGGTTTGAACAAGTTGAGATGCTTAAACATAATCAAAAGATGAAGGGAGTTGAACGTGAAATTTCCATCAGGGAACATGTTTAGCCAGAAGAGGCATGCATGAAGGGGAAAATTATATCTGCCGAGATTGAATCTATTGATAAGGAAGTGATGCAGCATGATGTTATGTTTCGAATCCCCAACAAGAATTTGTGGTAGAAACAAGTAAGGAAATGTCCACTCTGGCCTACAACTTACACTCTGTGTCATCCCCGATTGACAATTTCTCGATGACTATGGCTATAGATTATTCAGGTTTTTTACATTGTTTTGTATCAAATACATCTAAGCAAGACTCGCATAGCACTGAATTTCTGGCCCCAAGTAGTTTGATGTAGTTAAGAAACAGAGCTTCAGATGCACAGGAATTTTCTGCACTAGGATTTCAATAGTTCAATCAAGTAGGAGGTAATAAACAGGAGTTCCACTCAGCATTTGGGTCGCAAGAGTATGCCCAGGTTGCAAGAATACATAATGTAATGAGGGAAATACCTGTTCAACAAAGTCCTATAAAAACGCAGACATTTCCAAAATGCACGTCTGACCAATATTTTAATCTTGTTTCATATGTTGAGTCTGTTAGCAGCATATCAGGCTCTCAACAGTTTTATTTTCATGGATTTCCATTTCCAGCTTCTACAGCTCCAAATCTGAAAGTGGGGCCTACGATGGCATTTCAAGAGATCAATTATGTAGAGGTTCGTAAGCAGAAATTGCATTCCACAGCTAGAGCTCAAGATTATGCCGAGGAAAAAAATTCAGAACTAAAGGATAAGAACATTTGTTCAACGAAGTCTTGTATCCATGAAGATATTTCCAAGACACTCATATGGTAAAAAATTTGACCTTACTTCAGCTCTTCAATCTTGTGTATCAAGCACTAAATAGTTTTCCATTCACTCATTTCTAGCCACGACAACTACCATTTCAGATAAACGCAAGTTTAAACGCAAGTTTTGTACAATGGATTTTTGCTCAATTCTGACACCTTATGTTCCAAATGTGCAAGAGATGCCTACAGTGGAATTTCAACATATCACTCAAATAACATATGGTGAAAATAAATCACATTCCACAGTTAGAGCTCAAGAATATGCCCAGGCAAACAAAATGCAAGATTCAAGGATATAAGGTTCATCTGTTCAACAATATCCTATAGCCATGCAAACATTTCCAACATGCTCATTTGGCCAATATTTTAATCCTATTTCTGATCTTCCATCTTTTTTTCATATATCAAGTACTGAACAATTACCGATTGATGTATTGTCAGCTTCAGCTCCAACGACTGCCATTTCAGATACACACAAGTTGTATACAATAGATTTTAACCAGCTTAATAAAATAGCAGTAGGTAGGCAACAGTTTGATTCAGCACCTGGGGCTCGAGAATGTTCTGGGGTGACACCAACAGAGAATTTAGTATTTACTGGATCTGGTCAAGAATTTCCCAAATTAATGAGAGTATTTTCAACATGCTCTTCTGGCCAGCAATTCAACATTGCTTCAGGCCACTAGTCAGCTGTTAGTATGTCACATGCTAAACAATTATCTGTATCAGGAAACACTTCTGACTTGGTTCATGATCTGTCTCAGAAGTTTTTTTTTTGTACCCTTCATCGTTGGAACACGATGGTTTCTAGATATGTGAAAAATGGGCTAGTTTATGTGGCATTCAATTTGTTTGAAAAATTTGCTCAACAATATATGGGCTTAGCCTTAGAAACCGATGATACAATTAGAATTTTACCTCATTGATCGAGCAAAGGCACCAATAGCTATATAAGCAACATGATGAATTAAGAATGACCTTACTGGGTGGGGTTACCATGATCTTTCTATATAGAACTTAGAGGTGAGAGGATCGAAGGAAAGCATAATAACTATCTAGAAAACAAGGAAAGGGAATAGTGGCAGTCTGGACCCGATCCTAATGTGAAAAGATCTACCCTGTTAGCAGTTAAGAAATAATGTTAGGCCACCTAGCCAACCACCATGATTGCAGGTTATGCACAAAATGGCTATTTTGACGAGACTCTGAAACTCTTTCAACAGATGCAATTGAAAAAAAGTAAAATCCAATGCAGAAACCTTCCCCAACGTTCTTCCAGCTTTTGCAAATTTGGCAGCTCTCAAATCTAGCAAAGATATTCATCATAATATAGTGAAAAGCAGATTTGAGTCGGATGTCTTTGCTGGGAGTGCCCACATATACATGTATGGAAAATGTAGCATCATAGGTGATCCAAGTAAAGTGTTTGATAGAATGTCTACAAAAAATTTCGCCTCTTGGAATGAAATGCTTGCAGCATATGCCATGCATGGATGTGACAAGAAGGCCCTCAACCTCTTTGAATAAATGCAACGCTACAACATAAAGCCAAACCAGGTAACATTCGTTGGTGTTCTCTCTGCATGTTGCCATACATGCCTAGTCAATGAAGGCTGACGATACTTCAATTCCATGGGCACAGATTACCACATTACACTTGAAATGGAGCACTATTGTTGTATGGTTAACCTTCTTGGTCGAACTGAGTGCCTGGATGATGTGCATGACTTTATCAATAAAATGCCAATAGAAAATGATATTATTGTGTGGAAGTCTTCGTTGGGTGCCTCTTGAGCCCATGCCAATGTGGAGCTAGGAGAAAAATTTGTAGAACACCTTTCTAAAGTTGGGCTCGCCTTTCTAAATTGAGCCCTATGATTACCAGATCTTGTGTTTCTTTCAAACATTTACGGTGCAACTGGTTGGTGGGACGATATTGAAATAGTATGAAAATTATTGAAACCAAAACGAGGTCTAGATGCAATTGGATTGGAATGAATAATTAGATGTATAATTTTCTTGTGGTAGAAAGGTTATATATCTACCAAATAAATTTTCTGCAGAGTTGGAAAGACTCTTTGGGATGATGAAAGGTAGCAGGGTATGCTTCTCGAACAATTTTCACTAATGTTGTGAAGGAGAAGTCGAATTAAATTATTATTGTCAACATGGTGAGAAGCTGACATAATTTGTCTTTTAAACACAACCCCGGGACACCTATCTGGATCATCATAAACTTTGAGTATGTGGTGATTGCCACTCTACCATACTGCAGAGAAAATTTTCATTATCAAGGTGCCAATACTTTTCAACGTTTCAAAGCTGGACAGTGCTATTGTGGCGATTATTGGAAATAGTAAGTGAACTATGACATCCTCATATTATGCATCATTTTTCCTTGTTAGATAATTTTCATCTAATATAATATTTTGGATATGGTGAGATAAATGTAACAAACCAGTATATACAATGTGTATAAAAATTGTTGATTCATAGCTATAATCCAAGTGCCTGAAAAATCTTTGGTGTATGTCATATTAGCTTACTCCTTTAAGCCAAAGAATTAGATGGGCATAAACAATGTTTGCAATGAATTCCATTGGTTTCTTTAATGCATTGTTAACCAATATTTGCATAAACCACTAATTGATTGGTGAGATCTTCTTGAAACAAGTCATTGAGCCAAAAATACTCCCTTTTGCCAATTTTTAAAAAATTGGTGGATGCAGCGAAAAAGTCAGATTTTTTTCTAGGTTTTCTAGTTCATTTTTTGTATTGTTCAACTATTTTTTATTGAGTCATATTTTAGATCCTCGATGATTTTTTCCAAATTTGTGTCCTACAACACTGTTGTTAAGTGTAGTTAATGTGTCATTGGATTTTATGGAAACTGTTTCTGTATTGATTTATATGGTATTGTTGAAGTTTTGGACTCTCTCGTAGACAATTTTTTCAAATTGAAAACATATTCATGGTACTTAAGTCAATATCTACCATCCTACCATATTCTGGAAATTGTTGAAATTGCATGGAAAATTGTATTTTCCAGGACACAAAAGAAATGAAGATGGGATAAAAAGTGGTGTTTTACAAAACCCTTAAACTATTAAAACATGTAGTGGCACTCCCCATTTCCATTGAGTATAGCATGGCATCACTGAAGCACCTGGAAATGTCTTGGAACATCCCCTTGAGAGAGTGGGACATCTTGGGGATGGCAAACTGTCTATTTCTTACATCCCAGTTATGCCTTGAGATATCTATGTTTCCCCTCCATGGAGTGGAGGGATGCAGGAAATGCAGGGGACATGTCCCTATGGACTACTGATAAGTGCAACTACATGTTGTGGCTATGATACTACTAATAGTGCATAAATTAAAATACTAGAATGCCTTAATTTAAACCCTCTTAGGTATATGTATTTCAAAAAACGATATTTTGGCAAGAATTTCTCCCTAAATACGAGAAGTATAGATTGTTTTTTCCATAAATATTCAATAGCTATTGGACAAATGGCATGACAATAAATTGATAAGGATTATAGAAAAATAGCATGGCCTTTACAAGAGTTTTAATCATGAATCCCAAAAAGGTTCAGATTCGTTTCCAAAGAAAGGTTCAAGAATAAAATTATTTTCCAATCATGAATCCCTAAAAGGTCCAATTTTTTTTCCAATGGATGTATTAGAAATTTTCTTTCTGAATTGGGGCATGGTGGGTGTATTGGCAATTCCCTTTCTGAATTTGGGCATACCCCACTCCGATGTTCACTAGGTATGTCCCTTTAGGACTATTCTTCTCTTGGATTCCCAATCCTTAAAGAATATCAGTCCTCTTCGACCACTCTTGTCTTAGACACCTATCCAATCCTTAAAGCATGTCGGTCCACTTCCTATTTTGGATTTTCTTTCGTCAAGGAAATCGCAGATGTTTATTCAATTTCTGTTCACCATTCTTCCTCCATGCCCTTCTCTTAGATGTATAGTTGTTAGTCATGGCCTAGTGCACGACACATGATGAGGATAATAAAAATGTGATGTTTATCATTACTCCCTATCAACCAGAGAGGAGATCCCTATTCCCACTTCATTTAGGGTATAGATCCTTGCTCCTTCATAAATAATAAGGACATTTCATACTCCCTCTAAAATATAGAGGAGATTCTCCGAGTCAAACATTTGTGGATATAAAGAAATGGAGTCCATATATTTATGAGAGGAAGGAGCATCTCTTACTTTCAGTGATTATTGGAAATATCTGAATGCTTATTTTGAATATCATTTTGTCCATAAATAATTTCCCTAGCATCATTCTTGATTTTCCAAATAGAATTTTGCATACAATCCCAGGAAGTCTAGTTGTGGAAATATCTAGAATTTTTGTCCCCTTCATCAATCCACATTTGACGACTCTTGTGTTTCCATTCCTATGCTTGACGCAAAAGTATTTACCTTTTCTTGTGTCCAATTATGCTAATTTCTATTTCAAAGCCTTTGAAAAGTAGTTTGTTGAATGTGGATCTTCCAGAGATTTAATATGGGCATCAATTTTTATAGTTTCTCTATAGTTTCTCTACTCCTTTCTTTTTTTAGATGACAAGCCAAAAAATGAACTACTTGTTTTAGCTTTTTCAGCATATAGAGAGATTTTCCATAGCCGAATTGCCACTGCTCATATTGAATTTTGTCTAGAAGTCTCAGACCATTGAGGTAAATTCTGAGTCTTTCAACCAAAAATGGTTAAAATTAAAGGGAGTGAGATTCCCTTTTGAAATGTCTCACTAGAATAAAAATAGAGGAAAATGATCAGATATTTGCAAGGGAAGAACCCACGAGCTCAAATTGGTGAGATAGTTAGCTAGACCTTTCTTCACAAAGAAGCCGTCTAGTCTTTTTCAAACGCCATAAGATCCCCATCTACCATTCCTCCATGTCGGTCCAATTGTGTCAAGCTTATTCCTCGATAGAGATTGATCTCATGTCTTGATAGAAATCTAGGGCTAGTGTCACTGTGTGGTTGAGAAAAGACATATAGTTTGACGTGGCACACTTGGGGCAAGGTTTTTCAACACTTTGTGCTCATGCCTAGGTCGTGAGAAATGGGCTCACCTCATGGTGCTTGAAGTGCAAATTTTGATAGAACTTATGTGCATGCATACAAAAATTAGTTGGTTGAGCTCTATTTTTGGTGAGATGATATTATCAAATCTTCTATTCCTTCGGTGTACCTTTGCACCTTTAGGGGAAATTTCTAGTATATATATTAGCTTTATAAACATTGTTGTGTTATACTATTATTAATGTAATTTTATAAATATTTTTATATTATTAAAAATATATTTATGTGATAATAATTTCCTCTTTGGGTGGGAAGACAATGGAAATAGAAGACATTCATTTTCGTCATCCTGAAAGTAATTAAAATTGGAGACGTGTGCTATTTCACCATACCAATAAGAGTCATTGCAACAGAACGAAGATCATATCTCTTCCTATTCTTCTTATTGCTTTTTGATGAGGCATAGACAAACATATTCTTCTTGCCATTTTTTTCTCATATCAACAGTGACGTTAAGAAGAGGAAGGAGGGCAATTTTAGATCGATTGGGTGTTTGAGTCTGTTAGAGAGATGGCAGGGTATAAGCCCAAGATAGGCATCGTGTGGAATACAGTGAAGTTATTTGTCAATGGAGGAGCCTCTGGTATGCTCGCCATGTGTGTCATCCAGCCTGTGGACATAATCAAGGTGTGCATTCAGTTGGGTCAAGGTTCGGGTTATAATGTTGCAAAGAACATGCTAAGGGATGAGGGCTTTGGTGCTTTTTACAAGGGATTATCAGCTGGTTTGTGTTATCACTCAGATTTTCCTTGAAGTTGTGGAAAAGGAAAGTAAATCCGAGGTAACCAAAAACCAACCTTCAAATACAGAATCTAGCCAATTTGTATCCAGAGAGGGCTCTCTCTTTAAAATTTAGCTTTGTTCTTAGAAAATATTAGGCTAGTTATAAGTCCAAGAGTTTTGTTTGAATTTAAATGGTGGAATCCGCCAACTAAGGGCACGATTGAGTATTTCAGGCCATTGGGATATGGAGTCGAAAGGATGGCTTTACTGGATTAATCTTCTACACACAAGATGGCTTTGTATGGCAAGATAGCCAAACAGAGAAAATTTTTAGAAATTAAAGTGAATGGAATGGATTTTGAAGGGATGAAAGGAAATTAAGAATCTTTCAACATGTTCAAAGAAAGAAAGTGAATGATTAAAAATAAAGAGCAATTAAGAATTCTTTAATATAGTAATCAAAATGTTTAAACCAGCGAAACAAGAGCAATTAAGAATTCATTGCTTATAACCAGTTTAGAAGAAAACATTTAGAATAATCACAATTGAAATCAGAGTACACTTAAGTAAGTTATGATTTATTCTTTTATGTCAATTATTCAGAAATGGAACACAGCGATATTATAAACAGATATAAAAATTTTAAAACATGAGATAGAGAAGACTTATTGATCTGTAGTCTGACACATGAATCCTGCAAAAAGTCTTGAGCTTCAATTCATCATCCAGCAAGCCATAAAGAAATTTCTCCAAAGCACTTTATTCCAAAAAAATCAATGTTACAGCAAAGTAGAAGAATCCACCCTCAATACTCCAATTGAGGGAGTATTTATACAAATTCTAAACTAAAATATCTTGAAAAAAATATCAAAATTAATTCACAAATCTCTCCAACTATTTTACATAAATAGAACTTAAGTAAAGGACACTCAAAATAATGCATATATTTTGCACTATTTTGTATGGATAGGTGATGACAAAGAGGAGAATTCGAATTTGATCCAACTCTTAGTTGATGATGAGACATCCAAGCCACTAACTGCTTCCTTTCTTTGTGCAATTCTGCTCCAACAATTCTGCAAATTTTGGGTCCAATGAGACCTTTTTATTTCTCAATCCGTAATAGATATGTAAAATGTGAAAGAGGTTATTGTATCTTGATATGTTGGTGAGAACAACCTCTTTCAGTTTCCCCACATTCCTCTCCAGTTGTGCACAAATGGCTCTGCAAAAAATATGTGTAAAAAAGAGTTTTATAGAGTCTGAAAAATAACCTGTAAATATGTGCATGTATCTCTCATTCTGAAATCACTGTGCAAAAAGTGAGATAGGTTTTTGTAGATATGTCTCTTAGGAAAGAAAATCTCCTTCAGTTTTGTATGAGGTTTTCTTGATTTACCACAATCTTCTCTGCAAAATTATGACGTAACTGGTATTTTCTGCAAAAAGTGCTTTCCATCATTGTTTAATATTTCCAAAACCATAATAGCTGTTAGAAAAGTGAGAGAGGTTTTTGTAGAAGGTCCTCTTAAGAACATAAACCTCCTTCAGGTTTGCAAAATGAATTTTGGATTGATCAAAATAGTTTCTGCAAAACAATGACTAAAACATTAAATTTCTGCAAAAATGTTCCTTCTTGTTGTGTTTTTCATCTTTTCACTTTTTTGTTCTTTTAACTGTTTTACTTTCACTTTAGATAAACTTCAATGTTGGTGAAAGTATTTTCATCTCTTTTTACCATTTTATTGTCTCTTTAATTACTTTTACTGTTTTACCTTTGACTGCTCTGTAACTTCATTTTAACTTTCACTCTGACTTTTACCTGATACACTTTAACCACTGATACTCTTTAACTGTTCTTTACTGTGTCCTTTTACCTTCAATGTGTAGTTTAGGTTTTTACTGTCTGTTTCAACAGTAAATTGTTTAATATCCTGTTTCCTTTGCTTGTCTTTCAACTGTATGTTTTATCTTCCATCTCTGTTTGAATAGTTTTGATAACACTTTTAGAGTAAACAAGTCTTATGATTAGTATTAAGATTGTTTATCCAAGGATGTGGTCTTCTGATCACCTGTAAAACAAAACAAATTGTTAAGAAAGCATTGGTTTGCAGGGGAGATCGAAAAGGTTTCATTTGATTTTGAGAGATCTGTGGAGTGAATCTAGAATGATTTTTTGGAGGTAAACCATGCTCGAATTGGTTAACAGAGGTTTCAGGTAGCGCAACTGGGTTACAAAGGGTTTTACTGCATGGGAGTCTGGTCGTTCACTGCGAATGAAAAAATGAAAAACACGGGCTTATTTTGTTTTATTCACAAAGTCAATGGGTGGCGGAATTATTTATTATTTTATTGGATGACGTCAGCATGGTACAGTGGATATGTCACGAGCGGAAAGGTGGTAAGCGGTTTCTATCACACCACTTATGAGGGAAGGCGATTTTAGGCGGAAGGGCAGCGATGCAATACAACGACTGACACGTAGCACGACCCTGTTCGAAAACCGCTTGGCCATTGCGCGTTATCTTTCATACGCGGATGGCCAGCGAAATGGATGAGGGCCGTAGATCTTTGACGGGGCGATCAGACAGTCGACGGGACAAGGAGATGGCGGAGTTTTAATGACGCGGGCCCAATGTAATTATTCGTTAAATAAACTCATCGGGCGGGATCTGATTGGCGGGTTGGTTTTATTAATTAATCGTGAGGATTACTTAATCTCTTTTCTATGGTCGGAGATGAAAAATGCGTGGGGATGGATTATTTTCAAAGTTTGGTTTTAATTAAACTTTGGGTTTATTTTTTGTTTTAAACATATATACATATGTTTAAACGTTTTTTATATATTTTATTATATGATAATTAAATCAATGTGATTTTCTTACCATAGGGGGCGGGAATAGAATTAATGTTATATTTTAGCCAAAAGGGGGTATATTGTGGGTTTTTTATTTGAATAAATAGGAGTTAAAGACTTTTGGCTAAAAAGTTATAATATAAGGGTTTTGGGGGATAAATATGGGGGATATTACTACAAAATGATTTATATATAATAGGAAATACATTTTCTAGCAGGGAGTTAATATATAAATTAGAGTTAATATGACTCAGGGACAATATAAACCTCAAAATACTTAAATATAACTAAGAAAGTGAAGATTCAAAAGTAACAAATATACTTTCATCACTTTAGGAGTTGGAATAAAAGTGATTTTGAGGGCTTTTCTATAACATTAGAGTGATTTTCCTGGCAAATGGGATTTACTAGAAAAGATTTTTGAAAGATGAATGAATGTGATAATGGATGATTTCAAGTACTTAGGTCTTTCAATTATTGGGCCGATAAACTGTCCCTCCAAAAGTCAAGGAAATGCCTTCACCCCTTTAATCTTCAATTACCTTAGTACTTATGAAATGAGTGAAATGTTTAGGAAAATGAGAGGGGAAGTTAATAATTTGACTTTGCTCTGCTGTGAAATTTTTCCAATGAAGTATCTGCCTTTGCACTTTGTGATGAAAGTAAAATTGAAAACATTTAGAACCATCATTCATCACATGTAATTCTGCAACAACATCTACCTACCCTATCTATAGATTTGAATTTGAATGGTGTAATCTGCCAAATATGTTCATTTACATAAATAGAACTTAAGTAAAAGACACTCAAACTAATGCATATATTTGGCACTATTTTGTATGGATAGGTGATGACAAAGAGGAGAATTCGAATTTGATCCAACTCTTAGTTGATGATGAGGCATCCAAGTCACTAACTGCTTCCTTTCTTTGTGCAATTCTGCTCCAACAATTCTGCAAATTTTGGGTCCAATGAGACCCTTTTATTTCTCAATCCGTAATATATATGTAAAACAAGAAAGAGGTTATTGTAAATTAATATGTTGGTGAGATAAACCTTTTTCAGTTTCCCCACATTCCTCTCCAGTTGTGTACAAATGGCTCTGCAAAAAATATGTGTAAAACAGAGTTTTACAGAGTCTGAAAAATAGCCTATAAATATGTGCATGTATCTCTCATTCCGAAATCATTGTGAAAAAAGTGAGATAGGTTTTTGTAGATATGTCTCTTAGGAACAAAAACCTCCTTCAGTTGTGTACGATGTATTTTTTATTTACCACAATATTCTCTGCAAAATTATGACTTAACTGGTATTTTCTGCAAAAAGTGCTTTCCATCATTGTTTAATATTTCCAAAACCATAATAGCTGTTAGAAAAGTGAGAGAGTTTTTTGTAGATGGTCCTCTGAAGAACATAAACCTCCTTCAGTTTTGAAAAAATCATCTTTTATTGATCACAATAGTTTCTGCAAATCAATGACTAAAACATTAAATTTCTGCAAAAATGTTCCTTCTTGTTGTGTTTTTCATCTTTTCACTTTTTTGTTCTTTTAACTGTTTTACTTTCACTTTAGATAAAATTCAATGTTGGTGAAAGTATTTTCATCTCTTTTTACAATTTTACTGCCTCTGTAATTACTTTCACTGTTTTACCTTTGACTGCTTTGTAACTTCATTTTAACTTTCACTCTGACTTTTACTTGATATACTTTAACCACTGATACTCTTTAACTGTTCTTTACTGTGTCCTTTTACCATCAATGTGTATTTTAGGTTTTTACTTTCTACTTAAACAGTAAATTGTTTAATATCCTATTTCCTTTGCTTGTCTTTCAACTGTATTTTTTATCTTCCATCTCTGTTTGAATAGATTTGATAACAGTCTTAGAGTAAACAAGTCTTATGACTAGTATTAAGACTGTTTATCCAAGGATGTGGTCTTCTGATCACCTGTGAAACAAAAAAAATTGTTAAGAAAACATTGGTTTGCAGGGGAGGTCGAAAAGGTTTCATTTGATTTTGAGAGGTCTGTGGAGTGAATCTAGAATGATTTTTGGGAGGTAAACCATGCTCAAATTGGTTAACAGAGGCTTCAGGTAGTGCAGCTGGGTTACAAAGGGTTTTACTGCATGGGAGTCTGGTCGTTCACTGTGAACGAAAAAATGAAAAACGCGGGCTTATTTCATTTTATTCACAAAGTCAATTGGTGGCGGAATTTTTTATTATTTTATTGGATGACGTCAGCATGGTACAGTGGATATGTCACGAGCAGAAAGGTGGTAAGCTATTTCTATCGCACCGCTTATGAGGGAAGGCGGTTTTAGGCGGAAGGGCAGTGATGCGATACAACGATTGACACGTAGCACGACACTGTTTGAAAACCGTTTGGACATCGCGCGTTATCTTTCGTACGCGGATGGCCAGCGAAATTGATGAGGGCCATAGATCTTTGACAGGGCGATCAGACGGTCGACGAGACAGGGAGATGGCGGAGTTTTAATGACGTGGGCCCAATGTAATTATTCGTTAAATAAACTCATCGGGCGCGATCTGATTGGTGGGTTGAATTCATTAATTAATCGTGAGGATTAATTAATCTCTTTTGTATGGTCAGAGATGAAAAATGCGCGGGGATGGATTATTTTCAAAGTTTGGTTTTAATTAAACTTTGGGTTTATTTTTTGCTTTAAACATATATACATATGTTTAAACGTTTTTCATATATTTTATTATATGATAATTAAATCAATGTGATTTTCTTACCATAGGGGGCGGGAATATAATTAATGTTATATTTTAGCCAAAAGGAGGTATATTGTGGGTTTTTGATTTGAATAAATAGGAGTTAAATACTTTTGGCTAAAAAGTCATAATATAAGGGTTTTGGGGATATTACTATAAAAGGATTTATATATAATAGGAAAAGGTGATTTTCATAGGGAGTTAATATATAAATTAGAGTTAATATGACAAAGGGACAATGTAAACTCAAAATACTTAAATATAACCAAGAAAGTGAAGATTCAAAAGTAAATGGCATTATTATACTTTCATGACTTAGAATTAGAATAAAAGTGATTTTGAGGGCTTTTCACGAAATATTGAAGGATTTTCCTAAGTAAAATGGGATTTTACCTAGGAAAAGATTTTTGAAAAATGAATGAATGTGATAATGGATGATTTCAAGTACTTAGGTCTTTTCAATTATTGGGCCGAGGGTCCGGTCCCTTCAAAAGTCAAGGAAATGCCTTGAGCCCCTTTAATATTCAAATACCTTAGTACTTAAGGAAATTAGTGAAATGTTTAGGGAAAATGAGAGGGGAAGTTAATAATTTGACTTTGCTCTGTTGTGAACTTTTTCCAATGAAGTATCTTCCTTTGCACTTTGTGATGAAAGTAAAATTGAAAACATTTAGAACCATCATTCATCACATGTAATTCTGCAACAACATCTACCTACCCTATCTACTTTACCCTACCATTTTTTCTTCTTTATTAGGGTGCACTTAGACTGGCAAACCCTTATCACACTTTTCTTTTACATATGGAAACCTATCTAATTCTAGCCTTATTACATCCAAGGGCTCAGATTAAACTGTTGAGCACCTTTTATTAACTCTACCTATCTACTTATCTGCCAAGATTAAACAATTTGGTCAGATTTTATTTTCTATTTCTAAAACATGAAATTGAAAGATGAACTAACCGAGTTTAGACTGTTTGACTGTTCATGAATTGTGGCATAGGATACAAGTTGCACACAATTTGTTTATTACATCAGAGTAAAAAGTAGTGGCATTTAGACTTGCACACTTTCCTTGGCCTTTTCTTGTTTGGGGTTCATTTTCTTTTACTTTTTTGGCCATTTTTATTCTTTTCACCCTTTGATTTTTCTTTTAGGGTATACCCTCTTTACATTTTTAAAATTTTTTGATTTTTGATAATATGGAAAACCTTTCCAACATGGAAAATGTATGAACATATTGCATAGTTCATCAAGTCAATCATGAAAAATGACACCTATTGGTATAGGAGTCTAACAGTTTGTTAAGATAAACAACCTATACAACAACACGTCTTGAATAATTTAGGATTTCGTCGCTAATGATGGGAAACCACTACCTATCTATCAAAATTATCTTTATGGATTGATAGCAAGAGCTATTGGGGCATGTGTTGGAAGTCCTATAGATTTAGCTCTCATTCGCATGCAAGCGGATGTAACTTTGCCTGCTACGCAACGACGACATTACAAAAATGCATTCCATGCACTATACCATATAATTGGTGATGAAGGGGTTAGATCCCTATGGAAAGGGGAAGTTCCAATAGTTTTATGAGCAATGGCCTTAAATATGGGCATGCTTGCTTCTTATGATCAGTCTGTAGAATTTTTTAAGGACACCATTGGTCTTTCTGAAGCTACAACTGTGGTTGGTGCAAGTGTTGTTTCTAGTTTTTTTGCATCTGCATGTAATATTCTCTTTGATTATGTGAAGACTCAGATAAAAAATATGCAACCTGATGCCATTGGGAAGTATCCATATTCAAGCTCCCTTGACTATTTTGTGAAAAACTTCAAAGCAGAGGGACCATTTAAGTTCTATACCGAGTTTCCCGTTTATTTCATTTGAATTAATCCCCATGCCATGATGACATGGATATTCTTACATTCATTAAATTGTGTTATCCTCAAAGACTATGCAAATCCTCACCCTACTTCCTTGAACCTTAGTTCTTTGCCCACCCATCATTAGCACTCGAATGACGACGGGGTTTGGGTTTTCTTGAATCTATTTTCACTCTACGAATTTTCTTTTTGTTTTATTTCTATTTTCTTAGAAGATCTATTTTTTTCAGTTAGTAAACTCCAGGAAATATTCAATGAGTGTATGGAAAGGGAGGGTATAACATGTTAGGAGGACAATTTTTTTTCACATTCTGCTTTTTCTGGTTGCCCGATTAATGGAAACCACCTTGTCAACTTGAAATTTTTACTAGACAAAATACATACCACATTGAATTTGAAGTGGTTGTGGTGGTGTAGAAGTAATGCCAGGGATGCATTGAGATTGAACCCTGAAGCCAATTTTCCAAGCTGGAGTGATTATACAAGGCCTAAAGAAGAAGTTCATTCCAAGAAAAGACCAAATCAATTTTTGGGATTTAAAAATAATAAATTAGCCAAGTTAGTGACCACCATTTTTAGGGAATAGTTGGACTCAGCACCATTGGAAGCAAAGAAAGTATTCGAGAGGCTACTAGCCTATTCTCGCTGACATGATTTATGGTTATTTTCAATGCCTTCATCTTCAGGCTATGTAGGTCTTAATATCCCCATGGAGGAGCACTTTGTTGTTTTCCTTCTCCGCCAGCCACTACTACTCCTGATAGTGCTTCTATCCAGCCAAATGATTTTTCCATTCCCACTCCACCACATGACTCAAGGCAGGAGAAGGGGATGGAGTTGGAGGGGAAGATTTAGCTGTTGAACATTAGAAAGGACATTCCAACAACAAGAACTCTTTCAATATTATGTTGCATATCGGGATGATGAATCATGATGTAAAGGGTGTTATGGAAACCCTTGACAAAATGACATTAGTGCAACCATATGAGATAGAGTGGCCCAAGTGCCGAAAGTGTAGACACATTATTATCTTGGAGACATTAAGGAAGATCATCATACTTATGAATGCATTTTTAAATTCTCTCCCTTCTCCCCTGGGGCTCTGTATGTACAATGTATTTTGAACACTTCACACCGGTTAATGTTTTTTTTTTGAATGAATGTTGAATATGAAACGCGATCAAACTCCACCAAGAACTTAATTTGTAGGTTTTATGCATGTTGGGATTTGAACCTAGGTGCCTTGGTAGAAGATTAATATTCTCACATTTCCTTCTTCCATTTCTCATCTTGTTCCATTGGTAGAATATTAATGCTTTCATATTTCTCTGTCTTCCCTTTATTTTTCAGAAGAGTGACAAGGGGATATATTTTTAGAAAATTTTTGACAACATTACCGCTATATATTTGAAATTTCTAGAAGGGGCACATCATTAACCAGTTTGTGTTTTTCTATTGGATTATACACTTGTGATTTTCTACTGGATGCTCCACAAGTTATTGATCTAAGGGATTTCCCATCATTTTGACTATAAAATTTCTTTCAAGCATTTGAACTTGCTAGAAGGGGCACATCATTAACCAACTTGTGCTTTTCTACTGGATGTTGCACTTGTGTAGCTTCTAATTAGGATGTAGAAAATCAATTTAGCCCTGAAGAATTTTTTTCCCCTATTCAATACTACTTGCCTAACTGCATAAATCGTCACTTCCCTCATCAATCTCTTCTTATGATTGTCTTAAATAACTTGGCAATTTTTGTGCAATGTCTAGTTACGATATTCCTTGGGAGTCTGACATTGAGAAATCTCCAACAAATCATCAAGAATTTTAAAGGTGAATGGATCAAAGCATTGTAACGAAACTGTCTCTTCCCATTCTAAGATGATTCATTTCCAATAAATATTGCCCCAAAATATCAAATTTATCAATGAAACTTAACTACTTACCTTGAAGACCCTCATGTTTCCTTCTAAAATATTCAATCGCTTGACTTTGACTCAAGTTGAAAACATCTACTTCTGAATTTGGTGCCTAAAATTAGCATCACCTTCACCATCCTTTGGATGCATTCTCTAGTCCAAACTTCTATAAAGTATCATTTTCAACAAAAAAATGACCATGCAAACCATTCAATTAGATCAATAATTTCCTTGGAATGAAATTGCACTGGAAAATTCAGCTCCTATAGAATTTCTTCTATTTTCTAAAGAATGGCATCTTTCTAGAAAAAATATTCTCAAAGACGATTAATTGAATTCTGGATATATGCTAACTCTGACTCTAATGCCTCAACACATTCTCCATCCTCTCCATATGATTTGATATTTGCCTTGGCTTCATCATCCCTTGGAGGCATTTTCTAGTCCAAACTTCCAGAAAGTGAATAAATTTCAACAAAATACAACCATGTAAGTCATTTAATTATATTAATAATTTCCATGGAATGAAACTGCTCTAGTAAACTCAGCTCCGCCAGGATTTCTTCTATTTTTCAAGGAATGGTGTCTTTATACAAAAATGATTCTCGAAGACTGTTAATTGAATTCTTGATATATGTTAGCTCTGCCTCTAATTCCTCAACACATTATCTAGCCTCTCCATATGATAGTGATC
Source organism: Pinus albicaulis (assembly GCA_034641835.2). Lineage (NCBI taxonomy): Eukaryota > Viridiplantae > Streptophyta > Pinopsida > Pinales > Pinaceae > Pinus > Pinus albicaulis. The sequence continues at coordinate 403,371,421 of CM076579.1, forward strand.
TTTTCCTTTGCCTCATGAAATGCAACAGTTTTAACATATATTCTTGCCAACACCTTTCTAGTTAATTTGACTTCCCAACCAACAAGTGTTTTAGTGCATAATGATGTTGAACCAATCCTTTTCCTTTAGATACAACCAGATCGAGATTATTTCTCAAGAATGAATTTTTTGCTATGGTATCTTACTGGATCCACTTCACTAATTATCTAACTAACCAAGTTAGTTCCAACTCCTTGAAACCAAAGGCTTCTCTCATGGCAACATCAATAGGAAATTGAGTTTTCTCCTTCATAAACGCATCATCAAATTGTGACCAACTATTCTACACATTTTTGTAATAAATCATTTTTCTTGGGAGATGCCTTCAACTTCACAATAACCAAATGTGCATGAGATTCTAGAGAAGAAATTCTGTGCATGTCTAGTTGAGTAAAATGTATTTCATCTTCAATGACCTCTTTAATACTAATAAAAAACTTATGGCACATCACATCCAAGTGCCAATATGATTGAGAGTACATTTCCAAAGTTTCTTTCATCACTTCTTCCAATCCTAAGATTTACCTTTGAACATAAGTGAGATTTGAACACAAATTTTCTTTCTCAAAAAAGAGTTGAGCCAGTTGGGAGACATTACTAGTACATTTCCCTTCAAACTGTGTCTCATTGTCAATGCATTTTTTAGATAGCTCCACATAGTTGGTGTTAATATTTTGAATAAATTTCTTATTGGTAAATAAAGCAGACTCAAACTCACCCATTATGGTTTCAAACTACGATCTTTATTTAATTATTTTTTGAAACTATTCAACGAAGTTATCTAAATAGACAGACATGATATCAAGAGATAAGATATATTCTGGACTTTTTCCATCTCCTTCACTGTCTTTGGTTCAACATGGAGGGAATGAATTATCTCCTAATTTTTTGCATCCATCTTATCATGTGGTGGTCTAATCAAATTTATGAGTCTTCTATGAATCTTATTAAGTATCCTAGAATTTGGTTCTCTTTCTGGTTAGATGAGTTCGAATTTTTAAGTGAGTTGTGCAAACAATCTTTGTATCTCCATACTCTTACATAACACATTCTAGTTTGGCCTCCAGGCTCCTCAAGTTGTTAATTTTTTTAATGGTAGCATTTATAATATCATCAAGGCACAGATCAGTGGAGATCAACACTTAGGCAATCTTATTCAGAAAGGGAATTGGATGAACCTTGTTGGATTTATTCCTCCATATTTTGCAAAGCTTGAAGAATTGCAACAAAACATTGACTTCTCTCATCCTCTAATGAAGATGTCTAGACAACAAATTCTCTCTGAATATGTAGTTGATTCTGCAGTGCTCTAGTGAATTTTTGAAAATCATGTGCTTCAGAGTCTATATTCAAGAATGAAAATAAAAAATATGAGAAGTATATTTCAATCCTTTTTCCCTAGTTTCTCATTCTTTTCTATCAATGTAGCCAAATTCTCATCCTGTGGTTCCTTTTCTTGCCCACATCAATATCAACCTCTAGATGCTTTTGACTAGCTATGGAGTTTTTTATATTTCCTTTCTTCCATAAACTTCTTAATAAAGTTTTCATACCTTTAAAGTTGTTTGAGAGTATCTTTCAAGCGTCCTATCTCACCATCTGCATCCCTAAGATGTTGCAACAAAATGTTTGAATCCTGTACAAAATTAGGATCTCGTGCTTGGTGAGATTTACATGGTATTCTTGAGATTGATCCTCTATTTATGGCATAGGATCTACTTCCAATATTACATCCTCATGTTAGGCCTTGAACTAAAAACCCCGAATTATTTTTAACATGCCAAAAGATACTAGAAAACTTAAATTAGTTTTGACACACCAGAAGGTATCATGCCACTTCCCTCACCAAAGCTTCCTGGATATGTAAGCATTACCTAGACTACTTTCGGAAGATTTTTTGAAGTTGATTGATCCTCATTAAAGTGCACTTTCAGAATTGGCATTTTATCAGTAAGCTTAGAATATTCCTTGGTGATCAGTTGCTATAGGTCCCTAACTTCAGTATCAAATGAAGATATCTCCAACTTACATGAAATATCCTATTCACCTAAATTTATCATGCATGAATGAAAATTTGTGGCAAGTTGTGCCTTCTCTCTCTACTTCCAGTAATTGATGTTTTATTGACTCACTAACTTTTGCAGATGAATATAGTTGATATCTGATTCAATGAATTTCAGAATCAAAATTAGTTCTATCAGCTATGGAACCTTGAAGTTCTGTCAAAATTTATTTGCATTTTTATTGTAAAACAAAATTCTCCTATTGTGATTCCTCTAGTTGATTGTAATTTGGATTTACTTTAGAAATACCAAGGATGAACTCTTGATCATAACCTTTCTGATTTTTTCCAAAGCTTGGATGTTTCCGAGATGCTGGTGTCTAATCCATGCATACTCCCAAAAGTCTCCCTTTTTTCCATGTTGGACATCTTGGGAAATCCAACTATATGTTTAAATTTTTTTGATCATATTATTCCATATGCTTGATCCTTTAGGGAGATCATCATTCCATGACTCGCACAAGGTGGACAGGTTCCCTATTACTCATGTGCCTTTTTTCCTTCAATTTTTGACACAAAGATCTTTTTTTCAAAGATAAAGCACCAATATACTCTTAAACATGGAGCTTTGTTTACCAGCCTCCTTACCCCTGCCTCTCATTCCAATTTAGGCATAATTATTTGTTTCCAACCTATCATGTGCCACTTTTTCTCCTTTAATGCCTCTTGTCATGAGAAATTTTTATTAACTTTATCCCTCCAAAAACACTGATCTCAGGGTCAATAGATTGGAATTTTAGAAGATGGACATAGCTAATAACTATTAGATAAGGTTATTATGTTTTCCAGACAGAAACAAATCGAGCTTTTTTTACCATTCTTCTTATCCCTGCTTCTCATTCTAGTTTAGGCATAACTACTTGTTTCCACCCTATCATATGCCACTTTTTCTCCTTGACAAGACCTAGAACTCAAATTTTTTAATTACAAATATCTAGTTCCTCTCCATTAATTATAACTCAGTTGCATTCTCGAAATCCAGGTGGAAGTGGGGCTGATCAATTCAAACCTTTGTGTAATGATGCATTGATTTTAGATAGTGCATTGAATGAAGAATAATTGCACTGGCAAAGGCCTATCCAGACCTAGGTTTGATATGCATGTTGAGGCTGGCAATCTCTGGTGCATTTATCAAGTTTAGCCAAACGGTCAACGTATCAAATATTGGATGTCAAACATATAAAAACTCAAGCATAATGTTATCTGTGTTTAATACTAATATTCCATGTTGACAAGATGTAGAACTCATTCTTTTGTTTGGGTATATCTAGTTTTTCTCTGTGTTAATTATCTATTCTTTAATTTTTCCTCTTGATTAGAACTAGGACCTAGCTGCATTGTCGAATCGTGTTGGATGTGGGGTTGATCCATTAACTTTCTGTGTGTAATGGTGCTACTAGGCACACTGAATAGGGACACTGGGACAGGCCTCTCTAAACCCGGGTCTGGTGTGCACCTTACGGGTGCCAATGTACGGTGTGTTCCTTTTGTATGCAAATAGTCAAGATATTAAATGTTGGAAATTGGAACTTAGATATATGAAAACTTGAGCTTTATCATATCTGGATCAGATTTGTTTAGAACTAGACTTGGGTTTGTGGTAGCTCAATATTCCCTATTGACAAGAGTCGACCTAGAACCTGATTTTTTTTTTAATTGGGAATAACTTGTTCTTGTCTGTGTATTTGTTGTTAATTATCTATGTTTAAATACCTTATATTGACTATACCCAAAATCCACGTGCATGCTCGAATTGGGGTGGAGGTGACATTGATTTTGTTGAACTTTTTGTGTGTGCATGCAATCTAGATTTTGCATTGGGTAGATTAAATAGGGACACTGGTACAAACCCTTCTACACATAGGTTTGATATGCACCTTGAAGTTTCCAACCTAGTTTTGATATGCATATGGAGGTTGCCAACATATGGTCCAAAGGCCATTCAAAAATAGATATGCATCTGGTCGAAAGGAAATTCAACCATTTTATCTCCAAAGCTCACTACCAATAAGCTAACAACAAAAAAGATAATTGCAACCATGAACTCTGCATAATGGAAGTATGTAGGAATGCCTATTATAGGTGGAAAAAATTTCACTGTGTTAAAGGATCGGTGTGGGCTTAAGGCTAGAGCCCCGGATAACATTTATGATTTGGATATGGAGACAAAGACACCCAGATCTATGCAAAAATGCCATGTATACAAATCCCATGCCACCAAAAGAGATCATGTACCATCTATATGTCACATGTTGAGTCAAAAGAAAATAACAATATTGTTTCAAGTTTTCTTTTTAAATGTTTTCAAGGATGTTTATCAACTGTTTGAAACCCTAAAAAACATGTATTTTATTTATACTTGTAGTTAGATTACTTATAACTCATTATTAATCTGTAAGTTTTATGTTTGAGGATATTTTTGGCATCTAACAATAAAATCTCAAAGCTGGAGTTAGCATGCAAGGCATTCCTCCTTATGAGTCTTCCAAGTCACGTAGGATATATTAAATTTAAAATATTTTGGAAGGTAGGGTGACAAATCTGATGTTTATACTACTTTCACTAAAAAAAAATTCCTATATTTTTCTTTTTTTGATAGATGGTTGAGCCAACAAGACTACCCGTTGGCTTCTTGAAGAAATTTGAAACAAGTCTTACACATTGCTGCAGGCAAGATCTAGAAACATGTCCTTTCATTTCTATATATTAAAGTTTCAACACATATGGGAAGTACACCTTTAAACCACTGGAGTTAGGTTATCAGTTCTACTGTGTATCTTATCTCACTATCTGTGCCAAAGGCAGCCACCTTAGCAATTAATTTGGTATCATAAAGTCTTTATGAAGTTTTCCTTAGCTTCAAGTGAATGATCCGAGTAACAACATGCACTAGTTGTTTAACTAATTATTACATAAACTTATTTGAACATCATAGTGTTGGAAACTCCCATTAGCTCTTATTGAGACTTTGATGTCTTACTCTTGTTAATGACAATCCAAACCACCTATATTTATGTTGCTTTCAAAAGTGGTTGAGTACTCTTCCAGCATGTGAAATTGTGATCACTTTTTGAAATGTCTAGGAACCATTGGGAAAGTGAAACAAGCTTAGATTACTCTCTTAAATCCCCTTACTCTTAACAGATTGAAGGCCCATGGACCCTTTTCTATTAAATATGTCTCTCAGTTGTGTTCACCTTCTATATTCCATACATCAAATATGCAAGCTTCTCAAATCTGGGTACTGACCTTGTGTTCAACAGTAGATCAGATTCATTTTTCTTTGTTATTTTCCCATGAATATTGACTAATTAAATGCTAAAACAGCTTAGAGATGCGCGATATATTGTAGTAGTGCTCTTCTTATCACTTTTGGTCCTTCGAGTACAAATCTAAATGATGTTGTTTGAGGCACCACCACTAGAAACAAGAATGCACAGGAATGATTTTGGCAAGATAGGATGTCTATCACATGTCATTTCAATCTTAGATTCAGCTTTAAGCTCAAGCTCATTTTAATATATTAGTGGGATACAACTTCCAGGGTTGTTTAGACTAATGGAGGAGAAAATAAACTACCATTATCACAAAATATGTCTAGATAATATCCTTGCAATCATTTACAGCCCCATCTCCACTCGACTGGACCTATACTGTTACCACATCACCAACTGTACATTGGTCAAGTACTCTATAGAGATCACTTCCATTGCAGAAATTATTCCCATTGAAAATTATAATGATGTCTCCCAAGACAAGCCGACCATAAGAATTTCATTTTGTTGTTTTCAATCCAACTTTTCCAGTTGGTCCATCTGCAGGACCATCAAGCATGAGAACTCTAGTGACACATTTGCTCAAAAAACTCATCCAGTGAAAATTTAGTACCCAAAATGGGTCAAGTAATTTTCCCAAAATTTACTAACTGATCAACAATGACACTTACAGATCTAATAGAATTCAAAAGCCCACACCAGGTGATGCTCCCGATGGAGAGTATATAGAAGTGTTTATGCCAATCAAATTTCCTCAAATATAAAGAAGAGGACCTCCAATGGTCCTTTACCATCTGTCTGAATCACATTGTGTATTATATGGCCAGTTGCAGCTGAACTTATTTACCTGCAAATCCCACTAATGTTAACAATCATAAAGGTGTGATCCAAACCAAATGGATACCCAATTACATACACTTTATGTCCTACAAAAATATTTGCAGAAATTTCAACCACCATGAGTCTCAATTTATCTTTTGGCACATTCATCCATAGCACCTCAACATCGTTATCTTGACCATCCCCAACTATATCTGTGTCATGTGTTGACAAAACACCAAAAATTACTCTCAAATATAACAAGAAATTCCTGTTCTGATATGCTTTATAAATATCTAAAACTATCTATAATAGTGCGCACTTACCACTCGTAGATTTCATGAATTTGTTTGGAAAGGGTATTATTAGTAAGATCTAAGATAAGTAGGTGAGAGAGATTTAATTCTAACTGTAAGTCTTCAAAATAACATATCTCGACTCTTTATAAGTTATAACTGTTTATTTGAGCAGCATGACTCAAAAATGCTTATGAAATTTGAGATATTGCATCAAAAGGTTGATTGCAAACATCATCTCTACTTTATGTAGCTATTGTTGGATGAAAGAGGAGTTTGCTAGCATTGATGCTGAATTAATAGGGCTGGTTCCTCCAATTGTCTGTTTCTATTAAAAACTTGAAAATGATATTGTTGTCTGTATTTGTTGGGATAGAGGCTTTATAATGGTCATACTTTATACCATAGCTTATCTTAGGAAATTTAAGTTAGGAGTACTTTATCTTATAGAGTTATGTTGATGTAATAAAGTTAAGCTACAATGGTTAAAATTAATTAAGTCACATGTTGGTGGTTGGGTTTTGAAGGTTTTAGTCACTTGTATCCCCTTCATTCAAATGAAGGCTATGTAATGCTTCTCATTCCCTATTCTTAATGAATCATGTTTTCTTTCTCCCTTCTATTTGCAACTTTGTGAATATGTGTATATTTGTGTAATTATATAGGTTCTAGTGAAATATTAGTGTGTTTTCATGGCAGAACAATTAACACAATAGGTCTTTGATTTTCTTATTTATGAGGGATTTATGTTATTTTAATTAGATCGTTCATGGACAGCCTTATTTCCCTCCAATATCACAACCAGAAGGGTTACCTCTAAAAATTCAAGATGCCAAAGGAAAGGAGTGGATCTTTCAGTTTCGATTTGGCCTAATAATAACAACAGGATGTATGTTCTGGAAGGGGTGACATCATGTATTCAATCGATGTAATTGCACGCTGGTGACACAGGTATATGCCAGTTACTTGTTAAGCTTTGCTAAAAAAAAATTCTAAGAGGTTTGTAAATATTTTTCCAAAGTAATTATTACTCTTGGGAGGATATCTTTATCCCATTATATATTTTGTTATTTTCTTGAATGGTATTATACCCTTAGCCCATAGGATTAGCTCAATTGGTTAAGTCACCCTCAATTGGTCGAGTCCCCGTAGTTAAATCACATTTATCATAAGATTCAAGGTTCAAATCTTATTGGATCAATTCAACGAAGAAAAAAAAAATCCCAACTTAAAATATCAATTGATCTATATTCCCAAACATTGGAACCTTCCTTCTGCAAAGACCTGCCACTGGTTACAATATATTTGTGGTTCATAAACAGATTAGCAGAAGGTGATTCATTTCCTCTTCAGCCTCACTACGACATGGATATCTTTAGGGACCTTCTAGGCCTCTTTTTTAGTGTTGAATAAAATAACTTTGGTTTCACAAAAGGCTTTGAATATATTGTTGTTTATTTCTATTAAAAACTTGAAGATGATATTGTTTACTGTATTTTTGGGATAGAGGCTTTATAATGGTCATACTTTGTACCATAGCTTAGCTTAGGAAATTTAAGTTAGGAGTACTTTATCTTATAGAGTAATGTTATGATGTAAGAAAGTTAAGCTACAATGGTTAAAATTAATTAAGTCACATGTTGGTGGTTGGGTGTTGAAGGGTTTATGTAACTTGTGTCTCCTTCATTTAGATGAAGGCTATGTAATGTTTCTCATGTCCTATGCTTAATGAATCATGTTGTCCTTCTCCCTTCTATCAGTAACTTTGTGAATATGTGTATATGCGTCTAATTATATAGGTTCTAGTGAAATCTTAGTGTTTTTTCATGGAAAAGCTGTTAACATAGTAGGTCTTTGATTTTCCTATTTATGAGGGATTACTATTATTTTAATTAGAATGTTCATGGACATGCTTATTTCCCTCCAATATCGCAACCAGAAGGGCTACCTATAAAAATTCAAGATACCAAAGGAAAGGAGTGGATCTTTCAGTTTCAATTTTGGCCTAATAATAACAGCAGGATGTATGTTCTGGAAGGGGTGACACCATGTATTCAATCGATGCAATTGCAAGTTGGTGACACAGGTATATGCCAGTTACTTGTTAAGATTTGGTCGAAGATAGTTCTAAGAGGTTTTCAAGTGTTTTTCCAAAGTAATTAATACTAATACTAGGAAGAAGTGAAGGGAAGGAGATTTTGTAGTATTTAAAGCAATTCCAAAACCCCGCAAGATAGGCTTATTCGACTTTTACTATCTCTATTTTATTTAAACACAGGCACGCATGGCCACACAGGAGGGTAAGATAGAGCAAAGTAAAATGACCCTGTAATCAATCAACCATTGAGTTATAAGCAGGCCCCCCATTTCCAATTATTCTCCAAGTAATGTTATTAAAGGTTGCATAGGTTACTTGAAAATGATTGAGGAATCAAGAGTAGTCTACCCATCTTCTCTTCCAACCTGAGCCTCAAGCACCATCACTTGATGTGCTCTTTCTAATGGAGCTCTTACTCTTGTACTCATTTCTTTCCATGTATCTGTCTCATTTCCTTCTTTCACTAGTTACTTAGATCCATCGTTCCACTTGACTCAGAATCACTCAACTCAGCAGACATATACTCTTTCCATATCAATTTGGGAGGAGATATTTATCCCACTTTATATTTTTTTATTTTCCTGAATGGAATTCCGTCAATTTTAAGTTATGATATTGCCTTGAGTTGTAGTGATACACTAAAGAGTGATTGTTATATTCCTGATGTTGAAGTTAGTCCAAATAAGTCATCTACTCCTATTGTTTTTGTGTCTGTAGAGGCCTATTAAAAGGTGGCCACTGATAATGGTGTGGAGAACTTGTCATCTCATTTAAATTCACTTGCATTGATAGAAAATCAAGGAAGTGAAAATTTGAGTAATTTAGGGCAGTCATTTACCCTTCATCAACAAAACTCAAAGCAGGCAAGTTTACCTAGTGCAGTAAAAGATATATTATTGGTTCATAGATAGATTAGTAGCAGGTGGTTCATTTCCTCTTCAGCCTCACTACAACATGGATATATTCAGGGATCTTCTACGCTTATTTTTTGGTGTTGATTAAAACAACTTTGGTTTCACAAAAGAGTTTGAATATATTATTTTTTGTTTCTATTAAAGAATTGAAGATGATATTGTTATCTGTATTTGTTGGGATAGAGGCTTTTTAATGTTCATATTTTGTACCATATCTTAGCTTAGGAAATTTAAGTTAGGAGTAATTTATCTTATTGAGTTATGTTACAATGTAATAAAGTTAAGCTACAATGGGTAAAATTAATTAAGTCACATGTTGGTGGTTGGGTGTTGAAGGGTTTATGTAACTTGTATCTCCTTCATTCAGATGAAGGCTATGTAATGTTTCTCATGCCATTGCTTAATGAATCATGTTGTCTTTCTCCCTTCCATATGAAACTTTGTGAATGTGTATATGTGTGTAATTATATAGGTTCTAGTGAAATCTTAGTGTTTTTGCATGGCAGAACTGTTAACAGGGTAGGTCTTTGATTTTCCTATTTATGAGGGTTTTCTGTTATTTTAATTAGAATGTTCATGGAGAAGCTTATTTACCTCCAATATCACAACCAAAAGGGCTACCTCTAAAAATTCAAGATGCCAAAGGCAAGGACTGGATCTTTTAGTTTTGATTTTGGCCTAATGATAACAGCAGAATGTATGTTATGGAAGGGGTGACACCATGTATTCAATTGATGCAATTGCAAGCTGGTGACATAGGTATATGGAAATTACTTGTTAAGCTTTGTTCGAAGACATTTCTAAGAGGTTTACAATTTTTTTTCCAAAGTAATTAATACTCTTGGGAGGAGATATTTATGCCATTTTATATTTTGTTATTTTTTCTGAATGGCATTCTGTCCCTGAAGAATAAGCTTTGTTGATTGATGTTGTTAGTTGTTTCCATTTATTTTAAAAATTTTTTTAATCACCACATACTCGCTGCTGATCAAATTGAGATAGCCCGGAATAACATTCTTCCTGGTTGGTCTGTATTTTTTTTAATTATGTTCCTATTCCAGAGTTAAGCACTTACGTACAATGCAGATGCCTGCAGATTTTTCAGTGTTGTCAAGAGGTCAATACCCATCATGATCAATAGTTCACTTCTTAAACTTGTCAATTTTGAGAATTATGCTTTGATTGAACAAATTTCATAGTTATGGCATTTTTAATGCCCATTATATTAAGTCAACTTGTGGTGTTTCTAAGCATATATTTAGTTAGAAATTATGGGTAATATTTTCACAGACAGTGCCTTCTGTGATCATATTTGTGTTAATGTTGTTTTCTAGATATGAATTTTATTTGAGGTGCTTTTTAACTCTTCAATTATGTCTGTACCTGAATTTTCATGATGCACAACGTCAACATTTGTTGCTACTAATCCAAGTTTAGTCCAGGGCATGTCTGCACCCACACCGTTATTCTCTATCCAAAGTCATGGTCTATGTTAGGATCCAAGCTCAGTGGGTAAGAGAGGAGCACTACAAGAATCAAGTGGAAAATTGAAGCTTCCATATCATCGTTCTGTTTTGGGGAATTCTTCAAGGAATTTACATATTGATGCATGCAAATCTTCAGGTCTGCGCACATCTATTTTTCCATCCACAACTTCAACATTTGCAAGCCAGAGCACGACACCAATCCAATGCACATTTGGACTTTTGGCATCATTATCTATAGATTAGGGCATCTGTATGTTCAGAGGAAAGATTGCCTCTATGGAAGAAAACAATGGTAGATGTTTATTTGAAGAACCAAGCAATGCAAGGTTTTAATAACCTCGAGTTGAGACTAAGTCGGTAGAAGAAAGAGTGTCTCAAGAGCCCCTCGTTGAAACCAAATCAGTAGAACAAGGAATTTCTTAAGAGCCTCATGTAGTGCCCAAAGAAAATTTAGAGAGAGGTCAAGATCCAGATCTAGCAAGTGGACTAAAAAAATATGTTCGAGTGTCTTCTTCTCAAATTAACTTTGAGAAGGCTAGTACCAGCAAAGAAATATCTAGCAGTCGCAAAAAACACTATGATCCATATGATTATTTCAGGTTAATAATAAAATCTATCAAAAAATAGGTAAGATAGATAGTGGTGGTAGCAACTAAGTACACAAAGTTATATCATCAGACTGTACCAATTATGCAATTAAAAAAATCAATCTAAAAAGTCGTGAATATTCTATTGTATACAGTTTCTACCAAGAAATGGATTATCTCAGCAGGTTGCATGAAAATAACTCTATTATACAATTAATTGACTATGATATTACGAACAAAAGTGTATTCAGCGGTGTGATGACTCTCGGTCCTCGGGGAGTTCTTGGCAAGGGAATAGGAGGGAGGGCTCAACCTCTGCCATATGATAAGAGTGCTCTAGTAGATATTCCACCATTCACATCTCTGAGTAATAGACGAACAGGTGCAGGTCCGATTTCAAGTTACAGTTATGATCGGATGCTAGTTGGTATGAGGCATGAAATTTTGACAAGGACTTATGCTGCATAAAAGCCTTTATTTGCAAAATTATGTTTCCAGGAAATAAATTTTTTGGATAATGACAAAAGATAGTTTAATAATTCATACTCATCAGGTGACAGATTTGGGAAGACTGCAAATGTTGAATTTCAATTGCGAGAACATTCTTCTCAAAGAACTTTGAGTTCACAACTCACTGAGGTTCAACTTAGGAAAAAGGCTGAAATGGAAATCAAAGAATATTATAGGTCCATTCCTTTACAAATCTTCTATTAATTTTCATTATGTATTTTAGAGAAGTTGAAAAGTTTCCCTGAGTTTTTCTTAATTTTTCATGGCATACCATCCAGTGTGAGAGATTTGGAGGAAACATTTTGTGTATATGACCTTAAAGCACAATTGTTACATTCAACTATGGTTTTTCTTTGGATATTAGATTATTTTGTCAAGAAAGATGTTGAAATTGATCTTATGGGGAATCTACATACACATTTATGCAAGTTCGAGCCTTTCTTGCTAAATGAGGGACAATTTACTAAAGGGTAGTTTGAAATTTTGTGTTTTTTCTTATTCAAGTTTGAGTTTAGTTCAATACTGCTATAGTCTATGATCATGCATTATTATGAATTATAACTATATATAATTTTGATGTTTCTAGGTTGGAGACTGTACTATTTTCATTGGAGGATGCTATTATTGATGCACCCAAGGCTCTTGAGTTCCTTGGTATGATTCTCGCAAAACTGGTTATTGAAGGGATATTATTTATTCAAGATATAGCAAGGGAAATCAAGGATGGAGGTACATATCCAGGAAGCTTCTTAGAAACGAGGGGATTTTGAGGTATTTCTCAAGAAAAAAATTTCAAGGTAGTCTGCTCACAATTTTAATGCATGATCAATTTTGTGGTTTATCTATGATCTCTCATTTTGACAAGTGAATGGTTGGTTAGTTTTTAGCTCGTGCTCTAACTAAATATGCATAAAATTCTTACCGCCAACCTTTTTCCTGTACATGTTTTCCTTTCCATCCTTTACATGAGTTTTGGTGGAATAAAACAATCTCTACCATTAGATAGCTAGTAATACATTATTGGCCTTAAAGAATATTCTTGCAGAGATATACATGAAGTAAATATAAGGCTTTGAAATATTACTATTACAAAATGTAACCCATCCTATTTTATTTGCTCGAATAACCCTGCCATGTGTCAGGCATAGTTAAGCTTTGCACTGACTGATAAGAACCTACTTTTTTCATCTATGGGTTTTATTCCCCTTTTTCTTGCAAGATAATGTGTTATCAAATTATTTATATATATAAACATATATGACATTCCCAACTCTTTCATTCAAAACTTGTTTGATTGTAATCGTGCAAAAGAAATTTTTTTAAGACCGAAGTAAATCGGTCGTATAGTGCCTTGAAGCAATTGTTTTTTTTTTAAGGATTGAAAAAGGGACATATAAATCAGTCTGTATGTTTTATAGGGGTTGAATAAATTATCCATAAGTGACAAGGCTATGTCAGTCATGGAAAAACTAGAGTGGTTGAAATAAGGGTCAAACCCTACTGCCAATAGGAAAAGAAAATTGTGCGAAGAAGGGGTGGCCGACATTCTGGTTCGTAGAAAAGGATCTACCAGTATCACCTCGAAGAAGCATGTAGTTTTCAAGGAGAGGTGGGAAGGTATGGTCGACAGTCATTGGTGGAAGAACTGTGGCCTACACTTGACAAAAAAAAACCATAAGAAGCATAAGGTGGCAACTCAATAAGAATGAAGCGACACGGGCTAGACTAGTTGATACCACTCAACTGTTGAAAAATCGTGAGGGAAAAAACACACAAATGACTGATAGAAGGGAAATCGTCAACATATTTTGTGGATGGAGGAGTGCTATCAAAGCTAGATAGACCTGTTTCATTGTAGTTTTAGTAGCCACCACACGTGGTCAAGTAGCTTAGTTGAAGCCACAGTGACGGGCTGTCAGGCACAATCCGTCCAAGAATTGGAGCAACAGTAGTTGACAAGAGGGGAAGCACATAGATTGTAGCAATAGGTAAGCAGGTAAGCTGTCAAGTTGGGTGCGGGAGCCTGCGTCAAACTTCCTGCGCCTACATCCAAAATATTCTTGCCTTCAAAATGGTGCATGTTCTTAAATATAATTGTTTAATAAGCATACATCCTCACGTGTCACATTTGGGAAAGGAGTTGTAGGGTATCTCCACAATTCCCTTGCTTCCCATGTCTTTCCTTGTACCAAATCACTAACATTCGTGCATGGCCTTTACTAAATAACATATCTTTTTTCTCTTCAACATCTCATACTTGTAATGAAAAATTGCCTCAATATGTTTTTTATCAACGAACTTTTCCTCATGAGAAGGTGTCTAATCTTGAGGGGCAATTTTCTCATCAACAAACCATTTTGAGGGAATTTATAAAGAGGATGATAGAATAAATTTAAGAGAGATAGTTAAAGATGACTTCATATTTCCCCATTTCTGTAGGTGACGTGGGAAATGAGGCATTGATGGATCAAATATCAAAGGAAAAATTACAAACAATTTTTCATTGTTTCCAAAAGTATAAGAACCCTGAGTCACTTTGCAAGAAAATTGAATTCTTCTTGGGGTTCTATGACTTCCTTCAAACAAACCAACTAAGAATTACTGACAAATTAAAATACACAGGAAGGATTTGGGAGCTTTCAATTCAACATTTCAGGCTTTAATCCCAAAAATTAGACAAGAATGAGATGATTTCAAACCCATATCACTATGTAATTGCATGTACAAAATCATTGCAAAACTTATTGCATGTAGGGTCAAAATCCACTAAGCTGATTCCATGTCATTAGAACAATTTTGCATCCTTCCTGGGAAAAAAATCCATTACAGAATAGGAGTAGCCCAAGAAGGAATTTATAACATCAAACCAGGAAATTACAAGCAATGTTAGTGAGTTTGTCTTTCCAAGGCATATGATAGAGAAAATTGGCTTTATTTAGGGCTACTCATCCATATAGGGTTCAATGTGCAATTGGTTAACTAGATAATGAACTATATTTCCTCAATATCTTTGCAATTCTAATTAATGGCTCAACATATTCTTCTATCGTGCGTACAAGAGACCATGGGTAGGTATGACTAATGGCTCCTATGCTATTTTAGACTATAGAGTAGTTGGTCTCAATAGAGTTAAAATAGAGAAAAAAAGAACTATAAGCTTGACAACTATAAAAATCATAATTTCCCTAAAATTGACATATTTACTCTTTGTTGATTATGTTTTTCTTTTGGATGATAGCACCAAGGTAGATGCAATTATGCTGAAGGACCCCACCCTTGAAGAACTAAAATTCCTACCTTAAAAAGTACCAGCAACTAAGGAGCTACAAGAATCAACACCGTCTTTGATTTGAACAGAAATATCCTTATTATCTCCGAGTATTTCCATAATCACAATGACTAGTATATTCTCCTCCTGGATTATTTCTCTCATTCTATCTATTAGTAAAATCCACAAAATGTATCCATACATTTGAACATTGGGAAAAAAAATATATATATAATTTTTATCATTTAAATTATCCATATCTCTTGGAGCCCAAAACTCCATTTTCTTTGGCTAATCTTTATCTATAACCTCAAAAGAAACCCTCTTATAAGCTGAAGGACCATTATGTCCTCTTGAGTATTGACAAAGTATGATGGAACGAAATTGGGTGAAGACCAGATCTTGGTTTGCCATGTTAGAACCTAGGTTCATTGAGATGATGACCTTAGTTTGAAGATATCGACCATACAAACTAGGGCCACCTATACTTATCGTTGCCATCTCTCTTTCATCATCAAGATTAACACATAGAGGACCTATAACCCATGGAGGCCCATGGTGGTAATTGCAATGTAATTTATTAGAATACATGCCATTTCTTATTATGAGATTTACCACATCCAAAAATGGCATCATTCACATCATTTTGAAGAACTCTACAAATTAGGTCAACATAAAAAATTTCACATTTACAAATTCCCTCACATTTGTTGGTTCCTGAAGCTCGAGCACTTTCATAAAAAAAATAGGCAAAGTCAAATAACACAAATGGTCCACTCTATTTTCATTTGTTAATATTATAATGAAGTTTTATTAGAGACACTATTTGTTTGTTTTTTTTTGTTAGAAAAGGGATTTCTCTTGGTTTTATGTGACTTTAAATTTATCATATGTAGCATGTTGAGAAATGGGAAAGAATAATGTGTGACATTTATTTTGCAGAAATTGATGCTGAAGGAAAATTGCTTTGACATTGTTGATGTTAACGTATCTGTTGTATAAGCAATTTATAGTCTAATTTAGTTTATATTCTAATGTTCATTGTCTTTCATGTCTTACACTGCATTATATCTTTCTTAGTTTTTAGAAAATGAAATCACTATTGATAGTAAGAAATAGGAATTGAAAAAAGAGGAGAGAAATAACATTGGAGCAACAAATGCAAAAAGAGAGGAGAATTGGTCTCGTGATACCCTTAAAGCCAATATCTCACATAAGACACACATATAAAGACTGATGATCAAGTCTTCAGAGTTGGTGAATTGACCTGTAATGCCTTGACAACACAACGATAATGTCTTAAAGTGATTAAACATCATTTCATGTGTAAATTGTAGTCCAACTAATATTAAGTTTGAAACTCATATTGTAATAATTTAAAATTTCATATAATATAAATTATGTAGTTGAAATTATTTATAGTTGCACTTGATATTGTTTAGTATTGTAATTAACATATGCAACTTTGTGTTTTCATATTAGATGAACGTACATTTTGTATGACATTTTTTAAATCATACAAATTAATTTATGTTGATTAATAATGAACACAAAATCAACTTAAAACTACCAAATTAGTATTTTATATTGACTAATGATGAACATAAATAAAATGAATATACGATTAAATTAGTCATTTATAATGATTATTAATGAAATTAAATGAAATGAATATAAATTACTAAATTAGTCATTTATATAATGAATATGAAATAAATTTTTAATTACAAATGATGACTAAATTTTGCACATATACAACTATTAGTAGCTAATTTACAGTATTTTATAACACGACCAAGATTTAGTCATATTTCTTTTGTCATTAATTGGTTTCAAACGATGACCAAAATTTGTATATATATGATTATTAGTAGCTAATTTATAGTATCGTATAACATGACCAAAATTTAGTCATATTTATTTGGTCATTAATTAGTTTCAAACGATGACCAAAATTTGCATATATATGATTATTAGTAGCTAATTTACAGTGTCTTATAACATGACCAACATTTTGGTCATATTTCATTAGTCATTAATTTGTTTTCTCGAGTGATCATATAGTAATATCTTTTGTTTTATATTTAGTCATTAATTGTGATAATTAATGACCAAATCAATGATTAAATCAATGACTAAATTACTAACCAAATCAGTGACTAAATTAATGACCAAATTAATTGTTGTATATTTAGTTATTAATTGTGACAATTAATGACCAAATCAATGATTAAATCAGTGACCAAATCAATGACTAAATTACTAACCAAATCAGTGACTAAATTAATGACCAAATATACTACTAGACAACAAAATTGAGATAAACAATTAATGACTAAGTTAAAAATGACTAAAAATTGGTTGCGTTATAAGATATTGTAAATTAGCTACTATTGGTCACCAACTGAAAAATAGTTGTTTATATGAAAATTTTAATCGTTTTTTTAGTAATTAATTAGCCATTTTGTACTACTATTGGTGTTGCATAGTGACAAAAAAAATTTCAAAGGCATGATTTGAAGCAATTTGTTTTTTGATATTTGCGAATGTGAAAAGACACAATTGAGACTAATATAAATTGATGCTTCGAGTTGCAATTGAGATTAATTCTCTTTTGTTATCAAGTATTCAAGATGAAAAGTAGATAGATATCGTTGACATAAGAAAATAGTGAAAATGTTGTCAAATGTCAAAACTTTGAACCATACAAATAACTTAAAGAGAAAAACAGAGGTTGTGGGAGGATATTAGGTGAAAGTTGAAGTTTTTGTAAAGAAAGGTACAAAGGATCATAAATAGAGATAATTTTGTTTGAAAAAGATCAAAGGAATGTGTTAGAAAAATTACTTGCCTCATGTATAAGGGGATTGGTGTCTCTAATTAGGTGCATGAAAAAGATCACCAGGTTGGTAGCTATGAACACAGAGAGTTGATTTTTCCATAAAGTGGATTTTTGTAAAATAAAAAGAGGTTGGAGCCTCATGTAGGTTGGTGTCTACATAATATGATGTAAAAAGAAGTTGGTACTTTCATTTACATCAAAAAAATAATATTGGTGGTTTACTATTTTTTTGGGTTTCCACATATATATATATTGTGTCTCTATGTGTTGCTTATGTGTGATGTTAATAATATTGATGTATATCGATTTCATGGTTAATTGTTGAATATTTAATAGATTTCTCCATTATTAATGAAATTGGCTAAATTGTAAAAAGTTTTAAAATACCAATTCACCCAAATCCTCTTAGTATTTTCCTAGTTTCCAACATCAACATCATTCAAAAGAGTTATTTTAAATTTTTAATTTATAAAACAATGTTAAAATTTTTCATAAAGTTAAAATTCATATATATATATATATATATATATATATATATATATATATATATATATATATATATATATATATATATATATATATATATGAGGAGGTAAAAATTACATAAGAAATCATTTATGAAAAAGCGGTTACTTTTTAAAAGTAAATAACTAATAAAAAGTAAAATTTAAAAACAGTAAAAGTTATCGGCGCGCGTGTGTGTGTGAGAGAGAGAAAGAGAGAGAGAGAGAGAGAGAAGATCCAAGAGAGAATTTTCAATTCAAAGGAAAATTTGAAGTACAATGTTTTACGAAATAGAGGTTTAAAATAAAAGGCTATTGAATGATTTTTAATATGAAGGTAGAAGGTTAAATTAAAGTATTATTAATTATTGAGAAAAAATAAATAAATATATAGACTTCATAATCAAAGTATTATTTTAAGTAAAATTATTGATAAAGTAAAATGAAGTCAATTGTTGAGGAGAAAGGAATGGAGTCTATAATTGAGCATAAAGAAATATTTCTTAAAACTTCGAAATCTTTACTTCAATGCTACTTAGAATTAAAAAGACTCTTGTAGAGAAAGATATTGCTAATTCTATTTCTCTCCCCAAATAAAAATAATTATGTTAGTCATGGATTTGTAAACCAATTAGTGATTCCTAATTCAAATATAATTGAAAAATTATACTATAAGGGCACAAAAACTACATGGCATAATAAATTTACAACTAAACATTGAGGATTATACATTTATATCACAATTCACTATTAAATCCTTATGGAGAAATGATGCTAACATAATTATAAATTTACCCTAGATGCAAATACTAGTGTCCTTTATCTTAAAATATATGAAGAAGTTTTGAACATCTCCTTATAAGAAGACAATTACATTCTGGGACATTGCAATGAAGTTGGAATCAATAATACCTTCATCAAAAGACTTTAAAGATATCTCAAAGGCGATGTTTCAAGAAAATTAAGAGTCAATCTCAAGGATGTAGAAAGAATTTGATGAAATCATCTCATATAAAAACAAAGAAATTTATTGCTTAAAATATCATGATCAGAAATTACTTGCACAAGTCAAGGAGTCCAAGACTATAAAGGAATCATTGAGAAAAATAATAAAATAACTTATCCAAACATAAGTATCGAAGCCTTCAAATGCGAAAATGCAAGTTGAGGAAAACAAAACAAATACTAATACAGTCAATATCGCAACTCAAGATTATGCCAAACCAATTGAAGTAAAAACATTCTCAAATATTAGCATACAACATATAGAAATTACAAATGTACTCACTAATAAAAAGTGAGTAATTCACGATGTAACATCAATCCATGGAGAAAATAAAACTTCAAAAGGAAAGAAGTGAAAGACTACTAAGACACCTTCTGGACATTTTAATCATGAGAAAAGACACATTAACTAGTGATAGTATCGACATCAATTAAAAGGAAAATAATTGATATATCTTACGAAGAATACTTATACCAGTATTATTAAGTCTCGTGATAACAAATCATTGTGGAAAGCCAATAAACACAATGTTCCATATAGGATCAAATTAGGATGGACAATTTATTTTATAGTCTGACAATTTTGTTCAACACTTAGGGGTTCATATCATCTTGTATCATTGAAAATGAGAGATTCAGGAATTGGGAATTATATGAATGCATTACAAGACAAAGAAAAATTTATTAAGCTTGTGCATACATATGCTTTGAGGAAATACCATTTTCAAAGGGAAAGGAAATGTTATGAACATAAATATATAAATAATAATAATAATAATAATAATAATAATAATTATTATTATTATTATTATGTATAATTAATAATTATAAAAGGGCATCCCTGTTAGTTGGGACGTCAATCTTCATGAAAATGCAACCCACCTAGTATTTATATGACGACCTCATTTTAACCACATCATATCATTCACTCATACACTTTATATATTGATTATTTATCTTAATGGGTATATTTATATTCCAAATATTTTTGTTAATTAACACATAAGTTAGGCTTTCCTATCATATGCGTGAAGAGGAATGAGGTTTTGTAGTGAATATCTTGGTTTGGTCAAAGAAAATTAGATGTTTAGAGCTATAATAATGTTTAGCTAAGGAAGATTTGGAAATGTGATTGTGGTTTGTATTTTCAATGTGTTCTTTGAGAAAGGTTGTTAAAGAACAACTATCTCACAATTTTTTTATTTTCCATAGGAGCAGGTAACTTGATAAACTCTCGAACCTGTCATCAAATCAAGCTTACTCTTGCCAGAATGAAATAATTGTTTTGAAGTTTTTATGAGGTTTAAAAAGAGTATTGCTATTCTTCTTGGCTAAAAATTTGGAAATATGATAGTGTTTCCTTGGATATAAGGAGTTGAAAAACCACATAAGAGAGTTGGAGAGATCTTTATTTTTGCAATGTACAACCTTATAATAATATTTTTTAATATGGGAAATAGAATAACCATTGGTAAAAGAGATTTTTTTAAATGAGAACTCTCTCTTTCCAAGAATTGGGGGTCGGGAGGGGGAATTTCTAAATGGCTTAACTAAACAAAGTGCTTAAGATATTATACTTTTGGGTCAAATGATTATGAGACAAGGCATCAAGGTACCAATCTATGTGGGTCTTCTTTTATAGACCCGATAGGTAAGAGAACCATATGGAAGGTGGAAAACAAGGAAATCTAGGAAGAGGAAAGCTTTATCTTTTTCAAGATCCATAGTGAACTGGATTTGAGAGTAGATGTTGTTCAAATAAATAAGGAAGGTGTTAAAGGAGGAGAGGCCATCGTGACAAATACAAAATGTGTCATCATTGAAACAAAACAAACATTTTGGTTTCTTATGCAATTTTACCCTTGTTTATTTCTCCTTTAACCATCATTTTGTTCGGGTTACTCCTAGTTCACCACCCCCATTCTTTGCATTATTTATCTTAGTTGAAATTGATTACTCCAACATATCTTACTTTTTTTTATCCATTTTTTTAATATTTAGCTCAAGCCCCCTATTTATCTATGGTTATGTTACATTCATTTAATTAATATAACTAAAAATAGTTTACATTTTAATCTTACAATTCACATTATATTTTCATGTTTTTCCTTGTTCCCAACATTTATCTCTTAGTTCAACAGTCTCCTTCTAGCAATACATTTATTTAATATCAAGTTACTCCTCCCTTCTTGTCTTAATGCTTTTCATGGGTGGAGTGTCCACTCGAATTGTTACAGTTTTCACACTTTGACACATAGTTTACAACAAAAATACTATGAACAGCAATGTACCTAACTATGAAATCTTCACAAAAAATTTCAAATTACTCAAACTTGAAATTAAAATGAATTTAAAATATTAATATAATAAAAAAGCATATAATTTCAAAAACTAAACATATAACTTCCCTCATGGGGTGCGATCAATGGATGGAACAATGATCTCTTGGAAGACATGTTGGGCTTACATTTTTCTATGTTTGGTAATGGAATGGAAAGGATCAGGTAAGAGGAATGGGGCTTTACACTCGACATCCTTTCACTATAAATGCATGCTCATTGATATGGGGTGGTGGAGGTATGTTACACAAGGGAGTGGAGGTGAGGTTCAATCCTAACCCTCCTGCACTTGGTTTCATGTTGCAACGAGATTTGTAAGATTTAGTCTATGTGCTAGTGATTATGGCTTTGATTATAAGGAGGTAACTCTATTTTTTATTTCATTCATGTTGGTTAGAGTGTGGGGTCGATATTTTTTGTTTTGTATCTACGTGCCACAAAACTCAAGCCTATATTTGATTTGGTGGTTATATCCTAAAATATGCCCCTATTGCATAGCGAACTCAAAGGTATTTCTTATCTGTGTCCAATTAGGGTCTGTGGATGATGGTATTTAGGTCATTTTTTGTGTGGTTTTAAACTGAGGAGTTTTATAGTTGTATCAATAGAGGGTTAATATTTAACTTAGGTTTTGCTAATATTTATCTGGTGTAAGACTTTGAAGCTCCTTGGACTCGTGAATTGGGGCATTTCCCAATCAATTGTGGACCTCAATTGCTTCTTTAACTTTTGAAACACCTTGTTTATGTTTTCATTTGTCTTTAGGGTTGGGACTGGTCTTGTGGCCTGTTTGGGTATTCACAGTTTTCAAGTGTTGGTATGGTGGTGGAGTTATCTTTGTACTATCTTTAGAGTGTGGTGAATTTCAAACCTTCCTTGTATTTGGGCTTCTAGTGTGGAATTTGGGGGACGACCTGGTCGCCTTTTGGTCTGGTATTGAAGTGGTGGTGGTTCGTCAATTTCCTTGGTTTTCTAGCCATGGTAATCTCACTGTTTATCTACATTGTTCTCTTGTATCAGCCACCATGACTTCTCACCAGAGAGTAGTGTGCGGAAGAGGCGATGTTGGTAATGTCAAGGTTATACGTTGTTGGCCTTTTTCCTTTGACTTAGTGGCACCTTTCTTTGATTTCGTCCCCTTAAAGTGCGTAGGGAAATTTTTTTGTTGGAGTTGAAAGAGTCAAGGGATCGCCCTTACCACTCTAACTAAAAAATTGCATGTGAAGGTTTGAATTGGGTTCCAAACCCAGGTAGATTTCGGAAGAGGAGATTGCATTTCCTGCATTCTCTATCATTGCATCAACAAATTTTTTATGTGTAATAATTTTCGGTGAAAATCACATAACATAAATTTCTGTCGACGCGTTTCGAACCAACCAGTGTGGTTCATCATCCAGTGTAGTCCCGATGATGAACCACAGCACAGTTCAATTCAGCAACGTCGTATTTATGTTATGTGATATTACACAAAATCTATGGATCAGAGAAGCCAAATTCCTAAAAAAATTTATGCTTGGTATTCAAGGACAAGAAATTTGACAATTATAATGTCTTTTATGGGTTGGAGGACATTAAATGCATTTTTTTTAATGATATTGATTCTTGCTTGAGTCATGTGGAGAGCTATCTGGTATGGAATTTAGCCTTTGGGGATCTCACTGACCCTTCTAGAGACCCAAGAAATCCACCAGCTAATAGTGATCCAGACCTTATTGTTATTTCTTCAAACCAAGACGAGAATATGATATTATAATTTTGGCCTTCCATCGATTAGCTCATTTAATGTTGTTGACGATTTTATTGCTCTCATTAACAAGGACATGTGGAGATATTGGGTCATATTTATGGTCCTTTCAGTTTTGCACTTGTTTTAGTGTGAGCAGGGTTTTGCAACACTTTTTTTGGTGATATTAGTTGCTCACAATTCCTCGCAGTTGGTTTGGCTTATCAAATCTTTGTTCCTTACCAACATTGGATGCTTCTACATAATGGTTGACCTCTTGCTATACTGGACAAGATTTTTGCGACTGATGCAACTTACAAGGACAACATTTTGCGATCAGAGCAACTTGCAAGATTTTAATTGTCATATATTTGTGGAGTATTATTGTTGTTGTTGTGGTTGCCTTTTGTGATTGTTTGTTAGGTTGTTGGATAAAATTTTATTGCAATTGTAGTCCTACAATCATAGTTGATTATTGGATGCCTAGTGTTCGGTTTATGTTGATGTATTTTCACTAGTTTTGGCTCCTCATAATATATATTCTAAACTATGTTTGTTAGAAGAAGTCCAATTCTTTTCTTATTTGGAGGAATATATATTCTAAACTATGTTTGTTAAAAAGAGTCCAAATCTCTTCTTATTTGGAGGTTTTCTAGGTTTCTTGGTCTTTGACCTCAGAAAATTCTTACTAGAGATGTAATCACCATGTATTCCCTCTTTTAAGTAGTACAAAATATTGCAGTTCAAAAAATAACTTATAACTAAAATATTACATAACATCTTCAAAATAATATAATAATTTTAAAATTTAAATAAATATATAAATTTGTAGAAATTTTTCGGTAGTAATCACATGCAAAAGAACGAGGTCGACGCGTTTCGAACCAACCAGTGTGGTTCATCATCAGGACTATGTGAGAGATCAGATCCAGACATTAAGTATAAATAGATGTAGAAATGACTCAACTAGCCGTTAGGACAACGGCTAGTTTGACTTTGAAAAAGTAAATATTCCATTATTTATATATTTATTTTATTTTTATTAATTTTATTTATTATTATTATTTATATAATGGAAAGTAATTTAACAAATCGTGGACTATATACGTAATTTTTTATTAAATTGTATAATAATCAATTATTATTATTAATTAATAAATATAGTTAATTCTATTCATAAGATTTAATTATAACAAACTATCATCAAATAGTCAAACAAAGAGTCAACCAAAGAGTCAAATAAATAAATAAAATAAATAAATAAATCAATAATATATATATATATATATATATATATATATATATATAAAATAAAAAAATAATAATAATAATAATAATAAATAGAAAAAATAACTAAATAAAAAAAAATAATAAAAATTATAAAAAATAAAAAATAAATAAATAAAAATAAATAAATAAATAATACTAATAATAATAATAATAATTTAATAAATAAAAACAAAAATATAAACTAATAAATAATGAAAATAAAAATATTTTATAATTAATATTATTATTATTATTATTTTTATTGATTTTAATTTATTTTAATTTATTTATTATTATTATTATTATTATTATTATTTATTTATTTATTTTTATTTTTATTTTTTTATTTTTTTTATTTTTATAATCAAATAAATAAAGTAAAAATAACTAAATACTTAATAATAATAATAATAAAAATCAAGAATATAAGGCAGGAATCCAGCATCTGCTGATATTCCAACCATCATCTCTATTGAGATTAATGGGCCTTTTTTCAATTTCAATAGCCTCTCTCAACTTACGATGATGGAAGTGGTCGATTCTAGCGATGACCTTAGCATCTTCTATGCAAACATGATGGTTAGTCTTTTCTGCATGCTTAGCTAAGGCGGATGAGCGAGATCTTCTATGTTTGATATCAGCCGCATGCTCACAGATCCTTTGATTAATGGACCGACCTGTCTCACCAATGTAGGGAGTCCCACAGGAACAGGGAATGATGTAGACACCTTTTCCATCCCTGGGGTCAATCGGATCTTTAACCGATTTAAGAGAACTACGAATTGTATTAAGGGGCTTTGAAATAAGAGGAAACCTTAATCGCATTACTAATCCTGACACAGCCCTTTTAGTAAAACTCTGTTTAACCTCCACTTTCTTTAGTTTTGAAGGTGAATTCTATGAGCAAACATGTGGTGTTTCCATGGGTTCTCCCCTTTCCCCGATTGTTGCGAATCTGTTTATGGAGGACTTTGAATCTAGGGCTCTTTCCTCAGCTCTTTTCCAGTCGAAGTTATGGAAAAGATTTGTTGATGATACTTGTGTTGTCTGGCCCCATGGCAAAGTTAAGTTAGATCAATTTTTCCTTCATCTTAATAGCCAATCTAGTTCCATAAAATTCACCATGGAACAAGAGGTGGATGGTAGCCTTCCTTTCCTTGATGTTCTTATCTCTAGAAATGATGATGGTTCTTTCTCCCATCAAGTTTTTCGAAAGAAAACTCATACTGAGCAATATCTTCATGCTAGCTCCCACCATTTCCCTGCTCAGAAATTAGGCGTCCTTAGCACCCTAGCCACTAGGGCGTTGAGAATCTCTGATGAGTCTCATCTTGAGGGGGAAAAGACCCATCTGTTGAATGTCTTTTGTAATAATGGTTATAGTATGTCGCAAGGCCTCAAAGCTTTTATCAAAGTAGAGAAAGGTCCTGTTAATAATAAAAAAGAACCGAGTGAATGGTATGGCAGTGTCAGCCTTCCATTCATCCAGGGTACCACTGATAAGATTGCTAAAATCCTTAAAAAGCATAAGGTTTCCTCTTATTTCAAGCCCCTTAATACAATTCGTAGTTCTCTTAAATCGGTTAAAGATCCGATTAACCCCAGGGATGGAAAAGGTGTCTACATCATTCCCTGTTCCTGTGGGACTCCTTACATTGGTGAGACGGGTCGGTCCATTAATCAAAGGATCTGTGAGCATGCTGCTGATATCAAGCATAGAAGATCTCGCTCATCCGCCTTAGCTGAGCATGCAGAAAAGACTAACCATCATGTTTGCATAGAAGATGCTAAGGTCATTGCTAGAATTGACCATTTCCATCATTGTAAGTTGAGAGAGGCTATTGAAATTGAAAAAAGACCCGTTAATCTCAATAGAGATGACGGTTGGAATATCAGCAGATGCTGGATTCCTGCCTTATATTCTTGATTATTATTATTATTTTTATTATTTTTATTATTATTTTTATTTATTTATTTATCTATTTATTTAGTTATTTTTACTTTATTTATTTGATTATTTTTATTAAAAAAATAAATAAATAAAATAAAATAAAATAAAATAAATAAATAAATAATAATAATAATAATAATAATAAATGAATAAATAAATAAAATAAAATAAAATAAAAATAAATAAAAATAATAATAATAATAATATTAATTATTTAATTAATTAATTAATAAAATATTTTTTATTTATTTTTATTATTAATTTATATTTTTGTTTTTATTTATTTATTTATTTATTTATTATTATTATTATTATTATTATTATTATTATTATGATTTTTTTGACTCTTTGTTTGACTATTTGATAGATGGTTTGTTATAATTAAATCATATGAATAAGAATTAATTATATTTATTAATTAATAATAATAATTAATTATTATATAATTTAATAAAAAATTTACATATATACACCACAATTTGTTAAATTACTTACCATGATATTAATATATTAAAGGTTTTATAAATAAATAAAATAATAATAATAAATAAAATTAATAAAATTAAATAAATAATGGAATATTTACTTTTTCAAAGTCAAACTAGCCGTTATCCTAACGGCTAGTTGAGTCATTTCTACATCTATTTATACTTAATGTCTGGATCTGATCTCTCACATAGTCCTGATGATGAACCACACTGGTTGGTTCGAAACGCGTCGACCTCGTTCTTTTGCATGTGATTACTACCGAAAAATTTCTACAAATTTACATTATGGATCACAGAAGCTTAGATTCCAATAAATATATAAATATTTGTTTATTATATTAATTGTTTTTAACATAAATTCAATTCATTTTCAAACTTCTAAAATCATAAGATATATCTAGCTTTTTATTCAAGCGTTAATAAACTAAATGAGTGGTTAAAATCAAAATACCAACTAGAAAAAAACTAGACTTCCTATTCGGTTCAATATTAAAAGGGAAACATTTTTTTTTTTAAAATGGGGCTTTTATTATTTTCCTAACCATCTACCTCACATGTTATTATCATGTCTGGGTCTCCAAGAAAATTCTCGTCGTTCTGGGTTTTTATCAAAACTTTTCACATCCACAAAAACTTCTATCAGGAAACAGAGTCATGAAGTCATTATCTTGTTACATAAAAATTGAAAATTGGATGATGTGACTGCAAATAAAGAGAGCTTGGGCCCCAAGCCAAGTAATAATAGAAAATGTTATTTCACTTCGCAGAAAAATTTCTATCAGGAAACACAGTCAAGAAGTCACTATGTTGTTCCATAAAAATTGAAAATTCAAGATTTGACTGCAAATAAAGAGAGCTTGGAATCCAAGCCACGCAATAATATAAAATGTTATTTTGCTTGAACAAAAAATTCTATCAGGAAACAGAGTCATGAAGTCATTATCTTGTTACGTAGAAATTGAAAATTCAATGATTTGACTGCACATAGAGAGCTTGGATTGGGATCCAAGCAATAATATAAAATGTTATATCACACAGATGAGCAAGTCAACATATGGCCACATCAAATCAAAATTTTATAAGCTGCAACTTGCTTTTGAATTGTGACGAACCTCGGAAGTCAGACTAACAAATAAAATATGTAAATATCTTTAGCAGACACCAGTAGACAATTGACTGCCGCACTCAATTATGCAAAATATTTTTAGTAGTCACCTGTAGACAATTGACTGGCGCATTCACAGCAATCTTAAAGCTCAGAGAGACTTGTTATATATTCACTGCATTCTCCAGCGTTGGTCACCAATATTTTTCCTTCAGTTTGAGCAGATTTACTTATTGAGTGAGAATTCATAGCATGCCATCCCGGGCCAATTCCAGGCAAAAGATAAGTATGCCTTCTGAGTCCAGGCATATCCCCAAGAGAGGGCAAGTGAAGGCAGCCATTGCCTCTTCCATTGCCCACTCCATCAAGTCTTTTTTCACATCACATACCTTCTCCAGTTCTATTAATGGCTCTTCACAGAACTCCAACAGGACTGCTTCCCCTTCTTCAGCCTCGATCTTGAGTTCATCTTCAAGCTAATGGGAACTGGCTCTTCACAGTACTCCATGACGGCTGCTTCCTCTTCTTCAGCCTCAGTTCTGGGTTCCTGTTCAAGCTAATGGGGGTTTGCAGAGCAATGGGCATATGTTGCTCACAACATGAGGAAACACAGCAGTGGAAATATAATATTTTCGGTGTGAAAAGCGCCATCACTCCAATAGAAGTGCCCACATGAGAGGAATAGCACGGTTCAGATGAGAGACAGGACTGTTCGCAGACATGAATATGGAAAGTAATATGTTTATAGCAGACAGTTGTCATCACTCTGTCACATCTTATTCATTGTTATCTTCTGTAAGAAGAAATTTTTTAGTCTTTGCCCTTTTTTTTAATGAAAAAAGATTTACTCTCATTCAAAACTATTATTTTCTCTTTATGATTTTGAATTAAAATAAATCTATCTTAATATTTGAAATTAAAATGAATCTATATCAGAAATATAATTCAGCAATTTGAAATTAAAATGGATTTATCCTAGCTTTTAGTCAATCAATTCTCTAAAGAACAACAAGAGTCAGCCAACAACTGTCTGAACTCTTTGATTTCATTTGTTAAACATGATCTCAAATAATAGCTGTTATAATTGCTCCACGTTCAACGCGGAGATATGTACGAGGGCATATTTACAATATCCCAATGCTTATTTTTCTTTCTTTTCTCAACCAACACTCACCATCGAACAAAAGAGCGTCATTGTATTGCTTGAATTATGAGAACTCTCCTTTGCTTGAATTATGAGAACTCTCCTTTGAATTTTATTTCTGGGAACACTCTTTCTGCCAGAATCGTTCACTCTAAATCTAGATAAGTAAAATTAGGGATTTTCAAAGTAAAGTTGCAGTGACAACCGAACCCTAATGGTTGCCAGTTTCATGTCAGAGCAAAAGCTGAATAAGAATATTTCAAACACTACTTAGTAACCAGACTTTTACTATGGAACTTTGAGAATATTGCATCAGCATAGTGAGTGAAAATTGTATGCTTGTTTTAACTTTTAACAATTAGCCCAAAAAGAAAAAACACAATCTCAGATATTAAAGTGAATGTGGATCCCTATGTAAATAATAATCAACAAATATATATAACAAAAACCAACTCTTCCGGGGTTATACAGAGAGAGACAGGATTCCAATACCAGACACAGTATTCCAAAACTTTTCCTTTGACAAATTATATGCACTGTACTTACCTGCAACGAGAGTCTGACAGCACGCACTTGCAATTATTTTAATTTAAGAATAAAGAAATAACTTGATCCGGAAAGCAACTCACAATTGTAATTAAAAATTCAATGGATACATAAAGAACCTAGCGGGTTCTTTACCTTAACTGTTATTGATTAATAAATGATCTGTACAGAGCTTTTCTGCTACACTAACTTTCTAATAATAAACCCAAATTGTTTTTAAAGTGACCAATAAGCTATACTCTGTACTATCAATCCACATATATATATAATTTTTTGAACCATGAATGATATTTAGGAAGATCCTCTCAATTATGTCATACCTGCAATTTTTTTTAAATTAAATTCAAAATACTATGGAAAAGAACAAATGAATTAGGATCTATGGTAACTAGAATCAAGCCAACAAAGAAGCCACCTATTGCAATCGAAAAAACATTGGATCGATTGCGGATTGGATGCGGCCATAACATAGCATTAACCTGTCAAAAGAGCTTTTCTCCAAAAAAATAAATCCCCAATATTGTTGGCAACGATCAAAGAAACTGAAAAATAAATCCCCAATATTGTTGGCAACGACTAAAGAAACTATGTATACAGAGCTAAAGAATAATCTAAATGTTGTGCGGAAAGATCATAATAGCTATAGTTTAATTGTACAGAGCTTAGGTGTCACCTACATTCAACGGTTAAATGAAAAATATAAAAATAAACCGCAAACAAAGTGTCATGCAATAAAACTTATTAAACACTAATTGTGCTCTTGAAATAAAACCCATTAAGCCCTAATTGTATTATTTCATCATTCTCAAGGAGATTTTTTTATATCTCATCTTGTTATGATTGCATGAATCTTCTGCTGAAATATTAAATCCAACTACGCAGAGGAAGGACAAGAGGGAAGTCCATTTTTGCTGGTTTTTGCTCTCGTAAGCCAACCGCATTTTGCCATTTTGTTTTGAGTTAAATCGGCCATGTCAGCCATGTGGAGCCCATGTCGCACATTTCACTTCGCATGTCCGTCGGCACCGCAACACGGTTCATCGTCCCAGCACTGATGCGATATGCCGATATCGCAACATCGCACATCGGCACTACCACCAGCTCGGCGCTCCACCGCGATGCGATGTGATGGACCGCAATGCGATATGGCCCACATCGCACATTGCAAGCACCAAAGGTCTATGCTTGTCTGTCCCGCCGATTGCCGAAGAGAAGTCGGACGCGATGAGGACTCCGCCAGAGTTGAATAAGTTTTTGAATTCCGGGATATGTTAAGGTTCGCTCAAGTTCACAGCGCGACCATCATTTGATCTGAGATCAATGGTTTGCGGGAGCACAACAAGCTCGTTGTTTATGTCGAGGGGGTGCCTCAGCACTTGACCGCCCCATCTCGCGTTGACCAGAGATCAACGGCTGTGGCTTATTGTGGTAGCATAGGCCGATCATCTTGAACCCGCAGAGGGGTGCCTCCGCAGCCACCAAAGGGGTGTCGCCGCCAAGGAACCACCGAAGTTGTGCCTCCTGCCAAGCGGTGCTGCTAGTGAACAGTTCGACATCAATGCGATCTTCAAGCGGTGAATTTTTTTTGTTGTGCCAATTAATGGCATTCAATAGCATTAGGTTTGTAATAAATTTCTATAGTCGGTCAGTGAACATATAGAGGTTGAATTTCACTGTAGAGAGTGTTGTGTAATTGATTTTTATGCCCGAAGGCTGAAGACAGAGAGACAGAGAAACAGAGAGATATTATAGCACTGTGTGTGTAACAGCTAAGAGAAATTTTTCGCTGTGAATCCAGAACCTTGTTCTGAAGAATTCTATGTTGTAACAGAGTCATTTTGTTTAATGAAATAGAGTTTCATATTTCATCTCTGTGACTGAAATTTAAATTTAAATTTTTATCTCTGTGTGTGTTGTTGTTTCGGAATTACTCAAAAAATTCCATCTTGGTGTCAGAGCTAGTCTAGGCGCTCAGTGAACGTAGCAGAGTTTGCTATTCACTGCAGAAGCTGTAAGAAGCTAGTTGAAGCGGATTTCTCTAGCAGAGAAGGCTACTGTTTTTTTTGCTTGCACAGTCAAGATGACTGCAGCAGGAACCAGTTTGACGAATCCCCAACTTCCACAGTTTAATGGGAAGAATAATGATTATTGGGCAATCACCATGAGAGCCCTGTTTGCTTCACAGGACATATGGGAGCTAGTTGAGAATGGCTACCCAGAACCAGCAGATGCAGCAGCGTTCGCTGCTTTGACAGCAGCAGAAAGAGACCTGTTAAGAGATAACGGGAAGAAGGACTCCAAAGCCCTCTTTTATCTCTTTCAATTAGTGCATGAGAGTATTTTCCCATGGATTTCAGTAGCAACAAAGTCTAAAGAGGCATGGGATATTCTCAAAACTGCCTATCAAGGCATGGAGAAGATAAAGACAGCAAAGTTGCAGATGTTGAGGAGAGATTTTGAAACTCTCTGTATGAAAGAGTCCGACACTATAGACTCATTCTTCACTCATGTTATTGGGTTGGTTACCCAAATGAGATTTCATGGAGAAACAATTGAAAAAAGAAGGATAGTGGAGAAAATCTTGAGAAGTTTACCCTCAAGATTTGATGCCATAGTAGTGGCAATAGAAGAGACAAAGGATCTCTCACAATTTACAGTGGATGAGCTTAGTGCATCCATGATGTCTCATGAACACAGACTGAATAGAGGAACAGATTCCTCATTGGAACAAGCTTTCAAGACTCAAATTTATTTTTGCCGAAGCAGAGGTCAAGGCAGAGCAAATAACAGAGGAAGAGGTAGAAGCCAAAACAGAGGCAGAAATAGCCCTACAAATTCGAGTGGAAGGAGCAACAATCAAAACCAAAATGAAGGCTCAAGCCAACAACAAGCTCATGGACAAAGGTATGATAAATCCCAAGTCCAATGTCATTATTGAAAGAAATATGGGCACTATGCCAATGAATGTAGGAAAAAGCAAAATGGCATGAATAATAGGAAGAATACTAATTTTGCAAAAGAAGATAAGAACCCAAAGAATGTGTTGTTAACGTGTAATATAGCACAAGATAAACAAGATGATGTATGGTTCTTAAACTCAAGTTGTAGTAACCACGTGAGTGGAAACATAGCAATGTTTGCCAATCTTGATGAAGATGTTAAATCCGAGGTAACAACAGGAACTGATAGTAAGATCTCTGTCAAGGGAAAAGGCAGAGTAAGTATCCTGGCAAGAAATGGAGAACAGAAGTTTGTGCCAGATGTATATTATGTACCTGGCTTGAAATGTAATATTTTGAGCATTGGACAGCTCATTGACAAGGGCTACAATGTATTCTTCAAAGATGATGTGTGCACAATCATGGACATACCTCCAAGCAAGAAATTCATTGTAGAGGTGCATATGACAAGCAAAAGGATGTTTCCTCTCAAGCTCAAAGCAGACTTGAAAGAAGGAAGAAATGTAGCAGCTGTAACACAAGAGCTCTTTCAAAAGGAAGTGAAAGATGAAAACTGGTTATGGCACTTGAGATTTGGTAATCTCAATTTCGGAGGCCTAAACTTGTTGCATAGGAAGGGAATGGTAAAGGGATTGCCATTGATTGAGAAACCAGACAACTTTTGTGAAGGCTGCATCTTGGGCAAACAACACAGAGAAAGCTTTCCAACAGGGAAGAGCATAAGGGCAAAAGCACCCTTAGAGATTGTCCACTTTGATTTGTGTGGACCAATGCAAACGCCATCTTTAGCTGGCAAAAAATATGTTTTGACATTCATAGATGATTACACCAGAATGACATGGGTGTATTTCTTGAATCAGAAGAGTGAAGTGTTTGAGAAGTTCCGCCACTTCAAAGCTCATGTTGAGAAGCAGAGTGGGCACTACATCAAAGTGTTGAGAACTGATAGAGATGGAGAATACATCTCCAAAGAGTTTCTGCGTTTTTGCAGAGAGAACGACATACATAAGCAATTTACCACGAAGTACACACCTTAACCAAATGGTGTTGCAGAAAGGAAGAATAGGACCATCATGGACATGGTCAGAAGTATGTTGAAGGAAAAACATTTGCCAAATGGGTATTGGGCTGAAGCTATCAATTGTGCAGTGTACATCTTGAATAGATGCCCAACCAAAGTTGTCATGAATAGAATTCCTGAAGAAGCGTGGAGCGGCATAAAACAATTCGTCACCCACATGAAAGTATTTGGCTGTGTGGCATACGCACATGTCCCGGATCAACTGAGAAAGAAGCTTGACAGTAAGGGGGAGAAATGTATCTTTGTTGGATACAGTGATGAGTCCAAGGCCTACAAGCTTTATAATCCATGTACCAAGAAATCAGTAATAAGAAAAGATGTGCAGTTTATAGAAGAATAAGCTTGGGATGAAAGTTTAGAGAAAACAGTGAACGTGAAGACTAGTGTGTCTCATGAAGAAGAAGAGGAAGGGACAACAAAAAATAATCCTTCCTTGGTGGCTCCTCCTCCACCACCACAACCACAACAAACCACACCACAAGCTGGAAATGGAACAACCTTGAGAAATCAAGGAAGTGCTTCTTCAAGCACACCACAGGGAACAGAAACAACCTCGAGTTCAAATGGAACTCAAAGTAAACCAAGAAGACCAAGATTTAGAAATATGAGTGAGATTTATGAACAAGGAGAGGTAAATGATAATGTTGTTCTGAACTTTTTATTTGCTTTATATTGTCATGTTGATGACCCAATTCATTTTGAATAAGCTGTAAAAGAAGAAAAATGGATTGAAGCAATGAACAAAGAGATTGGTGCAATAGAAAACAGTAATACATGGGAGTTAGTGGACCTCCCTAAAGGTAAAGAAGTCATTGGAGTAAAATGGGTCTACAAGACCAAAAGAAATGTTGAAGGCAAGATTGAAAGGCACAAAGAAAGACTTATTGTGAAAGGCTACAAGCAACAACAAGGGAGAGACTATGAAGAAACCTTTGCACCAGTTGCAAGGATGGAAACCATGAGAACAATGTTGTCCATAGCAGCACAACAGAAATGGAAGGTTTACCAGATGGATGTGAAATCTACATTTCTAAATGGATTGTTGAAAGAAGAGGTATATGTTGAACAACCTCCAGGCTATGAGATTGAAGGCCAAGAGCACAAAGTGTGCAAGTTGAAGAAAACTCTTTATGGGCTGAAGCAAGCACTAAGAGCATGGTACAACAGGATAGATGCTTACCTGATTGAAAATGGATTTGAGAAATGTGATGGAGAACCCACACTCTACATAAAAGAAAATAACGGTAAGATCCTTATTGTTGTTTTATATGTAGATGATTTAATTTTTACTAGCAATGAAGATTCTCTCGTTGCTGATTTTAAAGTAGTCATGAAAAAAGAATTTGAAATGACTGATTTGGGTTTTTTAAGATATTTTCTTGGAATTGAAGTAGAACAAAATGAAAATGGTATTTTCATTTCCCAAGAAAAATATGTTGATGAAGTGTTGAAAAGGTTCAACATGCAGAACAACAAGGCAGCTGTAACTCCAACTGTCATGGGGTTGAAATTGAGCAAAGAAGACAGCAGAAAGGATTTTGATCCAAAATTGTATAAAAGCATAGTTGGCAGCCTCATGTATTTGAATGCAACTAGGCCGGATATTATGCATGCTGTAAGCTTAATCTCCAGATTTATGGAAAGGCCGAAAGAAACTCATTGGCAGGCAGCCAAGAGTATTCTAAGGTATGTGAATGGAACGAAGGGGTACAATATTTTCTACTCCTCATCTGAAAATTTTAATTTGACAGGTTACATTGACAGTGATTTGGCTGGAAGTGTAGATGACAGGAAGAGCACATCTGGATATGTGTTTCATTTAGGATCGAGATCCATTTCATGGGCTTCCAAGAAGCAACCAGTAGTTGCTTTATCAACAATAGAGGCACGATATGTGGCAGCAATAGCAACAACATGCCAAGCAGTATGGCTGGGAAGAATACTCAGAGATTTTTGTCATGAACAGGAAAGAGGCACAACCATTTACTGTGATAACAGCTCAGCGATAGCTTTATGAAAGAATTATGTGTTTCATAAAAGAACGAAACACATTGACACCAAGTTTCACTACATCAGGGAGCTAGTGACCAATGGAGAAATAATTTTGAAACATTGCAGAACTGAAGAATATTTTGTTGATATCCTCACAAAACCATTGGCACAGAAAAGTTTTAATTATTTTAGAAAATGCCTGGCTATTCAGGAAAAACCCAACAGTTGTATTTAAGGGGGAGTGTTGGAAATATTAAATCCAACTGCGCAGAGGAAGGACAACAAAAGTCCATTTTTGTTGGTTTTTGTTTGTAAGCCAACCATTACATTTTCCGCCATTATTTTTTGAGTTAAATCGGCCACGTCAGCCATGTGGATCCCACATCGCACATTGCACTTCGCGTGTTCATCGGCACCGCAACACGGTTCATCGTACCAGCGCCGATGGGATATGCCGATATCGCAACATCGCACATCGAAACTACCACTGGCTCGACGCTCCACCGCGATGCGATGGACCGCGATGCAATATGGCCCACATCGCACATTGCACATTGCAAGCGCCAAAGGTCTATGCTCGTCCATCCCATTGATCGCTAAAGAGAAGTCGAACGCGATGAGGACTCAACCGGAGTTGAATAAGTTTTTGAATTCCGCGATATGTTAAGGTTCGTGCAAGTTCACAGCGCGACCATCGTTTGATCTGAGATTAATGGTTTGCAGGAGCACAACAAGATTTTTGTTTATGTCGAGCGGGTGCCTCAGCACTTGACTACCCCATATCGCATTGACCAGAGATCAATGACTGTGGCTTACTACGGTAGCATAGACTGATCGTCTTGAACTCACGGAGGGGTGCCTCTGAAACTGCTAGAAGGGGTGTCACCGCATGTTAAGTGGTGTCTCCGCCCTGCGAACCACCATAGCGCCACCACTACTGCCACCAAGCAGATTGACACCAATACGATCTCCAAGCGGTGTCGCCATAGTTATGTGACCATCAATGCAGCTTGCCAAACATTGAATTTTGATGTTTTGTCATCAATAGCATTCAATTGAATTAGGTTTTAATAAATTTCTATAGTAACTTAGTGAACATATAGAGGTTGAATGGCACTGTAGAGAGTGCTGTGTAATTGATTTTTATGCCCAAAGGCTGAAGACAGAGAGACAGAGAAACTGAGAGATATTGTAGCACTGTGTGTGTAACAGCCAAGAGAAATTTTCCGTTGTGAATCCAGAACCTTGTTCTAAATAATTCTATGTTGTAACAGAGTCAGTTTGTTTAATGAAATAGAGTTTCATATTTTATCTCTGTGACTAAAATTTAAAATTTAGTTTTTATCTCTGTGTGTTGTTATTCGGAATTACTCAGAAAATTCCATCACTTCTTACTAGTAGTTAAACGAAATATAGAGGGAGCAAGACCAGGATTAAATCAAATGAAAAAAGAAAATAATTTTTTTTTAATTTCATTCCGATCTGTGCTTGGTATTTTTCTTACCACTAAATAAAAAGAACATAAACGTTGCAAAACACTAGATTCATATCAATGAAAGAATGAAACAATTATTTAGATGGAGTGATGGAGCAAAAAACTAGATTCAAACGAATGGAAGGAAGGAACAATTATTTAGACTGAGTAAGAATTGGTTTCAAATCAAATAAAATAAAAAAATGTTTCAAATCAAATTAAAAAAACGTAACATAATACCTTCGTGATAAAATTCAGTATGTTGAGCTAGGTATTTCTTATGAACCCTCCATAGATCTGGTGGCCATAAAATAAAATAAATTAACATAATACTTTCATGATAAAATTCAGTATCTTGATCTAGGTTTTTCTTATGAACTTTCCATAGATTTCATGGTCATAAAATAAAGGTAAACAACCAAACAACCGACAAAGTTTAAGTGGAATTTTATCAATAAGTGGGTCTTATGATTAAGTGCATATGTTTTCTCTTAACAAATCTAGTATGCTTTTCTCATACACCAAATATTTCTCTTTCTTTTACAAGGCAGAGGACGATATTGATTATAGAAGACAAAAATGGTATTTGATCATATGCTGGTAATGTTCGATGGTGCCGCAAATGAGGAACTAGGACAAGCCATTACCAAAGAGGAGATTGAAGCAGTCATTAAGTAATTTTCCCAAGACAAGAGTCCTCGCCTGGATGGTTGGCCTGCAGAATTATTCATACACTTTTTCGAGTTGATGGCATATGAATTATTGATGGTCACGAAACATATAAGGCTCATGGGTTTCGTTCCCGGTGATTTGAATTATGCATTTATTGCGCTTTACCGAAATCATTTGCTCCAATTTTTTTCTCTGATTATAGGCCGATTGCCTTGGGTAACACCATATACAAGATAACATATAAGATCATTGCACAAAGGCTCAAAGGTTACCTCTCCAAAAATATTTCAGTGGAGCAACATGGGTTTCTGCAGGGACGGTCCATTCACGACGCTATGGCAACTGCTCAAGAAGTGATACACTCAGCACACTCATGCAAAATGGAGGCTTTGATAATGAAGGTTGATCCCTTCAGGTCATATGATTGCATGGATTGGTCTTTTATTAGAATTGTGCTTTTAAAGGTTGGGATATCATTGCAGAATATAAGGTGGATTATGAATTGTATCTCATCTGTAAGGTATGCAGTTATCATCAATGGTATGCCATCGAAATTTTTTATTGCTTGAAGGGGGCTCCAGCAAGGATGTGCATTGTCTCCTTTAATATTCATTCTCATCATGGACGTGTTCAGCAAGCTTTTACTAATGGAAAAACAAGATGGTTTATTCTCGGGTTTATCCTTCTCCCCTTCTATTTGTATATCTCACTCTTTATTTGTAGACGATTTACTTGTTTTTGGCAGGCTTCTAAGGAACCAATGGTTCTATCTCCACTGCATCCTCATTTATTTTGGTGATGCCTTGGGTCTCCACACTAATAAAGGAAATTTCTTTCTGATATATGCATATGGTGACATAAATGAGATCAACTTTATAGCAGATTTTATGGGGGTCCAAGTCAAGTCTCTTTCGGATGAGCTCTTATATCTGGGCTTTAAGTTCAAACCATGTGGATATATGACTGCGGATTGGTCGTGGCTGGTCGAGAAGTTTAAAGATAGAATTCTTAAATGGAGCCACATATGGCTGTCATTAGGGGGTAGATATATACTAATTCAAGCAGTGTTATTACAGTTTGTGGTCTATTGGGGTCATCTCTTTTACTTCCCAGTGCACATTGTTGCTCGCATTAATGCGGTCATATCACAATTCTTGTGGCCTGGTGCCTTTAAGAATAAGAAATTTCATTTATGAAAGATGAACCAAATTTCAATTCCGAAGGAGGCTGGTGGATGGGATCTTTTGGATGTTAGAGCTTTTCCAAATGCCCTATTCATAAAATCCTTCTAAAGGGCCATTAATTCTGGTAGCATATGTTCTGATCTAATTCACTTGAAATACGTGGAGGGGGATCCATTTTTACAGCTATATAGGGGATCGATTATCATATCGAAAATTGAATCTGTCATATGGAAAAGCTTCAAGAAGTTTGTGTCTTTGATTGTTGATCGATTAGTTTGGATATTTGGAAATGGCCAAAATATTGCATTTGGTTGTGATAGAATTTTGGGGATCGGAAGTGGCATTCAGCTGGGTGAGGGGATGCAACACAGGCTGGCTCATAGAGGCGTCTTTTATTTATCACAGGTGATATTATGCTGGCAATAGGGTATTCTGAAATGGAAGTCAGCAGCTCAATTGGGGTTGCTAGAGCGGGATGCACGTACATTGTTGCAATATACCAGCTTCCTTCAGGAGGGGGTTTTATGTCATCACCAACAAGGAGACAAAATTGTTAGGGATGGGAATTTGATGGGTGGCGGGCTGATTGTGAAGGATGTGTACTCGCACATCATCATCAATCAACAGGTTGAAAGCTCTCCCTCCGAATTCAGGTGGTATTGGTGTTGGAAAATTCCCATAAAGATCATTCTGTTTGGATGGTTGGAATGGAAGGGCCGAATAATGACTTGGGACAATATTGCTAAGTGTGGCTTCCATGGGCCTGGAAGGTTCTCTCTTTGCCATGATCAGGAGGAATCAACTTCTCATTTATTTTTATCCTGTGTGATCACTCGAAAGATTTGGACTCCGTTCTCTCATTTCATCATTGGTCCAGAATGGCTCCCAGATAACTTCATCAATACCTTTGAGATTTGGGGTGCCATAAATGGTAAATATAAATCAATGCCATTTTATTTGATTTGGGAGGTATGGCTTGCTCGCAACCGTCTAATTTTTTATGAAAATCCCGTTAACATTCCTCACATATATGGGGCCATTATGGTTTGGATCAATTCCCAAGCTCATATTGTGCCATCACAAGGACTTGTCTCATCGCATTCGACCTCATCCTATATCTTTGCCGATGGTATATTTTGATGGGGCTCTACAGGGGGGATGTTGTGGCTGTGGCGCCTGGATCAAAATGGAAAATCTAGAACGATATCAGATATTTTGGAATGGTGGGACTGACTCTAAAATTAAGGCGACGCTCCTCGCTTTATGAAGTCGTCTATGGGTGGCTTACAATATAGGATTACAATATATATACATATATGGTGATGCAAAGGTTGTCATTGATGGATTTTGTGCAAAGTCCAACTTTCAGCCAAGCGGCCTACTGGGATGGATTGATTGATTAAAGGTTTTTCTCATCAAGCTAAATTATCCTCCCCTAGTGCATATATACCGTGCGAACAATTATCATATTGATCATCTATCAAAGCAGTGCCTCATAGTTACCACTGGCTGTCTCCACATATCTCATTTCTGGGGGAATTAATTGATTTATAGTCGTGAAGTTCCTATCCCATGATTGCATATTTTTATTATCGGGATGTTGTTATAGATCTCTGATGTATGGCCTATGGATTTATATTGAGAGGTAACCATGTGCTGTTTTTTCTCGAGTCAAATCTTTTTGGATGCAGTTGTGCCAGTACTCCTACAAGCGAGCCGGATTCCTTTCAAGCAAACTTGCAAATCATTCCTCCATACATGTTTATGATCTTCTTATTGAAATATGGGTATGATTTATGTTTAAATGTACTAGGTTCATCTACAAGACTATTGGATATCTCTTGTCTTCTAAAATTTATGCACTTGGTACATGAGCAGCATTTTGATGGGCTTCTTCTGGGGCATGGACACATGATGATAATTCTTGCCTCCAAAGTTTGTTTTTGTCTTTTTGGATTGGGTGGTTATAAACCTTCTACTATGTGGAATATGTTTTAAGAAGACTTTATTTCTCTGTCAGGTTGCTTTTACATCTGGGATGCTCTATGATAGTTTCTATGCCTCTTTTTTGTTCTCTTCAGGCATATGGATTGATCTTTGTATTGATGATGATGCTGGAATTGCTGCATATATGATCTTGGATTCAAAGTTCGA
Organism: Pinus albicaulis; assembly: GCA_034641835.2. NCBI lineage: Eukaryota > Viridiplantae > Streptophyta > Pinopsida > Pinales > Pinaceae > Pinus > Pinus albicaulis. The sequence continues at coordinate 403,413,208 of CM076579.1, forward strand.
CAAACCTTGTGACATAGATTTTATCACACCTATTCCAATCATATTTTTCATATGGTTATCCATTCTTTCCTTGCACTAGAACAATAGGATAATAGGTGAACATCTGTAATTAATATTAATAGTTTTAAATATGAAATACTTTATAAAGCATGATTTTGAAATAATACATGCATCTACGTTTGCATGCAATGAACTTCAATGTTTTTGCAATTATTATTATCCTTCCTTCATCTTTGAGTGGTTATTTAAGCTGGAGGATTTTCCTTTATCCATTCCTCCCATCGAGTATCAGAAAATTAAGCCCTTTATAATTTCTCCTCATATATAAGGTGCCTTTTTGTATTTCATGAATTGAAAGTGGCTAAGTACATGGGAAAATGAAATAGATATATGAATGTCATATGTAACAAACAATGAACAAGCAAACAACAATTCAATGGATAATTCAAGAATTAGCCATCAGACACTATCTAACTCAAGGTTATTTCATTGGATTTTCACTTGTCCTTTTGAATGTATATTTAGGATATTTGTTAATTAAAGTTGAGTCTCGTTTAACATATTTGTTGCAAATTTGGTGTTATTTTAAGTAACTAATTTCTCTAGGAAAAAGTGCAAAAATGTTTCTTTTAGTCACCCAAACTAAATATTTCCTACCTGATCAAGAGCACAATCATCTCGATCAATGGGACCACCATTTGATTGTAAAGGCACAAGTGTAAATTTTCTGTGAAGTCCCTTTCAAAACTTTTCGAACAATTTAGATAAATGCCTAAAATGTATCTCGTGTGTTTTGTTCATGAATTTCTAGTACTGATAGTATAAAAATGGATTGTATACAACCTCAAAAACTAAACTAAACAAAAAAAAATGTAAAAAAAATTAAGAGAGTTTAGGCATTCTTGTTACCGTGTCTAGGATGGACATGCCTCCTAGTTATCAATGATAGGATGTAAGGGTCTATTCTTACAATTTTTCTAATGTACGAAACTATAACATTAGAGGAATTTTGAGGTAAAAAATGGGCCTCCTAAGGAAATTATAAAATAATAGTGAAATAATAAAATAAGATTAGATTACATCATCCACTTTTAGAGGGAAAAAAAACTATTTTTTCAACTCGTATTTTCAACTTATCTCCCAATGGGTTTACTCACATTTCGAGCGAGAGCACTCGTTAGATACAGAATTTGATTCCTCGTCCAAGGAGTACCCATGTTGCATACTTTTGATGGCCCCTTATACACGAAAAATGAGAAATACATGAAAAATGTGATTGGAATCACATTTTTCATGTATTTCTCATTTTTCGTGTAACATGGTCCTTCAAAAGTATGTAACATGGGTACTCCTTGGACAAGGAATTAAAATTTGCATCCAATAAGTACCCCCGCTCGAAATTTGAGTAAAAAATTTGGGAGATAAGTTGAAAAAGTAGTTTTATTATTTTATTATTTTTTAATCTTTTTACCTTTTTACTCAAAAATTGTTGAATCATCCTCCATGGTTGACATCATCATCTTGGATCCTATTGATTCTTATAAAGTTTATTTTGGTTGTGTATTTTTCTTAGGAGGCCCATTTTAGACCTCAAAATTTCTCTACATCCTTTAATATATTTTGAAGCTGGAATGAACCAATGAAGGTTATTGCAGATGATACACTTATGATTTCTTCAAACCCAAGCCTCTGCTTTAATTTAAATGCTGGAATTTCTCCTATAGATGTTTTATCATATCCTCCTCCTATACATTTTTTTCCTTTTCACTCTCCTCTCCAATCTCCTAAAAGATAATTTGACTTCTTTGCTTTTCTGATTCATCCCTTATTTTTGTCAAGAGTTTGTTGGTGTCTTGTTCGTTCTTTACATATTATCTCTCCTAGTCATTACATAGTAGAGATTACTAACTCTTGAGTTCAATCATATTAATAATCCATGACATTAAACTTGATAAAGAGCTTTCCAACAAGACGCAACCATAATAAAGGTGGAAGGCCCTTCATCCACAAGCGTGTAGTGTACATCTCAATTGAAGATGCACACTGAGATATGGAAGTTGACTTGATGGGAGAGTATAAAGAAAGGGGAATCAACGTAAAATGTAATCAAACTTGACTATAAGGGATCATAAAAAATTCATTACAGCAAACTCTCCAAATTCTAACCCAAATACCAAATATTTAATTGAATCCATTTAGAGATCACGTAGCAACGACAAGGTAAGAGTCCCCAAACAAGTCAAATACCACCTAATGAAGTTCTCACATGGAGGCCATAGTCGGCTTAAAATTATAAATTTAGCAACATGTTAGACCAAACTAATTTGAGGGCGCATATGATGACAACTAAAAGACTCATTGAAAGGAAACGATTTACTGAGGTGATTCCCTTCTTTCATCACTCAACGAGTGTAAAAAATTATTTCTTGACAAAAAATGTCACCAAGAAAGCTAGGATGACAAGATAGAACATATGCATCTACAATATCAGGTAAGTCAAGGTCAAAAGAGAAGATAAATGCATCAACAAAGGAGGAATTGATCCACATTATTTACCAAATACCAATTATGCTAAGCTTAACTTCAAGGAGATGGGGGTTCTCCCTCAATTTTTCAATCGGGGGTGTGCTTGTCCATATTTATGCACAAGGGATTCTCACTTTCTATTTTCTCAATGGTGATTTTTAATGCCCCAAACCATATCTCAAAGCATTTTCTCACAACAAATCTACTTGATAGGCACTTGAACCCGAAATTTCCACCATTGTTCTTAACCTTCAAGCCTTACTTCAAAGTCATATTTCAAAGCACAACAAACTCATAAGTACGTGAACTTGGAATTTCCACCATGGCATCTAACCTTCAATTCGAAGGTGCAAGTCATCTAAGCCACAAGCACACAAGCATACCAAGTGGTGACAAAACCCTCGTGCAAATAGTAAGAGAATGTTTGTCTATTCTTACGAATGGCACAAAATTAAGACATCCTACATAGTGGTAGTGACTATGTTCATAGAATGAAATAATAAATTCATTAGGAGTCATTGTATTGAGGAAATTTTAATTTTTTTTGCATCCATAATTAGTAAATATGAGGGGGGAGGGGGGATTTGCTTGAAGCGAAGACAAGTTTCAGATGGTATATAGCATGCTTGATCCAGGTGGATATTGGTGGCCACACGCCTATTCCACTTGGGGCTCCACTATAATTTCTTTCATTTTTTCATTTTCCTTAATTATAGGGCAGTTTACTATTTTTAGCAGTTTTTCAAGTCTTGAACTTTCGGAGCCATTTTGAGGCCCTAAACGACTTCTTTTGGGAAAATCGGGAGCAACATGGGTGAGAAATGGGTGTTGCTCACTTAAAAGTTGTATTCCTCGGATATATCCTTCTAACAAGGTATTGAGCGCGTCAAACAGAGATCGTATGAAAAATTTACTTCCTCGGGAAGTTGATTTACCAATTTACCCAAATGGGGCCCATAGTTTTGGCGCTTCATCTCCTAGGGTTGGGTTTTAAGATGTTTAGGGTTTTCCACTATTTATCAATAATAAATAGGCCCTCGAGCCTCATTGTAACACAATTTAGAGGCCTTTAGTCACCATATATCTTCTCAGAGATAAGCTACCAGCACCCTAGCTAGTTTATTTCTATTTTTTCTGTAAACAAATTTCAGTTATTTGATATTAATGAAATGAAGTTTTATTTCCACTACATATTGTATTTATGGTTATATGTGTATTTTGTTGCATTATTGCATAAATCCGAATTAGTGGTATCAGATCGGTCTACTATTTCTCGATCCTTATTTACATGTCCCCAACGAGGTCAAGGTATAAGGAGTTAGGGCTCAATCTAGTTGAACCTTTACAAGATCAGCCTCGCAAACCCTGACAGCTTCCCATGGGGGACGAAAAGAAAGATGAGGGAGAAAGAGATCCTATCAAAATATTGCTCGAGGAGGCCCTATAAAAACAAAGGAATGCGATGATGGATAAATTTTCCCAGATCTTTCAACGACTACCCACCGGCAGCGCATCTGCATCCAGCAGCCACTCTAGAGGCATGACTCCCTTTAAGGTACGAGTAAACTTTGAAATTTCGATATTTGAGGACCAAATAGATGCAAAAGCCATAGATAAATTGTTTAGTCTATTAGAAGGATATTTCTCACTTCATGGTTGTTCCGACTAGGAGAAAATTATTTTTTCACTCCTTAAATCTACCCCCCATGTCAAGGACTGGTGGGAAAACTACTACGAGAAAAAGGACGAGACGAAACCATCTTTGTTCTCGGTCGTACCCACTTGGAATTGTTTTCGAGATGCCACCAAGGAAAAATACTATCCCGCGGGGAGCTATGAGGACAAGTACATATAATGGACTATGATGCGACAACAAAGGGATCAAGATGTGCATGAGCTAACGAATTTGTTCCATACCCTACGCAAAAAGTTGGGTATCAAAGATTCAGAGAAACATTTGGTGTTGAAGTACCGTAGTTTTCTGCACATAAACATTCAGGAGGAAATGGAGTTCCTCGACATCTCCTCACTTAGTACGGCATACCAGTATGCTACCAAGATTGAGTAGAAATTCAAAAAGAAGAAATGAGACTTTGGATCTGTGAATCAAAATCAAGGGAAAGGTGCCCCCAAACTGCAGAACAAAGGAAAAGTCCAAGGCATGGTGTCACAAGAAAACCTACCGAAGCCGCAAGAAAAGAAAAACACCGTGAACCCAAAGAAGGACACGAGAAAGTGGTGTGGGTTCCATAAGAGCTCTACCCACAACACCAGTGAATGTTAGGCCAAGTATTCGTTGGTGGCTGAGATGAGGGCTTATGAATCGGATGCATGCTCCAAATTTGAATCAAAACTCGACAAGGGGAATGACAAAGGGAAGAAAATTATTTATGCAGATGCCAATGTTATCATTTCCACTACGAAGATCCAAAAGGAGGAACCAGAAGATCCAGAGGAGGAGGAGCGTCTCTTCCACTCCCAGATGTGGGTAAAGGTTTCCTCGTTATAGTTCATTATTGACAATGGGAGCTAAAAGAACCTCATTTCAGTAGAGGTCATGAAGCGGTTGGGCTTTCCAACCATAGCAAACCCATACACCATCGGGTGCCTTCACTAAGGATGGGATCTCTGCGTTAGCCAGTAGTGTCGCCTTCCATAAAACATCAAGCCCTTCACAGATGAGGTGTTATGTGACATTGCTCCTCTTGATGTTTATGATGTATTATTAGGCCAACCATACTTGTGGAAGTGACATGGTGTGTATGAGTCCCAAACTCATGTTGTTATTGTTACTTTGGGAAATAATTTGTACAGGATATTGGAGGTACCACCACCTCTCGCTATCTCTTTGGTTAATGCAAAACAATGCAGTAAGCTCATTTCCAAAACCGGTAAATTTGTTTTCATGATGATCGGTCCCCAGCGCAAGAAGAAGAATGTAGCCACGACCTCCAAACAGGGCTCCTCTACATGACAACAACAAATGGACAAGGTCGTGGAGGAGTACAGGGACATCTTCACCTCACCCACAGGGGTCCCTCTGCACTGTCAAGTCAAGCACCCCATTGATCTGACCCCAGGTGCGTCGCTACCCAAATGATCGATCTATCAGCACTTTGTTCTTGAGAATGATGAAATCAAGAGACAGATTCAAGAGTTGTTGTAGAAAGGTCACATCCAGTCGAGTTCATCACCCTGTGGGAGCCCGATCCTTTTGGTATAGAAGAAGGATGGGAATTTTATATTTTGTATTGATTATTGGGCGTTGAAAAAGATCACATTCCAGAATAGGTACCCGATCCCATGGATTGATGACCTTCTGGAACAACTCAAAAAGGAAAAATATTTCAACATGATCGACTTGAAGTCTGGGTACCACCAGGTACCAATCGGACCCTCCAATGTGTGGAATACTACCTTCAAAGCCAAGGAGAGCCTTTTTGAATGGTTTTTCATGCCTCTCGGGTTGACGAATGCTCCTGCAACCTTTGTGAGGTTGATGGATGACATATTGCAGCCATTCACCAACTCATTTGTAGTATTGTGCTTGGATGACATTCTGATCTTCAGTTACACTTGGGAAGAGCACCTCCACCACATCCGACGGGTCCCTCAAACACTGCGGCAACACAAATTGTGTGCCAATTTGGAGAAGTGAACTTTTGGCATGACCCAGTTTCATTATCTGGGATACATTATTGATGAACCGACGGTGCATGTGGATCCAACCAAGATCCAAGTCATTCGAGATTGGCCAGCCCCAACCACTCTAACAGAGCTTCATAGCTTTCTAGGTCTTGATAATTTCTACCGCAGGTTCGTGTTGGTATTCTCTCATATCACTTGTCCCTAGAGTCAAGTTACCAAGGGAGGAGTGAAAGAAAAATTCATTTGGTCAGAATCTCAACACAAGGCATTCATATAATCTAAACATCGTCTCTACTTTGCCCTAATTCTCACATTACCAAACTTGCAACAACCATTTGAGATCGAGACAGATGCCTCTGGATATTCTATTGGGGTAGTTCTTACTCAACAGGGGCATCCAGTGGCATATCACCGTGAGACATTGTCTGACACAGTCCGCAAGTATCCCACTTATGACAAATAAATGTATTCCATTTTGTAGGCTTGTTGACAATGGAAGAATTAAATTTTTGGTAAGGAAACAACCATCCACATAGACGACCGACCCCTACAGTTCATACAGACACAAGTGAAGTTGTAGAATGATCGCCATCAGAAGTGTCTCACATATCTGCAACAGTTTCATTTGAACATCATGTACAAGAAGGGTAGCACCAATAATGTTGCAAACTGCCTAAGTCGACCACCGATCATGGTGCTAACCACTGTTCTCAATTCTTGTGGGAAAGAAGCTTCTGATTGGCCTCTACTCTACAAGAGTGATCCAGAATTTGATCACACATACAAGACACGCTTCGAGGGTACGCAAGTTCCAAATTTTCACCTCCAAGATGCATTGTTATGTCACCTGGGACACCTTTATGTTCCTTCAAGCGAGCGTGCCAAGAAGATTTGGGAGTCACGCTATAGTCGAGTTGTGGGGAATTTCGAGGTTGAGAAAATAGTGGCAGTATTGGAGAAGTATTTCTATTGTCTAGACCTTCGACAGGATGTTTGGAAATACATTATATCCTCCACTGCTTGTGCCATTGCCAAACCAACAATCAGAAAGCAAGGCCTCTATACTCCGCTACCTACCCCTATTCGACCTTCGGAATCCATCTCCATGGATTACATGTCGGGCCTTCCTTATAGAAAGCATGGAAATGGTTGTGTTTTCATGGTCCTCGACAACTTCTCGAATATGGACATTACGACGGCCTGCAAGAAGAATATCACAATAGAAGCCACTACTAAACTCTTCTTTGAATGAGTGTGGGTGAACTTTGGGATCCCACAACCTATCATCTCAAATCGGGACAAAAATTTCCTCAACACATTTTGGTCCAACCTCTGGTCAATTCTGGACACCAAACTCACCAAATCCACAACTTTCCATCCCCAAACTTATGGCCAGACAGAAGTCGTCAACAGGATGATTGTACAGATTCTATGCATGTACAATTCAAAGCATCCACACACATGGGATGAGAGCCTCCCCTATGTACAACACATTTATAACCGAGATCTCCACAAATCAACTGGCCACAACCCCTTTCAGGTGGGATTGAGATTCTAGCCACAATGTCCCATTGATGTAGCCATGCCATTTGTGACTACTCAGGCTGATTTGGCTCATGTCCAGTCTGAACTTGACAAAGTGAGAAACTTCATTCAGCACATTTAGCACATCCGCTAACAAGGTCATGACATATTGGATAGAGCCAATGCAAAGTACAAACAACAACATGATCAACATTGGGTGCCAAACAACTTCTAGGTGGGCGACAAAGTGTGGCTACATTTGCAGAAGGAGTGCCTCACTAGAGCTCACTGCTAGCTTCGCTCGCTCTTATATGGGCCATACACCATCACCAAGGCTGTAGTGACCAATGCCTTTGAGCCCAGTATTCCACCATTCCTTGGTCTGCACCTAGTATTCAATGTGGACCGCCTTCGGCCCTACTTCCCACCTCTACTGGACGCCTCCAACATTGCAGAACAACTCACAGCAACAGAGTTAAACCCAGACTACATGGAATAGGCTGCCACAAAATTGTATCATGGACATGCAAATCTAGAACACTCACCAACAGAAGATCCAACTCTATCGGGTTGTCAAAGCTGGCCAACTCCTGTACCAAGGCAAGTGGTTCACCAGGGACCAAGTTCAACAGAAGTTTCCTCATCTCATGGAGGAACTCAACACAATGGGGAACATTACTTCATAAGGGGGGAGGAATGATCCAGGTGGATATTGGTGACCACTCGCCTATTCCAGTTGGGGCCCCACCATTGTTTCTTTCAGTTTTCCAGTTTCCTTAATTATAGCACAATTTACTATATTTAGCAGTTTTTTGGGTCCTGAACTTTCGAGGCCGTTTTGAAGCTCTATACGACGTTTTTTGGGAAAAACAGGAGAAACATGGGTCCATGGACTCATTTTTATCACTCAAAAGCTATATTCCTTAGATATATATTTCTAACGAGGTATTGAGCATGTCAAACAGAGATCACATGCTAAAGTTACATCCCCGAGAACTTGATGTACCAATTTACCCAAACAGGGCCCATAGTTTTGATGCTTCATCTCGTAGGGTTGGGTTTTTGGATGTTTAGGGTTTTCAATCATTTATGAATGATAAATATGCCCTCGAGCCTCATTGTAACATAGTTCAGAGGCCTATAGCCACCACATCTCCTCTCAGAGATAAGCTATCAACGCCCTAGCTAGTTTATTTCCATTCTGTCTGTAAACAAATTTCATTTCTTTGATATTAATGAAATGAAGTGTTATTTCCACTACATCTTTTTATTTACGGATATATGTGTATTCTATTGCGTTCTTGCATAAATCCGGATCAATTTTCAACCAAATGTGGAAATTAGACTCATTCTCATTCTGTTACAAGTTGAAGCATGCCAAACAATTGCTATTTTGCGGCTATAGGGCTTGTTTATAGGTCGGTGGCTCAATTCTTGAGGTTTTGTGAAATAATATTCTTTCTTTCCAATGTCTAGGGCATTGAATTAGATTTTGTTCCATTCTATTTTCCTATTCATATTTTTCTGTGCGTTTGATGGGGATGCTTCTTACCTTGCTCCTCTATTATTTGTACCTCTTGTGGCCTTTCAAATGAACCACTTTATGGGAAAGGAGATATATTCAAAAGTGTGCAGACATTGGTGGCAAATTTGTATTTGTGGGCTCAAAGGAATTTGACAAGCAGGGGATATTGTAACATTAAGATGATGGAAAACACTAAATACTTACAACCTCAATTGCAAGAGTAGTTTCACAAACTAGAAGAGAAAATCCTTGTCCTCCAACTTAAAAAAAATTAGTTGGTATCTAGAATCACAATAACCGTGGATATTCTCATTGATCATTGATGTCTGATCCATTGATCAGATGATGAACTTTCTAGTTTGCACCAACTATTGGAAGAATTTCAATTCCCCATTTCTCAAAGTCACTCTCGTCCTTCATCCTCCTACAACACTATCCGTTATATCAAGCTTGTAATTCCTAACCTCAATGAACCAATTCCATACTTGGAGATGGGTACAACTCATATTTATTTTTATTTTCCTCCGATGACCAAGTAGAATGTTTGTTAAAACATGTAAAATTTTGAGATATTTTAGAAGATATTTACAATTACATATTCTAGTTTTTATATAATCATATGTTGGCATTTTGGGAATTTGGGGAGTTTGAAATAAGTTTTAAATTTAATATAATCAACCAAAATTTTCAATTCCTTAATATATCTTTATACAAAAACTACACTCAATTACAAATTTTCAAATTAATATAAATATTCTTTTTTATTTTGAAAGAAAAAAAATTGTATAAACTCATCTCCTTTTCAAAATTTTAAGAGCCTGAGATGCATCTAACGTTTTAGTATTCATCTTCAATTATATTGTTGAATAAACTAAATGATTATTTAACATCAACAGATACTAACTATAAAAGAGCTTATATACATCCTTGTTCGACTGACACAGTCTCAAACTTCACGACCAAACATATGTTTTTATGTCGATCATTTTCCTCACAATCCAACTCACATGGTGATTATCATTTCTCAGTTTCCAATAAAATTGTTGTTGTTGTGGATTTGAGATCACGTATTGATTATCATTTCTTGGTCTCAAAGAAAATTGTTGTCGTTTTGATATTTTCACAAAAAATTTCAATGGCACGAAAAATTCTATCTGGAAAAACTGTCATGAAGTCATTATAATTCCATGGTTTGACTGAAAATAAAGAGAGCCTAGACCCCAAGAGATAATATAAAATGTTATATCACATAGAGGAGAAATTCAATATGTGGCCACATCAAATCAGGATTTTATGAAGTATCCTGAGCAAATTTCTTTCGAATTGTGACAAACCTGGCGAATTGACCTAACAAATAAAGTTGTGTAAAAAAAATTAGGAATCACTTGTACACAATTGACTGTCACACTAATATGTAATTTTTTAAAGTAGTCACCTATACACAATTCACTGCCCCACTCACAACAATCTTAAACTTCATATAGAATTTTTACATATTCACGACATCCTCTTGTGTTGGTCACCAATATTTTCCTTCTTGTTTATGTAGATCTAATTATTGAGAAATAATTCATAGCATGCCATCCCGACCCAGTTGCAGGAAAAAGATAAGTATGCCTTCTGAATATATGCATATCCCCAAGAGAGGGAAAGTGAAGGCAGCCATTGCCTCTTCTCTTGCCCACTCCATCAAGTATTTTTCAGTGAGAGATAGTATTGATATGATAGTATCATGGACAATAATTTTCCCTATGTCAAAGATATTGACCGGTTGAGGAGTATAGTCCAACAAAGGATATTCATTCTTCCTTTCTCAAAGGTGTTGACCATTTGGGAAGAATAGTCCTAGAATTCCAGGATCACTTAGTTGAGTGTGTGGCTTTCAACATCAGGCTCAATCTCTCCAGTTTGGATGAGGATCCCATTTAGCATCATGACCAATTGGTTAGTTAGAGTGTGGGTTTTGGATTTTCACCACGAATCAAAGAGATTGACTAGGATGGTGAACCATGAATGGTATAGGTCATTATCGACCAATTGGGTCAGTGGTACCGACCAAATTTATGATGACTAGTTGATGCTAAATGTTTTGCCACGCGTCAAGATCACCGATCAATTCGGGTCATTGGTACAGACGAGTTGTGGCGACCAGTTAATGCAAACAATGTGAGAGATTCTAGCTAGTTGATGGTGATATTGATAATGATGTTGATGTTGTAAAATATGTTGACTAAATGATGTTGATAATGTTAGAGATGCTGACAAGATGATGTTGATGATGTAAGCGATGTTGACTATATGATGTTGGTGATTTCAAAGACGTTGATTTACCTTATGTCACAGATTCTAACAAGGTTGATGATGATTTTTTATAACCTTTTCATACAAAAAAAAAATTCAACAAGAGAACATCTAGATAGTCCTTATGAAGACCTCCCTAGTTAAGAGGGGGTGTTGAATTTTGTAACTTTGGATATTCGTCATAATTATTATTTTTTATTCTTAATATATTTGTAAGCATGTTCTTCATGCTAAACAAAAAGAAAAATTTAGGAGACATGTTATTCATGTCAGCTGAAAGAAGAAATTTTGAATTTGTAAAAGCTAAGTTTTTGGCTCCAAAAAGATGAAGTCGACCTCCTCCTAGTCAAGTCGACCCTTTAAATGTTCATGTCTATTCTAGTATATTTGTACCCCTTCAAACTCAAAGAAATGTTATATAAAGATCATATTCATCCCTCCCCATGCAAGATACTTGCATCTTCTGAAGCAACAAATTATGAGGAAAAAGCATAAGTATTTTGCAATGAAATTATAAGGCATATTCTTATGTTTGGGCATGCGAGGACCACAAGAAAGAAGCAATCTCCTAAGGCATATTATGAGACAGATAGACCAAAATTACTAAGGTGCGGGGATGAGCTGATGAATGATGAAGAAGGATGAAATTATGTCATTGGGAGGAAAAATCATGTTTCTTGGGCCAATTAACTTGACTAGGAGGATGGATGATATTTGACCAAATTATTGACTAAGATGTGTCTCTGTTGAATTGAAAATTTCTGTAATGAAAAGGTTGCTAGGTTTTCCCCCAAGTGGAATTTCCCATGAAGAACCCTTGTGTTCTTGTGTGGTTGTCTCTTTCTATATATATATATATATATATATATAAGTGAAAATAGAAAAAACCAAGGCAGAATTTTCAATTCAAAGGAAATTTTAAAGTACAGGTTTATAAGGAAAATGAGCTTTGTAAAATAAAGAAGCCATTGAAGAATCTTAATATCGAAATAGAATATTCAATTAAAGTATTATTAATACCACAATAGAAGATTAAATTAAAGTATTATTAATCATTGAGGAAAAAGAAAGAGATATTTAAACTCCATAATAAAACTATCATTTGAAATAAAATTATCCACAAAGAAAAATGGAGTCAAACACTAAGGAGAAAGGAACGAAGTCTATAACTAAGCAAAAAAGAAAGATTTCCTAAAATTTCAAAAATCTCTAATTCACTGCTACTTAGAATCAATGGGACTCTTGGAAAGAAAGATATTATTATTTCTATTTCTCTTGCTGAAGAAAGATAATTATGTTAGTCCTAAATTTGCTAACCAATTAGTGGTTTCCAATTCAAATATAATTGAAAAATTAGACTATGCAGACACAAAATTATATCGCATAATCAATTTACAACTAATCGTAGGGGATTATACATTTATATCACAATTCATTGCTGAATATTTAGGAAGTGATGATGATGACATAATTCTAAGTTTACCTTGGATGGAAACACTAAGTTCCTTTATCTTGAATACGAAGAAATTTTAATGTTTCCTTATAACAAGATAATGACATAATAGGGCATTACATTGAAGTCAAAATCAATAATACCTTTATAAAAAAAATTGAAAGATATCTTCAATTTGATGTTTCAAGAAAACCAAAAGACAATATTAAAGATGTAGAAAGAATTTGACAAAATTATCTTACATTTAAACAAATAAATTTCTCGTTTAAAAAATCATGTTCGGAAATTACTTGCAGAAGAAAAGAAGTCGAATTCTTTGAAGCAGTCATTAAGACACATAATTGAACAACTCATCCAAAAATAAGCATCCAAATGTTCAGACGTGAAAATGGAACTTGAGGAAAAGGAAATGAATACAAATCCAGTTAATATCACAACTCAACAAGATGCCAAACCAGTTGATGTAAAAATATACCTTCTGGACCAACTCGAAGGGGTGAAATATTTTAGCATGACTGACTTGAAGTCTGGGTATCACTAGGTACCAGTTGAACCCTCTGATGTGTGGAATACTGGCTTCAAAACCAAGGAGAGCCTTTTCGAATGGATGGTCATGCCTTTCGAGTTGACGAGTGCTCTTGCAACCTTCATGAGGTTGATGGATGACATATTGCAGCCATTCACCAACTCATTTCTAGTAGTGTACTTGGATGACATTATGATCTTCAACTAGAATTGGGAAGAGCACCTCCACCACATCTGACAGGTCCTCCAAACACTGCGGCAACACAAGTTGTCTGCCAATTTGGAGAAGTGAACTTTCGGCATGACCCAGGTTTAGTATTTGGGAAACATTTTTGATGAATAGGGGGTGCATGTGGATCCAACCAAGATCCAAGTCATTCGGGATTGGCCAGCCCTAACCACTCTAACAGAGCTTCATAGCTTTCTAGGTCTTAATAATTTCTACTGTAGGTTCGTGTTGGGATTCTCTCATATCACTTGGCTGTAGAGTCAAGTCACCAAGGGAGGAGCGAAAGCAAATTAGTTTGGTCGAAATCTCAACACATGGCGTTCAAAGAATTGAAACATCACCTTTGCTCTACCCCAGTGCTCACATTACCAAACTTGCAACAACCATTTTAGATCGAGACAGATGCCTTTGGTTATGCTATTGGGGTAGTTCTTACTCAACAGGGGCATCCAGTGGCATATCACAGTGAGACATTGTCTGACACAGTCCGCAAGTATCCCACTTATGACAAAGAAATGTATTCCATTGTGCAAGCTTTTCGACAATGGAAAAATTAAATTTTGGGTAAGGAAACAACCATCCACATAGACGACCAATCCCTACAGTTCATACAAACACAAGGGAAGTTGTATAATGATCGCCATCAGAAGCGTCTCACATATCTGCAACAGTTTCATTTGAACATCATGTACAAGAAGGGCAGCACCGATAATGTTGCAAACTGCCTGAGTCGACCACCGTTCTCAACTCTTGTGGGAAAGAAGCTTCTGATTGGCCTCTGCTCTACAAGAGCAATCAAGAATTTGACCACACATACAAGACACTCTTCGAGGGTACGCAAGTTTCAAATTTTCATCTCCAAGATGCACTGCTATGTCACCTGGGACACCTTTATGTTCCTTCAAGCGAGCGTGCCAAGAAGATTTGGGAGTCACACTATAGTCGAGTCGTAGGGAATTTCGAGGTCGAGAAAATAGTGGCAGTATTGGAGAAGTATTTCTATTGTCCAGACCTTCGACAGGATGTTTGGAAGTACATTAGATCCTACACTGCTTGTGCCATTACCAAACCAACAATCAGAAAGCAAGGCCTCTATACTCCGCTACCTACCCCTAGTCGACCTTGGGAATCCATCTCCATGGATTACATGTCGGGCCTTCCTTATACAAAGCATGGAAATGAACGTCCTTCGTGGTTGTCGATAGCTTCTCGAATATGGACATTATGGTGGCCTGCAAGAAGAATATCACAACAGAAGCCACTACTAAACTCTTCTTTGAACGAGTGTGGGTGAACTTTGGGATCCCATAACCTATCATCTCAAATCGGGACAAAAAGTTCCTCAACACATTTTGGTGCAAACTCTGGTCAATTCTGGACACCAAGCTCACCAAATCCACAACTTTCCATCCCCAAACTTATGGCCAGACAGAGGTCGTGAACAAGATGATTATATAGATTCTGCGCATGTACAATTCAAAGCATCCACACACATGGGACGAGAGCTTCCCCTATGTACAACATAGTTATAACTAGGCTCTCCATAGATCAACTGGCCACAACCCCTTTAAGGTGGGATTGGGATTCTAGCCACTATGTCCCATTGATGTAGCCATGCCATTTGTGACTACTCAGGCTGATTTAGCTCATGTCCAGTCTGAAGTTGACAAAGCGAGCAACTTCATTTAGTGCATTTATCACATCTGCTAACAAGGTCATGACATATTGGATAGAGCCAATGCTAAGTACAAACAACGACATAATCAACATCGGGTGCCACATAACTTCTAGTTGTGCGACAAAGTGTGGCTACATTTGCAGAAGGAGCGCCTCACTAGACCTCACTACAAGCTTCGCCTACTCCGATATGGGCCATACACCATCACCAAGGCTGTAGGGGCCAATTCCTTCGAGCTCAGTATTCCACCATTCCTTGGTATGCACCTAGTATTCAATGTGGACTTCCTTCAGCCCTACTTCCCACCTCTACTGGACACCTCCAACATTGCAGAACAACTCACACCAACAGAGTTAAACCCATAATACATGGAACAGGCCACCACAGATTGTATCATGGACATGCAAATCAAGAACACTCACCAGGAGAAGATCCAGCTGTATCGGGTTGTCAATGCTGGCCAACTCCCGCACCAAGGCAAGTGGTTCGCCAGGGACCAAGTTCAGCAGAAGTTTCCTCATCTCATGGAGGAACTCAACACAATGGGGACCATTACTTCCTAAGGGGGGATGAATGATCCAGATCTTGATGGGAGGCCCCCAAGATCTAAAAATTTGAAATGGATCTGACAAGATCTGCAAAATTAGAATGCCAGAAAAAGAGAGAACACAAAGAAAATAAAACCACAAAGAAATTTGTTTTATTAAATTAAAGAATAAATGTATAAGCTACATTGTGGCGGACAAATCTGTCCTTTTACAAAGTGAGGCTTGTTATTTATAGCCTTTTTTTGAGATAGAATACCATAGGTGGATACAATGGGTAGATACCACTTACAATACCATGGGTAATTCCCATGTGTGGATGAATACCATGGGTGGATACATACCATGGGTCACTTATAATACCATGGGTGAATAAGTATCATGGGTGGATGAATACCATGGGTCGATGCCATTTACAATACCATGGGTAAATTCCATGGGTGGATGGATAACATGGGTAGATGAATACCATGGGTTGATGCCATTTTCCATTCAAATCATTCCTCTCTCCTTAAGAAGCAATGGTCCCCATTGCATGAAGTTCCCTCCTGAGAAGCCTTTGTTGAATATGAAGAGCCACTGAAGAGAAGGTTTTTTTTGTGTACTTAACCCATAACCGTGATGAACGAAGATCCAAGGATAGAGATACCTTGTAATGCTTGTGACCAACTGTGATATTGACAGTGTGAGGCCTAGCAAATGGAATTCGATGAAGTGTGGGTTTGTGGATGAACAAAAACCATGACAAACGAAGATCCAAGGATAGAGATACCCTGTAATGCTTGTGACCAACTGTGTGACTAACAGTGTGCGGCCTAGCAAATGGACTTCGATGAAAATGATTTTGTGCGGTTGACCCATAACCGTGATGCTGATTGTTGATGAAGTAGTAGGTGCCTACATAGTTTGGGGTGGGAGGGAACATCTCCAAATAACCCAAGCTGAATGTTGCTATGATGAAACTGATGAATGTGAAGTAGGTGCCTACTAAAGCGGGGTGGGAGGGCACGTCTCCATAGGGAACCCGCTTCGAATGCTGCTCCAGATTTAAAATGAGCATAACTCGGTCAATATAACTCAGAATATTTATTATAACATGTTTTTGGAAATGGAATGTTCATTCTTCATCTTCTCATGTGTTTGCAACCACTATCTGGAGACTCTAGACGCTCAGATTTGCGCTGGAACTGTCTCGCCGTCTCGAAATTTCTAAAAAAAATAGTTGATTTTAAATCAACGATAACTCCCACATCCGGACTCTGATTCGACCGATTGTTTTTTTTAAATTAGGTGATTTTTCAAGAGGAGCTAAGATATATATCCATTTATCTAAAAATTTGCACTAAAAACTGCAAAAAATGACAAGAGAGCCGTCGTCCATGAATTGTCGTCAGAAAAATTGCTTCAACATTGCTGATTTTGAATCAGCGATATCTCCCTCATCCAAATTCGAATTTGGCCGATTTTTTTTTTGAATTTGAGTATTTTTTTGCAAGGAATCCAGATTTGGTCTTTTTTTTTGGTAAATTTTTCACCAAAATTTTCAGATCTGTTCTGAAAACTCGCTGCCCAAAACAAAATTCATGGATTTTGCTAAAGATTGCTGCAAAACATTGAAACTGAAATATGTTTCAAACCCTCATTCCCATGGAAGCATAACCTGAATCTGATACCACTTAAAATACCATGGGTAAATCCCATGTGTGGATGAATACCATGGGTGGATACATACCATGGGTCACTTATAATACCATGGGTGAATAAATATCATGGGTGGATGAATACCATGGGTCGATGCCATTTAAAATACCACGGGTAAATTCCATGGTGGATGGATAACATGGGTAGATTAATACCATGGGTTGATGCCATTTTCCATTCGGATCAATGAATGATCCAGGTGGATATTGGTGACCACCCACCTATTCCAGTTGGGGCCCCACCACTGTTTCTTTCATTCTTTCAATTTCCTTAATTATAGCATAGTTTGCTATTTTTAGCAGTTTTTTGGGTCTTGAACTTTTAGAGTCATTTTGAGGCCCTAAATGACGTTTTTTTGGGAAAACCGGGAGCAACATCGGTCCATGGAATGATTTTTCTCACTCAAAATTTATATTCCTTAGATATATCTTTCTAACAAGGTATTTAGCATGTCAAATAAAGATCTTATACTAAAGTTACGTCCCCAGGAACTTGATGTACCAATTTACCCAAACAGGGCCCATAGTTTTGACGCTTCATCTCCTAGGGTTGGGTTTTCGGGTGATTAGGGGTTTCCATCATTTATCAATAATAAATAGGCCCTCGAGCCTCATTGTAACATAGTTCAGATGCCTATAGCCACCACATCTCCTCTCAAAGATAAGCTACCAGTGCCCTAGGTAGTTTATTTCCATTCTGTCTATAAACAAATTTCAGTTCTTTGATATTAATGAAATGAAGTGTTATTTCCACTGCATATTTGTATTTATGGTTATATGTGTATTCTATTGTGTTCTTGTATAAATCTGGATCAATTTCCAACCAAATGTGGAAATTAGACTCATTCTCATTTTGTTACGAGTTGAAGAATGCAAAACAATTGCTATTTTTGTGGCTATAGGGATTTTTTATAGGTCCGTGGCTCAGTTCTTGAGATTTTGTGAAATAATATTCTTTATTTCCAGTGTCTAGGGCATCGAATTAGATTTTGTTCCATTCTATTTTCCTATTGGTATTGTTTCATGCATTTGATGGGGATGCTTCTTACCTTGTTCCTCTATCATTTGTACCTCTTGTGGCCTTTCAAATGAACCACTCTATGGGGAAGGAGATAAATTCAAACATGTGCAGCCATTGGTGGCCAATTTGCATTTGTGGGCTCAAAGGAATTTGGCAAGTAGGGGATCTTGTAACATTAAGATGATGGGAAACACTAAATACTTACAACCTCAATTGTAAGAGTAGTTTCACAAACTAGAAGAGAATATTCTTTTCCTCCAACTTAAACACAACTAGTTGGTATCTAGAATCACAATAACCGTGGATATTCTCATTTATCATCGATGTCTGATCCATCGATCAGATGATGAACTTTCTAGTTTGCACCAACTATTGGAAGAATTGCAATTCCCCATTTCTCAAAGTCACTCTCATCCTTCATCCTCCAACAACACTATCCATTATATCTAGCATGTAATTCCTAACCTCAATGAACCAATTCCATACTTGGAGATGGGTACAACTCATATTTATTTTGATTCTGCTTCGCTGACTAAGTAGAATGTTTGTTAAAACATGTAAAATTTTGAGATATTTTAGAAGATATTTACAATTAGATATTCTAGATTTTATATAATCATATGTTGGCATTTTGGGAATTATGGGAGTTTGAAATAAGTTTTAAATTTAATATAATCAACCAAAATTTTCAATTCCTTAATATATCTTAATACAACAACTACACTCAATTACAAATTATCGAATTAATATAAATATTATTTTTATGTTTTGAAAGAAAAAAAATTGTATAAAGTCATCTCCTTTTCAAATTTTTATGAGCCTGAGATGCATCTAACGTTGTAGTATTCATCTTCATTTATAGTGTTGAATAAACTAAATGAGTGGTTAACATCAACATATACTAACTACAAAAGAGCTTATATACATCATTATTTGACTGACACAGTCCCAAACTTCATGGCCAAACATATTTTTTTATGTCGATCATTTTCCTCACAATCCACCTCACATGGTGATTAGCATGTCTCAGTTTATGATAAAATTGTTGTTGCTTTAGATTTGAGATCACGTAGTGATTATCATGTCTCAGTCTCAAATAAAATTGTTTTCATTCTTATTTTTACTCAAAAATTTTCAAAGGCACAAAAACTTCTATCTGGAAAAACCATCATGAAGTCATTGTAATTCAATGGTTTGACTGAAAATAAAGAGATCCTGGACCCCAAGCAATAATATAAAATTTTATATCACATAGAGGAGAAATTCAATAAGAAACCACATCAAATCAGGATTTTATGAAGTATCCTGAGAAAATTGCTTTTGAATTGTGACAAAACTAGCCAATCAACCTAACAAATAAAGTTATGTAAAAATATTTAGCAATCACTTGTACACAATTGACTGTTGCACTCAATATATAATTTTTTAAAGTAGTCAAATGTACACAATTGACTGCCCCACTCACAACAATCTTAAACTTCATATAGACTTTTTATATAGTCACAAAATCCTCTAGTGTTGGTCACCAATATTTTTCTTCTTGTTTACGTAGATCTACTTATTGAGAAATAATTCATAGCATTCCATCCCGACCCAGTTCCAGGAAAAATATAAGTATTCCTTCTAAATACAGACATATCCCCAAGAGAGGGAAAGTGAAGGCAACCATTGCCTCTTCTCTTGCCCACTCCATCAAGTATTTTTCAGTGAGAGAGAGTATTGATATGATAGCATCATGGACAATAATTCTCCCTATGTCAAAGATATTGACCAGTTGAGGAGTATAGTCCAACAAAGGATATTTATTCTTCCTTTGTCAAAGGTGTTTACCACTTGATAAGAATAGTCCTAGAATTCCAGGATCACTCAGTTGAGTGTGTGGCTTTCAACATCAGGCTCAATCTCTCCAGTTTGGATGAGGAGCCCATTTAGTATCATGACCAATTGGTCAGTTAGAGTGTGGGTTTTGGATTTTCACCACGAATCAAAGAGATTGACTAGGATGGTGAACCTTGAATGGTCTAGGTCATTATCGACCAATTGGGTCAGTGGTACCGACCATAGTTATGATGACTAGTTGATGCTAAATGTTTTGCCACGCGTCAAGATCACCAATCAATTTGGGTCATTGGTACAGACAAGTTGTGGCGACTAATTGATGCTAACAATGTGAGAGATTCCAACTAGTTGATGGTGATATTGATAATGATATTGATGATGTAAAATATGTTGACTAAATGATGTTGATAATGTCAGAGATTCTGACAAGATGATGTTGATGATGTCAGATATGTTGACTATATGATGTTGGTGATGTCAAAGATGTTGACTTACCTTATGTCACAGATTCTAACAAGGTTGATAATGATTTTTTATAACCTTTTCATACAAAAAAAAAATTCAACATGAAAACATTTAGATAGTTCTTATGAAGACCTCCCTAGTTAAGAGGGGGTTTTGAATTTTGTAACTATGGCTATTCTTCATAATTATTATTTTTTATTCTTAATATATTTGTAAGCATGTTCTTCATGCTAGAAACAAAAATAAAAACTTAGGAGACATGTTCCTCATGTCGGTTGAAAGAGGAAATTTTGAATTTGTAAAAGCTAAGTTTTTGGCTCCAAAAAGATGAAGTGGACCTCCTCCTAGCTAAGTCAACCCTTTAAATGTTCATGTCTACTCCAGTATATTCACACCCCTTCATCCTCAAAGAAATGTTATATAAATACCATATTCATCCCTCTCCAAGAAAGATACTCGCATCTTCTAAGGCAACAAAGTATGAGGAAAAAGCATAGGTATTTGGCAACGAAATTATAAGGCATCAGTACAAGGAAAAGATCCTCTAGCAGATGTTTTTTAGGAACCACAAAGAAAAATACCCCATACATCCGTTTCTAGTGGAGGTTACTAGAGGAGGTTGGCGGGCAGAGGGTTTTGCGGATGTTTTCCTATCGGTGCTCTTATCGTTAAAACTTGCCTCGGTGCTCTAAAAAAAAAGAAGCACCGATGCATCCAAAATAATTGGCACACCAGACACCATGCACTCCATACACACACGCTTGGTGCATCATAATATAATAGAGAACCGGTGCCTCACAACTTGTCCACGCCGATGCATTATAAAACACAACGCCAACATCGAAACCACGCGGTGCGGTAGACAGAAACTGCACCGGTGCATCATAAAAAGCGTGCCAAAACACAAACCGACCAGTGCGTTTGCAGCAAATAGTACCGGTGCGCCTATAAATAACACGCACCGGTAAAGGGTTAAATTAAACGAAAAAAAACCCATATTTTTCAGTTTTCCAGTGCTCTTGAGCTATCAATTACTGGTACGCATGATACCATAGAACGCACCGGTGCGCACCGAACATTGGTACATCAGACAGAATGTGCAAAGTACACATCGCCCTACCATCGATGCTCTCATTGCACCCATTGCACGCACTGCTGCTCTGCATTGCCAACCAATCTACATCTTGCATTTTGAAAAACAGTGGGAAAATTTTATTTTCCAAATTTTACAGCCAATATGCCTCCTCAACTGCGAAATGTAAAGGTATTTTTCTAGCTTTTCTATCATTAAGCCTTCTACCAGATTAGATATTGAAATAAAATTAAAAATAACCATTAAAAAAAAAAAAAATTGTTGCGCGGTGTATTCGAGTTGTTCGGCTCGCATCAGTAGCGGTGCTACCTGTAAAATTTACAAGCAGCACTGCTACCGGTGCTAACAGTAACCGCACTGTTTCCGGGGCGGTGCCAGAAGGCGCCCCGAATAATTTTAAATAAAAAATAAAAAATAAAAAGGCGGTGCACTCATTTATCTAGGTGCACCGTTGACCCCGACAATCATAGTGCGGTGCGTTGACTGCATTTTCCGCCCCGGTTTATCTCAGCGCACCGCATTTTGCATTCCGAGAGGGTCAATGCTGCGGCCAAGTAAAAGACCGCACCGTCAACTATGTCATTGTCATGAAGTTGGTGCACTGACACGACTATACGCACTGGGGCATATATTTTAGTTAGCGCACTTCTATTCTGAATTATATACAGTCCGCGGTGCTTGAAAAATAGACATTGGCAACGAAGCCGGTGCAGTTTGTTTCATTAGCAGCCCCGAGGATGGTGCGCTAAAATATTAGAATGCACCGGTACTGATGCGTGACTGTTTTTATGGAGCACCGACTTGTATGTATGTTTTTTTTTTTAATTATATATGTATATTTATAAATACATTTCCTTTTTAATAAAAAAAATTATTTAATATGGCAATGATTCAAAGAGAACAGGAGCAACAACAACAACAACAAGAAGAACAGTATGACATGATTCGCCAATGGGAGGTGAGAGAGAGGGAGAGAGATGGATGCCCTCGCCCTATTACTGCAGATACCCAGGAGATCCTTAAGCAAGTAGGCCTCCTCAAGTTCTATGAGGAGGCTATTTCCGGCCTAAAGGCCCATAGTGTGCTTTTGAGACATCTTATCGGCAGGTGGAATGCCCACCGACAGGCTTTTCAGGTTGGTCCTGACCAGTGGTGCACACCCACTTAGGAGGAAATTTGTTTCATTACAGGACTATCGAGGAGAGGGGTGGATTTTCCCTCATTCCCAGACGTGCCACCTGGTTGTGTAGCAGGGAGTCAGTTAGTTTACTCCCAGAGATACATTGGAGCATATGTATTGTCTCCTTCAGAGTTTTAGGTACCTGGAGGTCAGTTACATATAGGTGATTTTGGTAGACAGGACATGCAGTGCCTCTCTATTATCGCTTTGATCATTTCGCACAACACCAGTGACGGGAAACGCATTAGTTGCTCGCTTTTATATTATGTTTATTCTTTAGTACAACAACCACGACTTGTCAGGTGGTCTGCCATTTTTTTGGTACAGTTTTGTACGGCCTTAGATAGATGTCGAGCTCATGCACAAGGGAGGGTCAATTTCCCTTTTGCTTCAGAGCTGTTTTGTTTATTTTTTGAGAGGTTTCCAGAGATGAGACCTAGTTTTGTTTGACAGCCTCGTAGGCCGATGTTGCAGGCCCAGATGCGCATGTGGGGGCAGATGATGCCCAAGAGGGGAGACACTATGTTTCCAACAAGGATATCGCATGATTCGCTGGACTTACTAGCCAGCGTTGGTGGGCTGCATCCCTTCATTATGGTCCCATGTCCTTATGCTAGACTAGATTGGTGAGGGTGTCCCAACATCCTCTTCACTCCTAATGAGCCGCCACATGATAGAGGTAATATTTTTTTTTTATTTATATTTATTCTAACATGTTATTTAACTTGTTTTTATTAAATTATGTAATGAAATTGTATAATTATTGTTGTGTACTTGTATATATTTTGCAGACATTAGGACTTTTAATGGCGATGAGATGTCGGATCCACCACATGATCTAGGTGTCGATCCTAATGATTAAGATCATGAGATGACTGATGCGCCAAATCAGGATGAGGCCAGTGGCGCAGTAGAGAGACGTGCTGATCCTCATATGCCTCATGGCGCACTGGTACCGCCTTTTGCTAGGCGTGGTCAACCAGAGACCAGATACCGGATGGAGTTGGGCAGCCAACTCTATGGATTGATTTCAGATGCGGGCATTAGGCCCGCTCATTACAGAGAGATACAGGGCAATTATAGATTGATACGGATGTGGAGAGGCATGCCGCGTGACATGTACGGTCTGCTGCGGCATGTCGTAGGAGATACGACAGCTGTTACATGATTGAGGTGGATTGTCCATAGCTATAGATGTATTCGAGCTGTGACACGTGATGATGGACAGTCTGCCAGCAACCACTCAGATGCATCTCGTGATCATTCACCTTGCGGCACGCCTGATGATTAGCATGAGGCTCCACTTCCAGCATCTGACACTAGTCATCATGGAGATGAGGCTGGACCATCGACCACGTCTAGTCAGCAGCCTGCAGCATCCACCATGAGTACTAGTCACGATCATCATGAGCAGGTTGGACCATCGACCGTCGAGGCTGCAGTACTATTGACTGAGCAGGCCACCTCCACTACTACTGCGCCTCATATTGATCATGTTGTACTACCACCAGCGGATGCATCCATTAGTACTAGTGATCATCATGATCATGAGCAGGCTAGTCGACCATCGACTGTCGAGGCTGCACCCAACGTTACTGAGCAGGCCACATCCACTTCTACTAGTGTTATTGATGTTGTTTTACTACCACCAGCGCTTGATCCATGATATGATTTATATTACAATTGTATATTTTTAACATTATATATATATATATATATAGTCCATGTATTTTATGTTCATGTTGTAGTTGTACTTAATTTTCATGTTGATGATCATCATGATGTGGCGCATATTGTTAGTCATGTTAGATATGTTCATTTAATGTTTAGCTTGCAGATAGATGTGTTTATGTGATAGGCGCATGAGTTATTTGACATTATATTGAGATGTATATTTGATGTTTGTGTTGTGATGATGTTAAAATATAATATTAATTGAATGTGTTTATTAGTCGAATATGATGTTTGTACGATGGTTATCATGATCGTGATGATGTTTATTAATTAATTTAATATTATTAAATGACCATGATATTTATTACATATTATGTCGTGAATGTAATTGTAATTTAAATTTTAATTCTATGTAACATTGTAAAATTGTATTTGTATTTGTACTAATTGTAATTTTAAGTGTAATTGTATGTAAAATATTTATTAATGTAACATTTTAATTGTAATTGCAATATTTAATTTATTGTGAAATGATTGTAATTGTATATATGGAAAATTGTAAAATTGTAATTCTAATTCTAATTGTAAGTAAATTTCACAAATTGTAATTGTATTTGTAATTGTAATTTTAATTGAATTGTATGTAAAATATTTGTAAAATTGTAATTGTAATTGTAAATGTAATTCTATGTAAAATTGTAAATGTAATTGTATTTGTAACTGTAATTTTAATTGAATTGTCTGTAAAATATTTGTAAAATTGTAATTGTAAATGTAATTATATGTAAAATTGTAAATGTAATTGTATGTAAAATTAAAATTCTAATTCTAATTCTAATCGTAATTCATGTATGTGAAATTAATGTAAAATTGTAATTGTAATTTTAATTAATGTAATTGTATGTAAAATATTAATTTGTAAAATTTTAATTCTATTAATGTGAAAATTTTAATTGTATTAATGTGAAATGATTTTATTAAAATATTTGAATTTGTAAATTTGCAAATAATTGTAAAATAACAAATCTAGAATAATACAATTTTTTGTAACATAAAGTTTAGAAAATAATGAAAATAAATTCATGTACTTTATAATTATCATTATTTTATTATGATCTTACATATATAAAGTTTAGAAAATAATGAAAATAAATTCATGTACTTTATAATTATCATTATTTTCTATGATCTTACATACAAAAAAAAAAAAAAAAAACTTTAAAAAGTCCGGTGCGCTTATTATCCTAACAAGCCCTGGTGCGTAGTATTAATAAAACGCACCAGTGCGTCACATTTACATGCATCGGAAATGAATAAACGCAAATAAAAAAAACACAACTCTATTTTGTTTAAGTTAAAAAAAAAGCGGCAATTTGAAAAATGGGCGGCAAAATATTTTCAAAAATCTAATTTGATAAAATAATTCTTTAAATACTAAAGACTTTTCATTATTTCACTATTTTTGCTAAAAAAATTTAGTCAGATTTTTGAAGGAGATAGACTTGGAGCAAGAGAGCACGAGGGCATTGTGGATGGAGAAATACGTTCCAATAGAAGTATTCAAACAATCAGAAACCAAAACTCTGGTGATTCAAGTCCTTTATCATAGAATTTGAAACCATTTCATGATTAAATTTTATTCTTTTTTTACTTTTTTTTCTGCAGTTGTTTATTTTTTCTTGCAGTTTTATCCATTTTTACCCTAAACCCTTTATTTGTTTGTTTTTTCCCTTTCTTCTCCTTGTTTCTGTGATTTTAGAATTAGGGTTTCTCATTTTAGATTGGCATCTAACCCACGAGACGACTTGCATAGTCGGATCCCAATCCATTCGGCAACTGCATGAATTTTTGAAAAAAATGGATTTTTCTTTATCAGTGCGCCCTACGTACTCCACCGCACCGGTGCTCTGTATTATTACAGCGCACCGCGCAAGTTCTATGTCGTAAAAAATTGAAAACATTTTTTTAAATCTGTGTGCAAAATTTTAAATAGGGCACCGGTGCTCTCTTTAACTAGGAAAGCACCATACGATGTGTTACATCGTTTTTGCGGTGCGTTTATAATACCCCACGCACCGTTAGGTTTATTACACTTTTTTTGCAGTGCATTTATAATACTGAATGCACCGTACAACGTATTATACTGTTTGGCGATGCGTTGTTAATATATCCACGCACCAGCGGCGGTACGGATTTCATGAAAGGCACACCGGTGTCTCGAGATTTATTTTCTAACTGAAAAGTTGAGAATTTATTTATAAATATATTAATGAATGATATGCTACAGGTTTTAGATTGATAAAGAAATTACTGACAAGATATCAAGTAACAAAAATACTGTTAACACATTAAGAAAAGCAAAAAAGGCAAGTTCTTTGTAAATTCTTTATAGAAAATATTATTTCTAAACTATATGTAACTTTAGCTAATATGTATTGTTTACTGTGTATCATGCAGAGCCACAAAATGAAAAAGCTTGATATGATTATTCTTGATCTACGACCAGAAGAGCGTAAAATGTTAATGGAAAAATTGCAAAAATATGAATCAGATGAATGAAACAATATTATCGATCCAATATGAGTTTCTTTTTTTAATTATCATTAATAATATACTTAAAATTATTAGATAACATATGTCACACACTCTACTAATTCACATATGTTTAATGTTCTACAGGGACCAACAACTCAGAAAAGGAATGTTGTTCTAAGAAAAGAAAAAAAATAGAACATGCAAATGAAAATGAATTTCTCCTTGGCTCATTTGGAGTGGTGTTGGAAGTTAACGAAAGGGGGAAAAGCTTTTACAAAAGTTTGAGGGATCTAGTGGAACGAATAGAACAACGTGTTTCAAATGTAATATGTAATCATTGAATTTTTCGATCATTAGGTACAATAAATAAACAATTTAGCATTAAATATTAATTTTCAAGAATTTTCTTGCCGAAAAGAAAAGAAAATGGAACCCATTCAGCACATTAAACAAGACGATAAGGAAGAAAATGGTTGATCTCTAAGTTTGTGAGTAATTGTTACTTCCTTATAACAACTTAACTAGATTTCATTTTTGTATTTTTTAAGTTGTTTTACAAAAATTATCATTGAATGTCTTCAAATAGGTGCTAACATACAAAGAAGAATCATCAGACGAATTGATTGAAATTGGGTTAAATATGGGTTGTGAGTATATGTTGGCATATCAGAATTTAATTGTGAAATTTGTAAGCATCTATCGATCTTGTTTTAATTAGCTCCGTCTATAATTAATATAGCAAAAACATATTTTATATTAAATATATGATTTTTTATGGGGTATAAAACTTGCAGGAAACAAATTATGGAACTGCGCCAACAGATGAAATTTTGAATGATGACATGGTACATGGTTTTGAAAGAATGTATATAGTTTATGAGTCAATTATTGCTATGGTACGCCATTTTTCTTTTTGATTTACATTGATGTATATTATTTAATATTGGAATTTTCATTATTCTCACCAATGTGTATACACTCATTTCAGTTTATTTTTATGTTTGTAGATGGAAAATGAAGAAGAAGAAAACAATCAATGTCGTGAACACAAAATTCCTGAAAATAACCCAAGTCATGGAAGTAGCTCTAGCAATGACAACAGTTGAAGCAGAGAATGATGATCACTATGTAATTTGGATATCAAAGCAAGGCGTTCTATTTTTTGAAATATGTCTGTGAAATCAGACATTTTGTTTAATGTAATGGACATAGTGTCCCAATTGAAAGACAAAGGGATACGAATAATTTTCCCATTTTGTATGATAAAGACTCTCTTATTCATATATATATTTATAATTGTAATATTTGTTTTAATTTATTCTATTGCGTTCTCCATTGTCGCTATTGCGTTCTCCATTGTCATTCTCAAATGCACTAATAAAAATTTAATTCATATGAATACTGTTATAAGATTATATATATGTGTCGACTTGATGAATAATGAATTTTAAAAAATCACAATAATTGGACTGTCAGAGGTGGATGTTTCTAAAAAAAATAAAATGAAACCCGGTGCGTTTATGTGTCTATACGCACTGATGCGTTTATGATTCTATGGGCACTGCACTAATACCAATTCCAGTTATAAATATTGGTGTGTTTGTGTGATACTGTGCACCAGGGCATTTATGTATATATAAGCATCAGTGCATTTGTATATGCCATGTGCACCGCACGAATACCGATACCAATTATAAGTCTTGGTTTCTTTCTGTGATACGGAGCACCGGTGCCTCATAAAGATACATGCACCGGTGCGCTTATACGACCTATGGGTACCGCTCAAATCCCAAGACCAATTAGAACGGCCCCGTGTGTTGTATCACCAACACCAGGCCCGGTGCATTCTCCTTAGACCACCCCGGTGTGCTATCTACCGATACGCACCGGTGCATTCAAACTTGATAAGAGCATCGATGGAAAAACATCCGTAATAACCTCCGGCCGCCCATTTTTTTTAGTTGTGTTCAATTTCCATTAAAAGCTCTGCCAAAACCTCCGTTACCAGAAACAAATGTGGTAGCATATGTTTTTTTGACAATTTTGGCCAATTTTATAACACTAAAAACCTCCTTTATAACCTCCGCTAGAGGGCCTTTTCCTTGTAGTGCATATTCTTATGTTTGGGCATGCGAAGACGACAAGAAAGAAGAAATCTCCTAAGGCATATTATGAGACAGATAGGCCAAAATTCCTAAGGTGTGGGGATGAGCTGATGAACGATGAAGAAGGATGAAATTATGTCCTTGGGAGGAAAAAAAAATGTTTCTTCGGCCAATTGACTTGACTAGGAGGATGGACAATAATTTACCTAATTATTGACTAAGATGTGTCTCTGTTGAATTGAAAATTTCTGTAATGAAAAGGTTGCTAGGTTTTCCCCCATGTGGATTTTCCCACGAAGAAACCTTGTGTTCTTGTGTGGTTGTCTCTTTATATATATATATAAGTATAAATGAAAATATAAAAAACCAAGGGAGAATTTTCACTTTAAAGGAAAGTTTAAAGTACAAGTTTATAAGGAAAATGAGCTTTGTAAAAGAAAAAATCCATTGAAGAATCTTAATATCGAAATAGAATATTCAATTAAAGTATTGTTAATACCACAATAGAAGATTAAATTAAAGTATTAGTAATGCCACAATAGAAGATTAAATTAAAGTATTATTCATCATTGAGGAAAAAGAAAGAGATATTTAAACTTCATAATCAAACTATCATTTGAAATAAAATTTTCCACAAAGAAAAATGGTGTCAATCACTGAGGAGAAAGGAACGAAGTCTATAACTGAGCAAAAAGAAAGAATTCCTAAAATTTCAAAAAGCTCTAATTCACCGCTACTTAGAATCAAGGGGACCCTTGGAAAGAAAGATGTTATTATTTCTATTTCTCTTGCTGAAGAAAGATAATTATGTTAGTCCTAAATTTGCTAACCAATTAGTGGTTTCCAATTCAAATATAATTGAAAAATTAGACTATGCAGACACAAAATTATATGGCATAATCAATTTACAACTAATTGTAGGGGATTATACATTTATATCACAATTCATTGCTAAATATTTAGGAAGTGATGATGATGACATAATTCTAAGTTTACCTTGGATGGAAACACTAAGTTCCTTTATCTTAAATACGAATAAATTTTATTGTTTCCTTATAACAAGATAATGACATAATAAGGCATTACAATGAAGTCAAAATCAATAATACCTTTATCAAAAAAAATTGAAAGATATCTTCATTTTGATGTTTCAAGAAAACCAAAAGACAATATTAAATATGTAGAAAGAATTTGACGAAATTATCTTACATTTAAACAAATAAATTTCTCGTTTAAAAGATCATGTTCGGAAATTACTTGCACAAGCCAAGAAGTCCAATTCTTTGAAGCAGTCATTGAGACACATAATTGAACAACTTATCCAAAAATAAGCATCCAAATCTTCAGACGTGAAAATGGAACTTGAGGAGAAGGAAACGAATACAAATCCAGTTAATATCACAACTCAAGAAGATGCCAAACCAGTTGATCTTAAAATATACTTCGATATTAGCATACAAATTATAGAAAATATGAATGTACTCACTAATAAAAGGTCAATAATTATTTATGTGACATCAATTCATGGAGAAAATAAAACTTCAGAAGAAAATAAATGAAATACTACTAGGGAACTTTATTGACATCCTAATCAGAAGAGATGGTATGTTAACCAATAAGAGTATCAACATCAATTAGAAGGAAAACAATTAACATATATTTTGAATATATTGATACCAGTATTATTAAGTATCATGATAACAATTCATCATTGAAAGTCTATAAATGTAATGCTCCACAGAGAATCAAATTAGGATTATTAGCTTATTTTATAGTCTAACAATTTTATTCAACACTCAAAGGTTCATATCATTTTTTATAATCGAAAATGGCCATTTCAAGAATTAGGAAATATGTGAAAACATTACAAGACAAAGAAAAGGATATCAAGTATTTACATCAATATGATTTGAGGATAAAAAATTTCTAAAGGGGAAGGCAATGTTATGGACATAAATATATCAATAATAAGAATAATTAATAGTTATGAAAAAACATCTTTGTTAGTTGGGACATGACTCTTCATGAAAGGGAACCCCATCTGGTATTTATATGGGGCCCTCTTTTGTAACCACATTATATCATCATTCATACATTTTATATATTAATTATTTATCTTAATGGATATCCCTATATTCTAAATATTTTTGTTAATTAACTCGTGAGCCAAGTTTGGCTATCATATGTATGAAGAGTAATGAGACATTGCAGTGAATATCCTAGTTTAGTTAAAGAAAATTAAATGTTGAGATTATAAGAATGCTTAGTTAAGCTAGATTTGGAAATGTGATTCTTGTTTGTGCCTATATTGTGCTCTTTGAGATGGACCCTAAAAGAACAAACCGTTTGGCCAATGACTGATTTTCCATATAATTAGGGAACTTGATAAACCCATGATCACATTGTCAAATCAAGCTTATCATTTATAGAATGAAATAATTGTTTGAAGGTTTTATGAGGTTTTAAAAGAGTTGATATTCTTCTTGGCTAAAAAATTGGAAATATGATCAATGGTATCCTGGATATAAGGAGATCAAAAACTACAAAGGAGAGTTAGAGATAGATTTATTTTTGCAATGTATAGCCTTAGAATAAGTTTTTTTTTTTAATATAGGAAATCGATTGGCCAATCGTCAAAATGGATTTTGATAAATTAGATCTCTTTGTTTCTAAGAATTGGGGGGCAGAAATTTAAGTGGCACGACTAAACAAAGTTTTTAAGATAGTATATTTTTGGGTTAGACGATGGTGAGACATGACATAAAAGCATTGGTCTATGTGAGTATTTTTTCTAAATATCTAGTGGGTAAGAGAACCATCTAGAAGGTGGAAAACAAGGACATCTAAGAAAAGGTAAGCTTTATATTTTTCAAAATCCATAGTCATCTAGATTTAGGGGAAGATGTTGTTGAAATGAATAAGGAAAGTGTTAAAGGAGGAGAGGCCACAAGGCCTCATTTCACCTTTTTCCCTCTTTTCATTCAGGTTAACCTTAGTTCACCACCCTCTTTCTTCCCATTATTCATCTTAGTTGAAATTGATTATTCACACATGTCCTAATTATTTCTTGATCCATTTTTATAATATATAGTTCAAGCCCCCTATTTCCCCATATTTAGGCTACAATTGCTTAATTAATATAACTATTAAAAAATTGGTCTATATTTTAATCTTATTATTCACATTATCTATGATGTTTATATCTTGGTTTATTTAATCTCACCTTGCTCCTCCCTTCTTAACTTCATGCTTTTCATGAGTGGAGAGGTGGAGTCTCCTCTCATTTTTTTATTTTTCATAGAGTTTATCCCAAAAATACTATGAAAAACAACATGCCTAAATTTAGAAATATTCATGATGGAAACTTCAAATAACTTAAATTTAAAATTAAAAATAATTTACACTAATATACTAATAAACACATATAACTACCCGATGGTTTTATGGGGTCAATCTATCTGTGGTTGTATGTATGTACCAGAATTCTGAATTAGATGAGGCAATGGGAAATTCTTTGGGTTTCTTTCCAACAGTCTTTGGCTTCTCACCTATGTCCTCTGGCAGGTTCTTGGCTCGGTAATGTCCCCTAGAAGTCGGGCGCTTCTTGGTTTTGGATGCCATCAAAGCCAATTAAGGGTTTGATGTTAGTTTCTCTAGGAAATTACAGGTATTGGAGGATGGTGCGCTCAGCTTTAGGAAAAGGCAAAGTGGGCCCAAGCTTGAGGGGCCGAGGTAAAAGGTCTATGGGGTCTCTGGCGACCAGCCAAGCCAACTCTTCTGGGAGCCGAGCTCGAGGTCGCAAACCAGTCTCAAGCATCATAAATGATGCAGATATGACGTATCATGAGTGAACCTCAGATGAGGTTCACCATTTAATTGAAGAGTGGGGAAGAGGACTGAACAAATAGGCAGGCATGATGGACATCGATTTGGAATATTGGTGCGTCTTAGTGCCTGATCCAAGGCACACCCGAGGTCGAACCACACAGTTTAAACAAATTGTGTTCCTGTACTGGTCAATGAAAATCATTTTGGTTAAAGCTCTAGAGAAGATTTCAGTAGGCGTGGCTGCGACAGCTTAGGGGTTTCTAGACTACAAGGAATTTCAAAAATTCCAATTATAATTACAAAAGAAAAATGGAAGGTTTCGCTGTATTGAGGAGCATAGTCTGTGCATTCCACAGATTGAGCGTCTAGGTTCCAGTGCTGAGGACCCAGCTTCGGTGGAGTCTACTGATGATGATGACTAGTTTTTGGTTGTTTCCTTAGCTTTTCCTTTATTGTATGCATGAAAACTTTAAATTTCAATATGTTTTTAGTTATGTTTTCAAGTATCTAGAGGGTAGGATGTTTAAAGAAAATCAAACATATTTGACATGGCTCTATAGACTTATTATTTTTTGTTTCTGGATGGCTTATCACGCCGTTAAGTTTCCAAGAGACTTAATTTCCTAGTGGGCAAATTGAGGCCACCTAACCATATACATGTGATGTAACTTGCCTTTTTGAAAATAAATGAAAAAAAACCTACCAAACTTTAAAAAAAACCACATATAACTAAATAATTAAATTTTTTAATATATATATATATATATATATATATATATATATATATATATATATATATATATATATATATATATATATATATATATATATATATAATTTACATTAATTTATTTTATTTTCAAATTTAGCTTTTTAAAATTCATCTTCGTTTCTAGTGCTAATAAACTAAATGAGTCGTTAAAATCAAGATACCAACTAGAAAAGAACTAGACATCCTATTCGGCTTGCAAGGCCCTCAATCCTAAAGGTCAAACATATTTTTTTATTTATGGGACTTTTATGTTGATAATTTTCCTAACAATCCACCTGACATGTGATTATCATGTCTTGGTCTTCAATAAAATTGTCGCTGTTATGGATTTTTATTAAAACTTTTCTTCTATCAGGAAAGACACAAATGAAGTCATTATCTTGTTACGCCGATAGGCGTAACCCCCTATCGGAAGGAGCATGTTTTGTGATTAGAGTAATTAATTTTTTTGATCTGATGGTCAGGATTGGAAGATGCCAGTATATTCTGGTCGTCGCCACTCAATCCATGGATGAAATCTACCCCACTAACTTCCTTGCATATCTAAATCACCTGTTTAAACCGTACTTAAATTAATTTTTTACGAATCTGGATTAAAAATTTACTGTGCCATCCCATAACCGCCACGTATCAAATTAAGAAATCCTCCCCTCCCATAACCACCACGTTGATGGGCATGTCGCTGATTACAAGCTGTGGTTGTCTCCGACGTGTGGGGATCTCCCATATTGCTTGTCCCCTCGTAGACATGTGGCGATGGAAACGATATGGAGAATTTAAGAGTCGCATGAAGTGGGGAGTTGGCGCCGTGGTGGTTTCAAATCAGGTAACGGTGGAGGAGTGGAACCACGGTGAGTTGTGTGCAACGTGGCAGAAGCATGCGCATATGCTGAGCGCGCAGTGAAACAATTTATTGGTGCGTGTGAGACCGCTATTAAAAACGGTGAAGATCCGGAAACGCCCTCGTCTGGCTCTTCACGTTCCTCCATGAATTATTAGCTTGCTCTCTGTGTGAAGTCCGTACCACCAACTACAAATAACGCATCCCACGCAGCGAATATTTGTATTTGTAACTTTCTCCGCTTGTTTCCTTCGTTGTTTCGGCCAAAGATGGGGAGAATTCCGGCAGTTAAATTCTTGATTTTGTTCGTGATCTTGAGCGCAGCTATTGCGCCCTTTCATTCTACGCAAGGCGACGCACTGCGCTTGTGGAGAAGAAGTAGAAGACACAATAGCCATAGCTCACAAACTGCAGAGTGGGAGTTTGATAGACCCCTGTTAAACTTTAGGAATGATTCTGATTATTTGACAGAGTCAGAAGATGGCCACCTGCAAGAAGCCGATTATCTCCCCCATGGCCTCCCCGGACAGCCAGAGGGAATCAAGTTTAAACAATACTTAGGGTACGTAACAGTTAACGCCCATGCAGGCAGAGCGCTTTTCTATTATTTCGCGGAGGCCGTTCTAGACCCCTCAAAGCAGCCGCTGGTTCTCTGGCTTAATGGCGGCAAATTCACTTTAATATTTGTTTTTTTTTTCCTTCTGCTTCCAATATCAACTGTATTGTGCACTTTTCCTCATCCTCATAAACAGCTATGCGTGCAGGGCCTGGATGTTCGTCACTCGGAATTGGAGCACTGGAGGAACTCGGACCTTTTCGCGTTAACCCAGATGGAAAAACGCTCTACTTCAATCCCTACGGATGGAACCAAGGTTAGCATTGCCGTTTTTCCCATTCCACTTTCTACCATGCATAACATTAGAAACTAGGGTAACTATTTACATAAAAAACGCCATGGAAGCTGTCTAAACAAAACCGGTGGAGGAAATTAAAATAAATCAACTAATTATTTACTTACGTGGATCAACCTGGTCACTGCTGACCAGCTGAAAATAAACTCTATTTCCCATCAACTCAGATACATCATCAGTCAGAGTTGCAGCGTAATCGGTAATGTTGAAAACAGACAACTTTTGCAATATCACTTCGCCATGAATGGTTTGTTTGGTGCCCTCTTCAGGAGAGCCGTCTTTTGCAAAGATATTTCTTAAGTTGAAAGCAAAGCTTCTGCACTGGTTTCTTCTCTTCCTCAAAACCATTTCTTTAAAATCGTCTCAGGATTGCACGTGGATCTTCCTTGAAAAGTTACTGGGGAAACCATGTAAAGCGCTAAAGCCAACTTGGATTAATTGCTTGTCGCTCCCCAAAGATCTCAGAGTCGACATGGGAACATTGAACAGAGGCAGTGCATCCATTTTTTCTCTGGTTTTATGACGCTCAACACCTCAATACCGAGTCTCGCCAGGCTTTCGGAAAGTTCTGGTTTCTTCCAATGGGCATAGCTTCCTATTTGTAGGTCATGTTTAGGCACTGTCGGAGTTAAACAAATCAATTGCTAATGATTTCCACGTTTTGTCCTGTGCGATTAGAACAATTCCCCGAGTCATGCTAACGATGAAGTTTACTTTTTGAAAGGGTTTATTGTGAGACATTAGAACCCTAACCATAATACAGGGTATTGTAACTTGCTTTTCATGCTCTCGTGTCAGTGTTTTTACGTCTTTTTGTGTCAAATGACAGTTCTGATTCTCGTCTTATAAGTCGTGTCCTCTCTGCTTTACCTACGTTCTGTGTTTTTTATGTAAAGTTCAGAGAGGTTTTATCCTGTGCGATTAGAACAATTCCTCGAGTCATGCTAACGATGAAGTGTGGCTTTTTGAAAGGGTTTAGAGTAAACGTCCTCTCTGGTCAACGATGTCATTTAGCAAACACAAACGTATTGAATGATCACCATGTTAAGTCCTTTTCTCTTCCTCAGCGCTGAGTGGATGCCTTTAAAATTATGTATTTAATATGCAGTCTCAAGCTGGGGCACGAAGTACCTGCCAAGGTTTTGATAGAAGAAAAGAAGTAATATCGATCGGTGAAGGGTTGTAAACATTATTCTAAACTGCTGTTTATCATCGTTTGCTGGTTTGAAATTTTTTAAGAAATCATGTCTGTTTATTCACCGTTTTGCACATTTGAAATTAGTATGATGAACACGATTGTTTAAGAATGATTGGTTAAGTATGATGAACACGATTGTGAAAGAAAATTTATAGTTTTAAATGGGATTGGACCACAGGAATGGTAAGACAAAACTTCCCATCATTATAATACAAACTTCTCTATCATTAGAACACACTCGCTGGATTACTGGACTAGTGGAAGTTAACCTCCATTATAATATAAATTTAATTCTAGTTCAACATTCATTTCTATTTAAAAGAATAATGTTATTTCTGTATTTAATATTATAATTTAGTTCAATGAGTAGTATTCAATTTAAATATTTATTTCTATTTCAAAAAATAATGTTATTTCTATATTTTATTTATAAATAGTATTTTGAATTATAATACACATGTGGATAAACATTCATTTTTATTTAAAAAAATAATGTTATTTCTGTATTTTATTTAGAAATGGTGTTTTAGATTATAATGCATATGTGGATGAAGTATTAGATTTAAACATTAATTTTTATTGAAAGAAAATGTTATTTCTATATTTTATTTGTAAATGATGTTTTGGCTTATAATGTATATGTAGACAAAGTATTAGGTTTATATTTTTTTATGGTAAAAAGATTCTTACAAATTATATTTTGTTGATAAAAAATTATGTTGTTGGAAGTTTTAAATAATTGTTCTGTTTTCTCTTTATTAGACATTGCAGTCCCAAGCATAAAATAATACTATACTTTGATTTCCTCTTTAAAAAAAATAACTGTAATTGCTTAAACAATTAGACCCATTACCTTTTAAGAAAGAACAATTTCATTATAAATAATTTCATTCTACTTCAAAGACATTGTCCTACAAAAATAAACATTGTCATTAGACTAGTGATAGCATATTGAGAAGATTTTCTTTGACTTAGCTTAGATTGAGAAAATTGTAATTAAAGTCATTCAAATAAATTCTAAATATAAATTTAATAAATAATTTTTTATATTAGATTTTATTTAGGAAATATTAATTTTATTATTAATTTTTTTATATAATAATTTGGAGTGTTTTTTATTTTTAACATACAAAATTTAAACGAATTCTATTTCTTTTAATTTCAAGATAAATTTTAATAAACACTAATCATTATTAATTTTTTTATAATCCAAATAAAAAAAATGAAATTAATAATATAAATAAAACTTAAAGTTTACTTTAAAAAATTAAGTTTTTTATATCATATGTTTTAAATATTAATTTAGGAAAATAAAATATTAAAAACGTTTCAAAATATAAATTTGGTAGTATAAGTAATACAATCTTTATAATTTTTTTATTAAAAGTGTATTAGATGTGTAATTTTTTTTATGCTTACTCTAGCTTTGACACATCTTTCCTAAAATAAAAATAAAATGTTCATTAAATTAAGAAATAATGTCAACTATAATGAGAACAAAAAAAATTACATATGTTTAGTTCATTTTAATTAAAAACGTTATTGGACCAATAGATGCATTAGAAAAACCTATATGATAGAGATATCTAATTCCTTTTCTGCTCAATGAATAACATATTTTGATGGAAGAATTATAAACCATATTTCTCATTTTTAAATATATATATATATATATATATATATATATATATATATATAACTGTAATTGTTTAAACAATTCGACCCATTACCTTCTAAGAAAGAACAATTTCATTATAAATAATTTCATTCTACTTCAAAGACATTGTCCTACAAAAATAAACATTGTCATTAGACTAGTGATAGCATATTGAGAAGATTTTCTTTGACTTAGCTTAGATTGAGAAAAATGTAATTAAAGTCATTCAAATAAATTATAAATATAAATTTAATAAATAATTTTTTATATTAGATTTTATTTAGGAAATATTAATTTTATTATTAATTTTTTTATATAATAATTTGGAGAGTTTTTTATTTTTAACATACAAAATTTAAACGAATTCTATTTCTTTTAATTTCAGGATAAATTTTAATAAACACTAATCATTATTAATTTTTTTATAATCCAAATAAAAAAAATGAAATTAATAATATAAATAAAACTTATAGTTTACTTTAAAAAATTAAGTTTTTTATATCATATGTTTTAAATATTAATTTAGGAAAATAAAATATTAAAAACGTTTAAAAATATAAATTTGGCAGTATAAGTAATACAATCTTTATAATTTTTTTATTAAAAGTGTATTAGATGTGTAATTTTTTTTATGCTTACTCTAGCTTTGACACGTATTTCCTAAAATAAAAATAAAATGTTCATTAAATTAAGAAATAATGTCAACTATAATGAGAACAAAAAAAATTACATATGTTTAGTTCATTTTAATTAAAAACGTTATTGGACCAATAGATGCATTAGAAAAACCTCATATGATAGAGATACCTAATTCCTTTGGAATATAATGGGTCATCGATCACTCTGCGCCTGGAAGAATTATAACCATATTTCTCATTTTTAAATATATATATATATATATATATATATATACTAATTATTCTAAAATATTTCATTCCCTAAACAAAACAAATAATTTAAATCAATTCCCTTGGGTTCACCAATTCCTTTGGTTTATAATATTAAACCCTTGGGTTTATTAGTTCTTGGTTTATAATATGAATAATCGATCAATGTCATCCATGATCAAATGTCGATCGTGAAGAACAATTGTCTCAACGCTTAAATCAATCCTCAAGTTCACCACCCTTTGGTTTATAATATGAATAATCGATCAATGTCATCCATCATCAAATTGTCTCAACATGAAATCACCCATTGCCAACCATGTCATACTTGGTCCAACGCCATACTCGCATAACAATTGGTTCCCAATGTTTGAATCAATTCCCTTGGGTTCACCAATTCCTTTGGTTTATAATTTGTTAGGTAATGGTTTTCCCTTGGGTTCACCAATTCTTTTGGTTTATAATATTAAACCCTTGGGTTTATTAGTTCTTTTGATTTATAATATGAATAATGACAACAATTGTATCAATGTTTAAATGAATTCCCTTGGGTTCACCAATTCCTTTGGTTTATAATTTGTTCGGTAATGGTTTTCCCTTGGGTTCACCAATTCCTTTGGTTTATAATATTAAACCCTTGGGTTTATTAGTTCTTTTGGTTTATAATATAAATAATCGATCAATGTCATCCATGATCAAATGTCACATTCTGACAAACATTGTCTCAATGTGAAAATCACCCATGGCCAACCATGGTCATAGTTGGTCGAACGTCGCATTCTGACAACAATTGTCTCAATGTTTAAATCAATTCCCTTGGTTCACCAATTCCTTTGGTTTATAATATTAAACCCTTGGGGTTGTTAGTTCTTTTTGTTTATAATATGAATAATCGATCATCGTCACAATGCGACATTTGGTCGCATTCTCGAGAACAATTGCCTCTAATAAGCTTAAATCAATTCCCTCGGTTTCACCAATTCCTTTGGTTTATAATATTAAACCATTAGTTCTTTTGGTTTATAATATGAATAATTGATCAATTTCATCCATGATCAAATGTCACATTCTGACAAAGATTGTCTTCAATATAAAAATCACCAATGTCCAACCATGGTCATAGTTGGTCCAACATCGCATTGTGACAACAATTGTCTCAATGTTTAAATCAATTTCCTTGGGTTCACCAATTCATTTGGTTTATAATATTAAACCCTTGGGTTTAATAGTTCTTTTGGTTTATAATATGAATAATTGATCAATTTCATCCATCATCAAATTGTCTGAATATGAAATTAGCCATGGCCAACCATGGTCATACTTGGTCCAACGTCGCATTTTGACAACAATTGTCTCAATCTTTAAATGAATTCCCTTGGGTTCACCAATTCTTTTGCTTATAATTTGTTGGGTAATGGTTTTCCTTGGGTTCGAACAATTCTTTGGTTTATAATATTAAACCCTACGGCTTAGTTCTTTTGGTTTATAATATAAATAATCGATCAATGTCATCCATGATCAAATGTCACATTTTGACAAACATTGTCTCACATAGGTATCCA
This sequence comes from Pinus albicaulis, assembly GCA_034641835.2. Lineage (NCBI taxonomy): Eukaryota > Viridiplantae > Streptophyta > Pinopsida > Pinales > Pinaceae > Pinus > Pinus albicaulis. The sequence continues at coordinate 403,454,430 of CM076579.1, forward strand.
TCTACGGCCAACCATGGTCATAGTTGGTCGAACGTCAGATAGACAACAATTGTCTCAATGTTTAAATCAATTCCTCTGGGTTCACCAATTCCTTTGTTTTATAATATTAAACCCTTTGTGCTTATTAGTTCTTTTGGTTTATAATATAAATAATCGATCAATGTCATCCATGTTTAAATCAATTCCCTTGGGTTCACCAATTCCTTTTGGTTTATAATTTGTTGGGTAATGGTTTTCCCTGGGTTCACTAATATTCTTTTGGTTTATAATATTAAACCTTGGGTTCACCAATTCCTTTTGGTTTATAATATGAATAATCGTTCAATGTCATCCATGATCAAACGTCACATTCTGACAAATATTGTCTCAATATGAAAATCACGCATGGCCAACCTTGGTCATAGTTGGTCCAATGTCAGATTGTGACAACAATTGTCTCAATGTTTAAATCAATTCCCTTGGGTTCACCAATTCCTTTGGTTTATAATATTAAACCCTTGGGTTTATTAGTTCTTTTGGTTTATAATATGAATAATCGATCATTTTCATCCATGATGAAATGTCACATTCTGAAAAATATTGTCTCTATATGAAAATCACCCATGGCCAACCATGGTCATAGTTGGTCCAACGTCGCATTGTGACAACAATTGTCTCAATGTTTAAATCAATTCCCTCGGGTTCACCAATTCCTTTGGTTTATAATATTAAACCCTTGGGTTTATTAGTTCTTTTGGTTTATAATATGAATAATCGATCAATGTCATCCATGATCAAATCTAATATGAAATCAATACGCGGCCAACCATGGTCATACATGGTCCAATGCCCCATTTTGACACAATTATCCTAATGTTTAAATGAAATTCCTTGCTCACCACCTTTTATTAATAATTTGTTGGTTTATGCTTCGGGTTCACCAATTCCTTTGGTTTATAATATTAAACCCTTGGGTTTATTAGTTCTTTTGGTTTATAATATGAATAATCGATCAATGTCATCCATGATCAAATGTCACATTTTGACAAACATTGTCTCAATATGAATATCACCCATGGCCAACCATGGTCATAGTTGGTCGAACGTCGCATTGTGACAACAATTGTCTCAATATTTAAATCAAATCCCTTGGGTTCACCAATTCCTTTGGTTTATAATATTAAACCCTTGGGTTTATTAGTTCTTTTGGTTTATAATATGAATAATCGATCATTTTCATCCATGATGAAATCAATTTCTCAAATTGCTCAATTCCTTTGGTTTACAATTGTTGCAATGTTTCTTCTGTTCATCAATTCTTGTTTATAATATTAAACCCTTGGGTTTATTAGTTCTTTTGGTTTATAATATGAATAATCGATCAATGTCATCCACGATCGAATGTCACATTCTGACAAACATTGTCTCAATATGAATATCACCCATGGCACCCCATGGTCATAGTTGGTCGAACGTCGCATTGTGACAACAATTGTCTCAATATTTAAATCAATTCCCTTGGGTTCACCAATTCCTTTGGTTTATAATATTAAACCCTTGGGGTTATTAGTTCGTTTGGTTTATAATATGAATAAATGATCAAATTCATCGATGATCAAATGTCGGATTGTGAGAACAATTGTCTCAATGTTTAAATCAATCCCCTTGGGTTCACCAATTCCTTTGGTTTATAATATTAAACCCTTGGGCTTATTAGTTCTTTTGGTTTATAATATGAATAATCGATCAATGTCATCCATGATCGAATGTCACATTCTGACAAATATTGTCTCAATATGAAAATCACTCATGGCCAACCATGGTCATAGTTGGTCGAACGTCGCATTGTGACAACAATTGTCTCAATGTTTAAATCAATTCCCTTGGGTTCACCAATTCCCTTGGTTTATAATATTAAACCCTTGGGTTTATTAGTTCTTTTGGTTTATAATATGAATAATCGATCAATGTCATCCATCGTCAAATTGTCTGAATATGAAATCAGCCATGGCCAACCATGGTCATACTTGGTCCGACGTCGCATTGTGACAACAATTGTCTCAATGTTTAAATGAATTCCCTTGGGTTCACCAATTTCTTTGGTTTATAATTTTTTGGGTAATGGTTTTCCCTTGGGTTCACCAATTCCTTTGGTTTATAATATTAAACACTTGGGTTTATTAGTTTTTTTGGTTTATAATATAAATAATCGATCAATGTCATCCATGATCAAATGTCACATTCTGACAAACATTGTCTCAATATGAAATCACCCATGGCCAACCATGGTCATAGTTGGTCGAACGTCGCATTGTGACAACAATTGTCTCAATGTTTAAATCAATTCCCTTGGGTTCACCAATTCCTTTGGTTTGTAATTTCTTGGGTAATGGTTTTCCCTTGGGTTCACCAATTCCTTTGGTTTATAATATTAAACCCTTGTGTTTATTAGTTCTTTTGGTTTATAATTTAAATAATTGATCAATGTCATCCATGTTTAAATCAATTCCCTTGGGTTCACCAATTCCTTTGGTTTATAATTTGTTGGGTAATGGTTTTCCCTTGGGTTCACCAATTCCTTTGGTTTATAATATTAAACCCTTGTGTTTATTAGTTCCTTTGGTTTATAATATAAATAATCGATCAATGTCATCCATGTTTAAATCAATTCCCTTGGGTTCACCAATTCCTTTGGTTTATAATTTGTTGGGTAATGGTTTTCCCTTGGGTTCACCAGTTATTTTGGTTTATAATATAAATAATCGATCAATGTCATCCACGATCAAATGTCACATTCTGACAAACATTGTCTCAATATGAATATCACCCATGGCCAACCATGGTCATAGTGGGTCGAACGTCGCATTGTGACAACAATTGTCTCAATATTTAAATCAATTCCCTTGGGTTCACCAATTCCTTTGGTTTATAATATTAAACCCTTGGGGTTATTAGTTCTTTTGGTTTATAATATGAATAATCGATCAATGTCATCCATGATCAAACGTCGCATTGTGAGAACAATTGTCTCAATGTTTAAATCTATCCCCTTGGGTTTATTAGTTCTTTTTAGTTGTTTCATATGGTTTATTACTCTCTTGAGTTTAATATTATTATTATATTAATATATATTATAAATAAATATTCAAATATTTATTAATAATGATTATTAGTAATATTATAATATTATTAATAATATAACCAACTATGATATAATATATATTATTAATGTATTATAATATATTAATATTATTAATTTATTATTAATATATATGTTATTAATATATTAATATTATTAATATATTATAATATATTAATATTATTATTAATATATAACCATCTATGATATTAATATATAAATATATATTAAAATATTATATATTATTTATATTATTTTTATATCAATAAATATTATTAATATATATTATATATTATTTATTTAGTAATATTAATAATATTATAATATTACTACTAATCATTATAAATAAATATTCAAATATTTATTAATAATGATTATTAGTAATATTATAATATTATTAATGATATATATTAATAATATTATAATATTACTAATAATCATTTTAAATAAATATTCAAATATTTATTAATTATGATTATTAGTAATATTATAATATTATTAATATATATTATTAATAAATATTCAAATATTTATTAATAATGTTTATTATTAATATTATAATATTATTAATGTATATTATTAATAATATATATTAATAATATTTTAATATTTATTTAGTAATATTAATAATATTATAATATTACCGATAATCATTATAAATAAATATTCAAATATTTATAAATAATGATTATTAGTAATATTATAATATTATTAATAATATAACCAACTATGATATAATATATATTATTAATATATTATTAGTTCTTTTGGTTTATTAATAATATAACCATCTATGATATTAATATATAAATAAATATTAAATTATTATGTATTATTAATATTATTTTTATATTAATATATATTATATATATTTCAAGTTAATTTATAGTATGTATATAGTTAATATTTTTAATATATTAATAAATAATTTTAATATATATTATTAATACTTATTATAATATTATTAATATATATATATAATATTTTTGTGATTTTAATCATAATTAATATATTTAATATATTAATATTCTTATTAATATAATATATATATATATATATATTTCAAGTTAATATAATAAATTTATTATATATAATATTTATTTATTGATATATAAATTAATGTGATGGGTAGTGGACATAGGCCTATCGGCGTATATCAACCACATTGGTAAATGTGGTTGTAAATCTATTTTATATACGCCTATCGGCGTATATCAACCACATTAGTTTTTACTAATGTGGTTGTGCTAGTTACATAAAAATTGGAAATTGAATGATTTGACTGCAAATCAAGATAGGTTGGAACCGAGCAATAATATAAAACCTTATTTCACTTGCACAAAAACTTCTACCATGAAAGACAGTCAAGAAGTCATTATCTTGTTGCATAAAAATTGAAAATTCAATAATTTGACAGAGAACTTTGACCCCAGCCGGCCAATAATATAAAATATTATTTTGCTGGCACAAAAGCTTCTATCAGGAAACAGAGTCCTGAAGTCATTATCTTGTTACATAAAAAAATTGAAAATTCAATGATTTGACTGCAAATAGCTTCCACCCCAAGGCAAGTAATAATAATATAAAACACTATGTCACGTTGAGCAGCAAGTCAACATGTGGCCACATCAAATCAAAATTTTATAAACTACCGTGAGCAAATTGCTTTTGAATTGTAACGAACCTGGGCAGTTCGACCTAACAAATAAAATTATGCAAATATCTTTAGCAGCCACCTGTAACAATTGACTGCGTACTGAAATATGTAAAATATTTTTAGTAGTCGCCTGTAGACAATTGACTGCCGCACTCACAGCACTCTTAAAGGCTTGTTATATATTCATGGCATCCTTTAGCGTTGATCACCAATCTTTTCCTTTCAGTTTGTGTAGGCATACTTATTGAGAAAGAAATCATAGCATGCCATCCCGGCCCAATTCCAGGCAAAAGATTAGTATGCCTTCTAAGCCCAGGCATATCCCCAAGAGAGGGCAAGTGAAAGCAGCCATTGCCTCTTCCCTTGCCCACTCCATCAAGTCTTTTTTCACATCACATTCCTTCTCCAGTTCTCATGGCTCTTCACAGAACTCCATCTCCAGTTCTAATGGATCTTCACGGTTCTCAAACATGGCTGCTTCCACTTCTTCAGCCTCGATCTTAGGCTCATGTTCAAACTAATGGGAACTGGCTCTTCACAGTTCTCCATGATTGCTGCTAATTCCTCTTCTTCGGCCTCAATTTTGGGTTCCTGTTCAAGCTAATGGGTTTTGCAGAGCAATGGACCTATGTTGCTCACAACATGAGGAAACACAGCAGTGGAAATATAATGTTTTCGGTGGGAAAAGGCATCAGCACTCCAATAGAAGTGCCCACATGAGAGGAATAGCATAGCTCAGATGATAGACAGGACTGTTCGCAGACATTAATATGGAAAAAAATACGTTTATAGCAGACAGTTGTCATCACTCCTATCACATATTATTCAATGTTATCTTCTGTAACAAGATTTTTTTTAGTCTTTGTCTTTTTAAGTGAAAAAAGATTTACTGTGTCATTCAAAATTATTGTCTTTTTATGATGTATAGTTAAGATGAATTTATATATTTTTATGATGTGTAGTTAAGATGAATCTATATATTTGAAATTAAAATAAATCTATTTCAGATGATAGAACAAATTGAAATTATAAAATAAATCTATTCCAGATAATACAACAAATTGAAATTAAAATGGATCCATACCAGCAATATAATCTAACAATTTTCAAAACATCCAACATATAATTTAGTCCGAAATGCAATCAATTCTGTAAAGAATAACTTTAATCAGCCAACAACTGTGGTGTCTGAACTCTGGTTTCATTTGTTAAACATCATCTCAAATAATGGCTGTTATAGTTGCTCCACGTTCAAGGCGGAGATGTGTACGATGGCATATTTATCATATCCCAGTGCTTATTTTTCTTTCTTTTCTCAACAAACACTCACCATTGATGATTGAACCAAACAGCGTCATTGTATTGTTTGAATTTTATTTCTGGGAACTCACTTTTTGCCAGAATCGTTCACTCTAAATCTAGATAAGTAAAATTTTGGATTTTCAAAGTAAAGTTGCAGTGACAATCGATCCCTAATGGTTGCCAGTTTGATGTCAGAGCAAAAGCTCAGAAGGACTATTTCAATCACTACTTAGTAACCACACTTTTACTATGGAACTTGGAGGATATTACATCAGCATAGTGACTGAAAATTGTATGCTTGTTTTAACTTTTAACAATTAGCCCCAAAAATACAATCTCAGATATTAAAATGAATGTGCATCCCTATGCCAATAATGATCGACAAATATATATAACAAAAACAAACTCTTCCGGGATGACACAGAAAGAGACAGGATTGCAAAACCTTTCCTTTGACAAATTATATGCACTCTACTTGCCTGCAATGAGAGTATGAAAGCACTTCCTTTGCAATTATTGTATTTAAGAATAAAAAAAAACTTGAACCAGAAAGTAACTCACAATTGTAATTAAGAATTCAATGGATACATAAAGAACCTAGCTTTATCTTAACTGTTATTGATTAATAAATGACCTGTACAGAACTTTTCTCTTATATCTTTAACGCTGTAACTTTCCAAAAATAAACCCAGATTGTTGTTAAAGTCAATACTCTGTAATATAAAAAACACACACATATATATATATACAAAACTTTTCCCTGCTATGTTGATTCGTGCATTTTTCCAAAAATAAATTCGAAAATAATGAAAAACACCAAATAAACTATCATCTCAAAACGAAGCAGCATGCAACCCATGGAATGCAATTAAAAAAACATTGCATGCGTCCATAACATAGCTTTGCCGGTCAAAAAGTTAAAAAAAAAAACAAATAATCCCCAATATTGTTGGTAACGAGGAAATAAACTGTCTACACAGATATTCTCTACTCTGCTCAGCTATGCAATTTTGAATAAATCCAAAATGTTGCGAAAAGATAAAAAAAAAGGGTATAATTTAATTGTACAGAGCTTAGCTGTTACCTACACTCAACTGTTAAACCTTGAATAAAAATAAACCGCAAACAGAGTGCCATGCAATAAAAATTATTAAAACCTAATTATGCCTTGAAATAATAGTCATTAAACCCTAATTGAGGCTATTTCAGTGAATCTCAATCTTGGAGATATTATTATTTTTATTTCATCCTGTTCCGTTCTTATGAATTTTCTTACCAGTAAATAAAAGGAATCTAGACGGAGCAAGACTAGGATTAGATCAAATGAAAAGGAAATATTTTTTTTTTTTTCAAAACTTTTTCATTTCATTCTGTTCGGTGCTTGTTGGTATTTTTCTTAGAAGTTGTCTACTCAGGGTACAGAATAGCCTGTACAGCAGTTTTTTGCCTAAAATTGGTTCAGTAAAATTCAAAAAATGAGGTAGTTGCAGTGTTTGGAATCCATTTTTGATAGTGGAAATTGATTCAGCACTATCAAAAATCCTTAGGGCATCCAAAACACTGAAGTTTAACCGGATTTTTTTCAAAATCTGCCGGATTCTAGGCCATTCTGTTATTTTTTTGGGTTTTTCTTACTGCTAAATAAAATTTAAAACTATTTTCCATTTCCATATAAAAAAATAATTTGTTTATTTTAATTTGTTAGAAATTTGGCTTATGTGATCCATAAAATTGTATATAAAATCTTTGTTCATCATCAGAAAATTTTTATACACAATTATTTTAACTTGTTAATATTGAAAAAATTAAAATTAAATTAATTTTTTGAATTGAACTATAACACTTTTTTTCAAATTTAATATAATGATTAAAATTCTTTATTACAAATAATAAAAAAATCTCATAACCAATAATTAAAATTAAACACCACTCAATATTTATTTAAAATATATTTCTCAATTCCAATCAAAATATATATATATATATATATATATATATATATATATATATATATATATATAAATATATAAAACACCACTCAATTTTTATTTAAAATATATTTTCAATTCCAAATTATGTATATATATTTAATAATTAAAAGCATATATTTCATTTCATTCAAAACCTTTGAAAATAGTTTGTTTTTATCCAAATGATCACTCAATAGTAGCTTCACACAATTTAATAATTAGTTATTTTTCCAAATTTCTTTTAAAAAAGGTTATTTTCATTTACTTGCATGCAAGTAGGAAATATAAGTTATATTTTAAAAATTCAGAAAAGGGTTGGGTAAGAGTTACATTGTGAATGACATTTTGTGGATATTTATTAGTTGAAAATAAATAAATAAAATTTAGTGAAGGTTGATTTTATTATTATTTTTAGTAAATAAATTAAAAAATTTTGTTAAATTATTTTTTATTTAAATTTATTTTTATATTGGTTAAATAACATCTAATTATTTTTTAGTTAATTGTTATTAAAAAAACAAATTTTTTTATAGATAAAGTCATGATTTGCATTGCAATGAGCTTTAATTGTTGTCTATACTTCGTGTAGCCATTATTGTATAACTATAACTGCACATGTTGGCATGTTGGGCATCTACAATGCCTTTTACCACTTAGTTATTCATAATCCTCTCCTTATAATTGCACTATTTGTCATATGCTTGTATCCAATGTCACATGGTTTGGGTTCAAGTTCGGGTTCGACAATGATTAGGTTTAGTTTGAGTTCGAAATTGCTGATAAGGTTTAGATGAGGTTCATTGTTAGGTTCGTTTATATATATATATATATATATATATATATATATATATATACACACACACACACACACACACACACACACACACACACACACACACAATGAATTATAGGATAAAATAGTAAGAAATAAACATCAATAAACATAAAAAAAATGCTATCATGGAAATGGAAAATGCAAGGATAAATTACAAGCTTGTGTTGTGACATGAGGTTATGAGTTTTGATCTATGGACTTGGTCAATGGCTATGAGATTCAATGAAGTTCGCCGAACCTCAATTTTTTTTAAAGTTCACTAAAATTTGAACCTCAAGGTTAAAGTTCGATGATCCTTGTGACATAGCTTCTATCACACCCATTCCAGTCAAAATTTTTATATGGTTTTCAATTCTTGCCTTGCACTAGGAAAATAGAACAATAGGTGAAGCTCTATAATTAATCTTAAACATTGTAAATATGAAATACTTTAGAATCCATGATTTTTAAATAATACTTGCATTTATGTTTGCATGTAATGAGCTTCCATGTTTCTGCAATTGTTGTTATCCTCACTTCATCCTTGAGTGATTATTTAGGCTATAGTATTTTCCTTTATCCATTCCTACCATCTAGTATGAAAATTAATCTCTTTCTAATTTCTCCTCATATATGGGGTGCCTTTTTGTAATCATGAATTGGAAGTGGCTAAGTACATGTGAAAAAAGAAATAGTTACGTCAATGTCATATGTAACAATCAGTGAACAAACAAACAACAATTCAATGGATTATTCAAGAATTAGCCATGAAACACAAGCTAACTTGATGTTATTTCATTGCATTTTCACTTGTCCTTTTGAATGTATATTTAGGATATTTATTAATTAAATTTGAGTCTCTTTTAACCTCTTTGTTGCAATTTTTTTGTTATTTAAGTAACTAATTTCTCTATGAAAAAGTGAAAAAATGTTTCCTTTAGTCACCTAAGCTAAATATTTCTTACCCGATCAAGAGAATAATCTTCTCGATCAATGGGACCACCATTCGATAGTAAAGGTACATGTGGAAATTTTATGTGAAATCCCTTTCAAAACTTTTCAAAGAATTTAGAGAAATCCCTAAAATGTACCTTGTATGTTTTGTTCATGAAGATATAGTACTACTAGTATAAACATGGATTGTATACAACCTCACAAACTAAACTAACCAAAAGAAAATGTAAAAAATTTAGGAGAGTTTATGCATTATTGTTATCGTGTCTAGGATGGATATGTCTCCTAGTTATCAATGATAGAATGCAAGGGTTTGTTCTTGCAATTTTTCAAATGTGTGAAACTATAACTTATTAGATGAATTTTGAGGTCTAAAAAGGGAATCCCAAGGAAATTATAAAATAATAGTGGAAATAATAAAATAAGATTAGATTACATCATCAAATTTTAGAGGTAAAAAAGAAAAAAACTATTTTTTAACCTTGTATTTTCAGCATAACTCCCTATGGGTTTACTAAAATTTTGAACAGGAACACTCGTTGGATGAAAAATTGTATTCCTCATCCAACGGGTAGCCATGTTGAATACTTTTGATGGACCTTGCTACACAAAAAATTATAAATACATGAAAAATGTGATTGTATTTCTCCTTTTTGTGTAACAGCGTCTATCGAAGGAATTCAACATGGGTACTCTTTGCATGAGGAATTAAATTTTGCATCCAATGAGTACTCCCTCTCAAAATTTGAGTAAAACCTTAGCAAGATAAGTTGAAAAAGTAGTTTTATTATTTTCAATCTTTTAACTTTTTTACTCAAAAAACGGTGAATAACCAGCCATGGTTGACATCATCATCTTAAATCCTATTGGTTCTTATAAAGTTTATTTTGGTTGCGTATTTTTCATAGTAGACCCATTTTAGACCTCAAAATTTCTCTAAATCCTTTAATATATTTTGAAGCTAGAATGAACCAATGAAGGCTACTCGAGATGATATACTTATGATTTCTTCAAATCCAACCCTTTGCTTTCATTTAATTACTTGACTTGCTCCTATAGATGTTTTATCATATCCTCCTCCTCTAAAGTTTTTTCCTTTTTACTCTCCTCTCCAATCTCTTAAAAGATGCATCCCTCATTTTTTTCAAGTGTTTGTTGGTGTGTTATTAGTTATTTACATATTCTCTCTCTCAGTCATTGCATAGTATGGACTACTAACTCTTGAGTTTAATAATATTAATAATCCACGAAATTAAACTTGATAAAGATCTTTCCAACAAGACACAACCATAATAAAGGTGGAAGGCCCTTCATCCACAAGCATGCGGTGTACATTTCAATTGATGATGCACACCGAGATATGGAAGGGGACCTAATGGGAGAGTATAAAGCAAGGGGGTTCAATGTGAAATGTAATCAAACTCTACTCTAAGGGATCATAAAAAATTCATTACAACAAATTCTCCAAATTCTAACCTAAACACCAAATATTTAATTGAATCCTTTTAGAGATCACGTAGCAATGACTAGGTAAGAGTCTCCAAACAACTCAAATACCACCTAATGAAGTTCTCACATGGAGGCCATAGTGGGCTTAAGTTTATAAATTTAGCAAGATGTTAGCCCAAACTAATTTGAGGGCACATAGGATGAAAAATAAAAGACTCATTGAAAGGAAATAATTTACTGAGGTGATTCCCTTCTTTCATCACTCAACAAGTGTAAAAAATTATTTCTTGACAACAAATTTCTCCAAGAAAGCCACGATGACAAGATAGAACATATCCATATACAATCTCAGCTAATTCAATGTTAAAAGAGAAGATAAATGCATCAACCAAGGAGGAAATAATTCACATGATTTACCAAGTACCAATTATGCTAAGCTCGACTTCCAGGAGATGGGGGGTTACCCTCGACTATTCAATCGAGGATGTGATTATCCATATTTATGCATGAGTGATTTGTTAGTCATCAGTATTTTTCACTATCTTTGGATGATTATAGAATAGTTATAGTTTTCTCAAAAAAATATTCCTTGAATATCTTGAGTTTCAGAAATCTCACTGCCTTCATTATATTCATAAAACCTTTTCCCTATCTATCCGTTTTCCATCTCAAAGTCACCCTATTGCTCTTAAAAGACTCATTAAGGGCTTATACCTCTCATTTTCATATTTCATTCTACCTAGAACCTCATTTTCCCATTTTACCCCTATCCATAAACTCCATCCTCCCTCTAATTTTTCTTGTTGCTAACTCATTCCCATGTCACTTTTGGCATAATAACCTATAACATTGCTCTATTTTCACCTGAAAATCTCTAAGCCAAATTTCATTCAAAATCAGGTCAAAAAGCACTCCCATTAGGTCATTAGGGTTTTATAGTTTTCAAGGTCATCCTTTCATTCCAATGAGGCCTACACACATATGAGAAGGATTTATTATGATCACCTAGCTATCAAAGCCATTATTTCAAGCCTCAGTGAGTAAAAGAAAAGCCAGCTCCATGACTTTAGCAACCTGCAAAGCAAAAAGTGTCAAAGAGTATCAGTGAGAAAATGAAGGAGACTTAAAAACATTAGAACGTGGGTTTTTAAAAGCCAACACAGAGTTCCACATGCCAACACATCAAATTTCAAAGGGATTTGTCTTATTCCAAGGGTGCCCAAGTCATCATTGTTCACAAGCACTAAACCCTAATTTCCTCTCCCATTGAGCTAGGGTTTGCTATGAAAAAGAGGCATAGAAGCAGAGGATCCATAATGGAGGTCATTTCAGCAAGTATGAAGTCATACCAACTCATAAACATCATGTCTCCATCATTTTTTGAGAAATCATTCCAAGGTTCAAGTCATTTGTCACTCATAGGACCAATTTTGCTTCAAACTATGTTTTTGACCAAACAGAGATGAATCTGACAAAAGTGAGAGAGGTTTTTGTCCATCATAGGTCCAAGAGGAATCCCCTTCTTCATATTTTACACAAGTGTCATGGTTTTAGAGATATATCAAAAATACAAGTGCTAGAGGAGAGTTGCTACACTTCTGGAGTGACCTTGCAAAAATGAATTTTTATCATAGTTGGAGTATCCAAATGACTTTCTTGATGCATAAAATGACAACTAGACTGGAATATATTTCCAATGAGCTATCATGAGCTCGATTTGGAGTTGAGGAAGGCCTCCAAACGTTGCCTGCACCAACACTCTACATTTTTGCACCCTCAATCAACACTTTTTGACCAGTCTTGCGAGAATATGCTTTTGATAGGTCAAATAAACTCCAATCAATAAAAATAAGGTATATTTAGAAAGTATACTTCATTATATTTCCAACTAGCTATCTTGTGCCCAATTGTGACACCGGGAAGGCCTCCAAAAGTGATCTTCAAAATAGTGCTGCGTTTTTTCATCCTGGCACTCTGCGTTCAGCACTTGGCATTGCGTGTTTGTGTTGGCACTGCGCACCTATATCTTGGCCCTGCTCCCTTTCCAGAGAAAGTTTCTGAAGGTTCTAGCAACCAAAATCACTTCAAAACTTCTCCAAACTTTGCCAAAGTCCTCCAAACAACCCTCAAAGTAGTAAGTACACATCTTAACCATGTTTTGAAGCTATTTGGTCACTCTTGAATGAAATGAAGTGTAACCCTAAATGAAACCCTAATTTCAATTTGTGAGGCACTTGTTTCATCCTCCTAAAAATAATATTAGTCATAGACATGGTAATGTCATTGATTTAGGGTTTTCATTCGTCTAGTTTGTCCCTTCCCACATTCCCTTTCACTCATTCCCTTCATTCACACTCATTCCCTTCACCTTTAAAGCTAATCACCTCATCCCCTTCCCCTCATCTCATTCCCTCATCTCATTTCACTTGCTCATTTCACTTCTACCCTAGGGTTTCATAAAACAGAATCTCAATTTCTGAGGGTGAAGACAGTGGTGCTGAGGAACAAATGCCAAGACGAAATGATCATAAGGGAGGAAAAATAAACAGATTTGAGCCCATCACCACAAGGGAACTAACACCACCTACTACATCTATACCTCCATCTCAGCCCACAATGCCTACCATTTCATCACCTCAGTCCAATTCATGTATTCCATCACTATCACCACGATCATCACCATTTTATGAGCAGCATGAGTCACCTAACAGAGTTGAGGTCAACAATCCTAAAGAGGTTGAAATTATCACAATGGAAAATAAATATTAGGGAGGGAATAGGAAAGTGTTCTCTCCACAGATTTAGGGAGGGGTTGTGCCTTCTTCATGAACAAAGTAAGTACATAAGGACAAAAAAAAGATGGCAGAAGAAGATGTACATGAGGCAGCCATTCATGATGAGGATGGCCTTCATGATACAGAGACTTATTTTGACCTTGTTGATTTAGATGATGAGGCCTTCAAAATGATTGTGAAGCAGAAGGATGCCCAAATCAGTGAGCTCCAGACGAACTCAAAGAGATATAAGTTTATCATTACATACTATGAGCAGGAAAATAAACAACTGAAGACTAAGCATGCCATCATGAAGATTCAATTTCTCAAGGAAAAAAGAGAATAAAATAAAGAAAAGGCCTTACTTGATGAGGCCTATGAAAGATATGGTGAAACCAATGAGGCAAAAGAAAAAGTGCCAAGAAAAATACCTAGGACTAGAGGGCTGAAAAGAGCTCTAGAACTAGAGAGGAAAACGGAGGTTGAGCTTGCTAATGACCTTACATTGAATGAACAATTTTCCATCATTTTCAATGACAACCAGGAGAAATGGCTTGACAGGTCCAAAAAACGTCTTGAGAAGCTACTGGAGAAATGAAAACAATGACAATGGCATATTTAAAAGGAGGGCCAATAACTACTTCAAGAAAAACCAAATTGCAAGCTCAAAGCTACAGAAGGCCAAATCAAGACTTGAAATCCTAACCAAGAAAAATAAAGGGGAAAAGCTTAATATTCTTGCTGAGGTGTCCCTCTAGGCCTCTAATCCTTGATCAGCAAGAAAAAATCCCAATTTTGGCACTTTTGTGCACATTTTTATTTTTTGACATTTCAACATGTAGAAATTAGGCCAAACGCGTAGTGGCACTGGGTGTTGTGCTCCTTTTTGGGCCATCCAAATGGAAAAAGGTCAACCTATTCATGTTTCTAATTACAATTACATCAACCTCAAAAAGTTTTAGAACATTTGGAGTAAAATTGATCCCTCAAAAAGGCTAAAAACCACCAAAAAAATCACCTTTTTGCCCTCTTTTTGGCACTGGCATTGTGAATTTACTATTATTGGGAGAAATAAAAATGAATATTGGCAAAATTTTGGAAAGTGATAGCTGATTTGGAAACTAGACTCAAATACCTTTCCAATGAGTTATCATGGAGCTCATTTGGACACCGAGAAGGCCTCGAAAAGTTAGCTGCAAAACAGGTCATTGTTTCAGTCTTAGCGCTGAGCATTTACCAGTGGCACTGTGCTCTTGCCCAGTGGTGCTGCGCCCTTTCCAGAAAGTCAAAAAAAGACACCACGAGTTATTATAAAAGTTATTTTTAGGCCTATAGGTCAAATGCTTCCAAAATTAGCTCAGAGGTTAGGTTAGGAGTTATTATTATAGTGAGTCACCTTCAGATATTTTTCCTTAGGCCTTGAATGGTCTCAAAGGTAAAAATGAATTAAATCTGTAATAAATGACATATCAAACCCTAGCTTAGGTTCACCTCCTCATTTTGCAGATAAATAATGCATGTATGCTTCATAATTTGTGTTGGTTGATTGTTGAGTTGAATAACTCATAGACTTTGAGTTGTGAAGAGTTTTTGGCTTTGGAGCTTTGTTACTATCTTGGACTTAATTTTAATGAAGCAAGCACATTCACAAGATTCATGAACTTTGTTAAATGGTGATGTTGTTCTAATATTGTTATTTTTTCCTTTTGTTTTCCACTTTGTGCATCAATTTCTCTTATAATAGAGCATAAAATTTAGATTAAGATATGTTTTTAGAGGCATCTTAAGTCTATCTGCCTTCTATTGTTCAAATGTTTTCCTCTACTAGGTTTGATTGGAGAAACTTAGGGGTTCCCTACTCTCCATTTCCATCTAGTTTGTTTTCTTGAGATTAACTCAGTAGAGTATGGCTAAAGAAGTTTATGTTTTGCCCTGTCCTTTGGTTATGCTTGAAATGTTGTTCTCAAGGTTTTCTTTGAAGTTTTCTTACTAGGGTTTAGGCTATAGAATTTTATGGTTTTCCATGTCCTTTGGTCTATATTGAAAAGTCATTTCAAAGGTATTTGAAGTATGATTGAAGAAATGAGGAGTTCCCTTTTCTTTAATCATTACTAATTTTTTATCTTAAATTTTTTCTTTCTCTGAAAGTGAATAGCTAGAGAATTTAGGAGTCCCCTGCTCTCTAGGGTTTTCTGGATTGTTGTCTCAAATTTTACTTGATAAAACTAAGCCAAAGAAGTTTATGGTGTGCCATTTCCTTTGGTTCTTTCTTGAGCATAGTAATCTTAAAGGCTCTTCTTGTTCTAGTATATGTTAAAGGATTCTTAATTGCCATTTAAACCTACTAAACTCACAATTTAATGTTCATTTCACACCCACCTAAGCTATTGATATCCATTTGGCTTTGTTAACTTGCCCTATGAAACACCCTTGATTTATTGTTGTACTTTTCAAGCCTTCCACAGACCCCATAGACCAATGGTTGGAATTTATCTTACTCTATCTACTCTTCTTAACAAGCAACCCAACCAAAAAAAACAAAACAAACAACCCTATCATGTTAACTAGCCTAAAATCAACATCCTAAAATCAATCAAGTTATATCTTTTATACAAATTTAGAGAGAAACCTCTCTGAGTCCAGGCTCCAGGAAGGCTAGGTCCTAGGACTCCAAATTTGGTTTGATGTTACCCTTGTTCATTTGTTCTTGCCAATCTGAAAAATTACAGGGACCTAACATAATGGCGACTCCGTTGGGGACACTTACTGAAAATCTTAGTGTGATATAAAGAACTCATAAAACCCAAAAATATCTCAATATTGGTATCCAATTGTTGATGGTGGACAACAAATAGCCTCAAGGAAGTTGAAATCATCCACCTAGTGACTCCAAATTCAGATCAGTTCTATACAAATATTCAACTAGAAGAAGAACCTAAAACATGACCGGTCAGCCTGGAAAGATAGGGTATTCAAGCCCAAATTGGATCCAAGAGATCATTGTTTTTATCTGTAAGTATCGTCTATCATACTTTAAGCCTGACCAAGAATATACTACTGAGGTTTACATTGATCATTGAAAATTTCATGAGATTCAAAAGGCTAAATCCCAAACTGCAGACCCTGTACATACTTATACCCCTGTGCACATTCTTGATGCACTTGTGAAGAACCCAGGAAAACATGAGGCTCACACTATCTCACCTACTCTTGCTGAGATATCAAATGGTTATAATTCTCCTTCTGTACTACCTATACCTGTAAAAATTCTGGACAGATACAAGCCTCTCGTTTTTCCTCCTATCCTCCATGACGTCCCTGCAATTTGTATAAACAAACTACCCAGATTTGATGGAGAGAACTCAAAATCCATCGCTGAAAATCACATTCAAAATATTGAGGACCTCCTTGATTTGTTTGAGTTAGAAGAAGATGAGGTGCATATCAGAATTTTTGATTTGTCATTGCAAGGAAAAGTTAAAAGTTGGTTCAGAGATCTTCCATCTTCAAGCATTAGCAATTTTCATCAATTCACTCAAGTCTTCCTAGATAGGTGGGTGGTCCTGGGAATTTTTTTTTTTCATCACGGAAGAGTATAACCATCTAAAAAGACAAATAGGGGAGATAATACAACACTTTTTAGCCAGGTTCAATAGAGTATACCATGCAATACCTGCTAAGATAAAGCCACCCCCAGGGTGGGCTCTCTTACACTACCCAGATGCCTTTGACCCAGAGATGGCATTCCAGATAAGAGAAAGGACCCTTAAAACCTAGAGAAAATGCAGAGGATGGGAGTTTATGTGGAAGCCAACATGCTGAACAGGTAGGCAAAGCTAAGAGAAATAGAAAAGGAAAAAGTAGATAAAGAGAAAATGATATCTTCAGAGATAAAGCTAGAGATGTTGACAAAACAGTTAACAAAGAAATGCATATGATTAGCAGGAGGAAAGAGGAAAGGTAAAATTTTGAGGTTGGAGCTTATTATTCAAAACAACCAGTACTATTTTCTTGGGAAGAAAAAGCTCAGTCATTACAATGCAAAGATAGCAATCAAAATGTGCATGATGAGCAAGATTTCCAAGAAGAAGATGCAGAAAGTTGTCAAGTAAGTACTAGATGCCTTCCTACATCTTGTGCTTCACTATTAAGAGAGAATTGCAAGCAAGTTGCAAATCGAAACAAGGAGGAATGCTCTAAATAATCAGTCAGGGAATAAAGGGATGATAGAAACCAGTTTTGAGATCCAAACGTTATCCCCCTAAGTTATACTAAAATCACAGAACAAAAAATAGAAGATGAGTTAGCACATTTTGAATCTCTACCCTTATGCTTCGATTCGTTTCAAATTAAGAAAAGGAAACTGGAGCACATTCTAATTGATAATCACAAGAGAAAATAACTCTCTCACCAATCAGATGAGGAAATCATAGATTACAAAGAATCTGTCTTAGAGCCAGAGAATCAACCCTGGAGTCCTTTGGAATATCAAGCAACAGATAAAATCATAGAGGCTGAAGCAAATGATGATTCATCTTCTCTTGGATGTAAATCTGAAATAAATGATAATTCATCTTCTCTTTGGTGTGAAGCTAAAACAAATGATGATTCATCTGCTCTTTGGTGTGAAGCTGAAAAAAATGATAATTCATCTGCCCTTTTGTGTGAGGCTCAAGCAGACATCTAGCCTCATGATCCTTCACAAGAGGAAGAAAACAACTATGGTTCTATCCAAAAAAAACAAAGAATGTCTCCTCCTTTAATTGAAGATGAAATCAATCAGGATCCGAGCATACAACGAGCCTCTGAAAATACTTCTATGTATTCTACTATTGATTTATGTATTTCCGCCTTACCTCATGAAGAAACAAAAGCACAGATTAATACTGATGATGTGTTACCCTCTCAAGAAAACCTAATACCAGAGAATGCTCCTACTCATTAGAATTATGGCTTTCAGAGAGAATTTGGTCTCATCAATCAGAGAATATCAATTTTTCTTAACGACCACACACTAGTACACTGTAAGGCTTCCAAGTCAGATGATCAAGAAGAAGGGGTAAAGGTTCTTTCTCAAAAGAATCCCAAGCACAACAAGGTGGAGGAAGGAGTAGTCATGGATGAATCTTATTTCTCAAAACCTCTAGGTCGGTTATTACTCAAATACCCCTTTTATATTTTCTTAGAGACATTTGAAAAGAGAGTAAAATATGCCAGGAGCAGTTTGTTGCATATTTTAAAGAAAATTTTAGGCAATACTGTTCGAAAACAAGTGAGGTGGGAGTGGCCTTTTTTTTTTCAACATACCTAAAAGGTTGAATGAAAATCATTCATGTGGTCACTTACTTGATTGATTGTATTGGAAAACAAAGTTCATCTAATGTAGATATCATGTACAAGTTAGATTAGGATAGATAGGTATGCCATTAAGCTCAGCACTATGAGCATCTTTTTAGTTTTAGATTGTTTTGACAAAAAAGAGAGAAAAAGAACAAAAAGAGAAAAGACGGCAGATAAAAAGAAGAGGTAAAGCCCCATACCAAAAATAATATTTCTGAAAGTGTGCAAGTCCAAATTCCACTACTTTTTGATGAAACATTGTTCATCCATAGAGCTTAATCATGGTTGAAAAAATTTGTATTGATTACTGATAAGATAGAAATGAAGATTTTACAAACTATTTAAATTTGGCTTATCAGTAGATTAGGTCAGGAAAAGATATTGGTTCCCAAAGTTTAAATCTAAAACAAAGAGAAAAAGGAGGGATGCAATGACAAATTCTAGATTATAGCCCTCAGTTTTTAGCTTCACTTTTTGCCAAAATAAAATCTGTGTGCAGCTTGTCCAAAATGCCAAATCTCATGACAAATCAAACTGCTTAATCTTGATTTAGTCATGCTTTAAATTTCCTGTTGATAGATTAGAGAATGAAAATCTGTCAAAATGTTTAACCTTGACAGATAAGTAGATTAAGTAGAGAATAAAAGAGGGCATCAATATAATTTGAGCGTTTGGATGATATAAGGGTAGAAGTAGATATTTTTTTCTTTCAAAAGAAAATTAATGTCAAGGGTTTGCCAGTCCAAATGCACCCAAATGAAGAAAAAATGCTAGGAAAAGTATGATGGGTAGGTAGAGTTGATGTTAAAGCAATCATGTTTTTCAAATATTAAGATCACGGCTTCAAAGAACAACAAAAAATTAGCAAGTGAAGAAGGAGGAAATCTGCCAAGCACAATCAAGGCACTGATTTACAATTTCCAGAGATCTGAACTCTGAGGTTCTTGACACCTCCTGAAGGAGCTACCCTCCCCAAGTGAAGCCACTATTAGTCATCAGTATTTTTCACTATCTTTGGATGAATTCAGAATTGTTATAGTTTTCTGAAAACAATATTCCTTGGATACCTTGAGTTTCAGAAATATCACTGCCTTCATTATCTTCACAAAACCTTTTCCCTATCTATTAGTTTGCCATCTCAAATTCACCCTGTTGCTCTTAAGAGACTCATTAAGGGCTTATACCTCTCATTTTCATCTTTCTTTCCTACCTAGAACCTCATTTCCCCATTTCCCCCCTGTCCATAAACTCCATCCTCCCTCTAATATTTCTTGTTGCTAACTCATTCCCATGTCCCTTTGGGCATAATAAAATATAACAATACTCTATTTTCACCTGAAAATATCTAAGCCAAATTTCATTCAAAATCAGGTCAAAAATCACTCCCATTAGGTCATTAGGGTTTTACAGTTTTCAAGGTCATCCTTTCATTCCAATGAGGCCAACACAGATATGAGAAGGATTGATTATGATCACCAAGCTGTCAAATCCATTATTTCAAGCTTCAATGAGTAAAAGAAAAGTGCTCCATGACTTCAGCAACCTACAAAGAAAAAAGTGTCAAAGAGTATTAGTGAGAAAAGGAAGGAGACTTCAAAACATTAGAACGTGGGTTTTTCAAAGTTAACTCAGAGTTCCACATTCCAACACATCAAATATCAAAGGGATTTGTCTTGTTCCAAGGGTGCCCAAGTCATCATTGTTCACAAGCATTAAACCCTAATTTCCTCTCCCACTGAGCTAGGATTTTCTATTAAAAAGAGGCATAGGAGAAGAGGATCCATAAGCGACGTCATTTCAGCAAGTATGAAGCCATAACAACTCATAAACATCATATCTCAATCATTTTTTGAGAAATCATTCCAAGGGTCAAGTCATTTGTCTCTCAAAGGGCTAGTTTTGCTTCAAACTATGTTTCTGACCAACCAGTGATGCATTTGGAAAACGTGAGAGAGGTTTTTGTCCACCATAGGTCCAAGAGGAAACACCTCCTTCATATTTTACACAAGTGTCATGGTTTTATAGAAATGTCAAAAATACAGGTGCCAAAGGAGAGTTGCTGCACTTCTGGAGTGACGTTGGGAAACTCTCGTTTTATCATAGATGCAGTGTACAAAATACTTTCTTGATGATTCAAGTGACAACTCAACTGGAAGAGATTTCCAATGAGATATCATGAGCTCAATTTGGAGTTGCGTAAGGCCTCCAAAAGTTTCTTGCACTAGCACTCTGCATTTTTGTACCCTCATTCAACACTTTTTGACCAATCTTGGGAGAATCAACTTTATATAGGTCAAATCAACTCCAATCAGACAAAAAAAGGTATATTTGGAAATTATTCTACAAGATATTTCCAATGAGTTATCCCGGGCCCAATTTGGACACCGAGAAGATCTCCAAAAGTGGTCTGCAAAAAGGTGCTGTGGTTTTTCATCCTGGCGCTGCGCATTCAGCACTTGGCGCTGCGCTTTTTCCTTGGCGTTGCGCGCCTATACCTTGGCGTTGTGCCCTTTCCAGAGAAAGTTACTGAAGGTTCTAGCAACCCAAATCACTTATAAACTTCTCCAAACTTTTCCAAAGTCCTCCAAACAACCCTCAAAGTGGTAAGTACACGTTTTAACCATGTTTTGAAGCTATTTGGTCACTCTTGAATGAAATGAAGTGTAACCCTAAATGAAGCCCTAATTTCAATTTGTGAGACTCTTGTTTCATCCTCCTAAAAATAATATCACTCATAGATATGGTAATGTCATTGATTTAGGGTTATCATTCATCTATTTTGTCCCTTCACACATTCCCTTTCACTCATTCCCTTCATTCACACTCATTCCCTTCACCTTTCAAGCTAGTCTTCTCATCCCCTTCCCCTCATTTCATTCCCTCATCTCATTTCACTTTCTCTTTACACTTCTACCCTAGGGTTTCATAAAACAGAGTCTAATTGTGTGAGGTTGAAGACAGTGGTGCTAAGGAACAAAGGCTAAGAAGAAATGATCATAAGGGAGGAAAAATAAACATATTTGAACCCATCACCACAAGGGAACTAACACCACCTAATACATCTATATCTCCATCTCAGCCTACAATTCCTACCATCTCATCACCTAAATCCACTTCACGTAATCCATCACTATCACCACCATCATCACCATTTTATGAGAAACATGAGTCACCTAGCAGAGTTGAGGTCAGCAATCCTCAAGGGGCTAAAATGAGTACAATGGAAAATAAATATTAGAGACAGCATAGGCATGTGTTTTCTCCATATATTTTGGGAGGGGCCCTACCTTATTCACTAACAAAGTAGGTACATAAGGGAAAACAAAAGATGGCAAAACAAGATGTACATGAGGCAACCATTCATGATGAGGATGACCTCCATGAGAAAGACATTGATTTTGACCATGTTGATTTAGATGATGAGGCCTTCAAAATGATTTTCAAGCAGAAGGATGCCCAAATCGGTGAGCTTCGGACCAAATTAGAGAGATATAAGTTTATCATTGCATACTATGAGCAGGAAAATGAATAACTCAAGACTAAGCATGCCATCATGGAGATTCAATTTCTCAAGGAAAAAAGAGAATAAAACAAGGAAAAGGAATTTCTTGATGAGGCCTATGAAAGGTATGGTGAAACCAATGAGGTAGAAGAAAAAATGCCAAGAAAAATACCTAGGACTAGAGGGCTGAAAAGAGTTCTAGAACCAGAGAGGAAAAAGGAGGTTGATATTGTTAATGAGATTACATTGAATGAACAATTTTCCATCATTGTCAATGAAAACAGGGAAAAATGGATTGATAGGGCCAACCATCATCTTGAGAAGCTCCTGGAGAAAGAAAAACAAGGACAATGGCATATTTAAAAGGAGGGCCAAGGACTACTTCGAGAAAAACCAAATTGCAAGCTCAAAGCTACAAAAGGCCAAATCAAGACTTGAAACCCTAACCAAGCAAAATGAAGGGGAAAAGCTTAATATTCTTGCTGAGGTGTCCCTCCAAGCCTCTAATCCTTGATCAGCAAGAAAAAATCCAAATTTTGGCACTTTTGTGCACATTTTGATTTTTTGACAGTTTGACATGTGGAAATTGGGCCAAGCGCGCAGTGCCACTGGTGCTCTGATCTTTTTTGGGCCATAAAAATGGAAGAAGGTCAGCACATTCATGTTTCTAATGACAACTACATCAACCTCATAAATTTTCAGAACATTTGGAGTGAAACAGGTCCCTCAAAAAGGAAAAATACCACCAAAAAATCACCTTTCTGCCCTCTTTTTAGCAATGGCATTGCGCTTTTACCAGTCTTGGGAGAAATTATTTTTGATAGGGACGATGGGAAAATTTTTGGAAAGTGAAATTATATTTGGAAAATAGACTCAAATACTTTCCAATGAGCTATCATGGAGCTCATTTGGACACCGGGAAGGCCTCCAAACGTTAGCTGCAAAACAAGTCATTTTTTCAGTCTCGGCGCTCCGCATTTACTAGTGGCTTTGCGCTCCTACCCAGTGGCACTGCACCCTTGCCAGAAATTTAGCAAAATGCACCAGGCGATTTTGTAAAAGTTATTGAGAGGCCTTCAGGTCAAATTCTTCCAAAATTAGCTGAGAGGTTAGGTTAGGAGTTATTATTATAGTGAGTCACTTTCAGATATTTTTCCTTGGGCCTTGCATGGTCTTGAAAGTCAAAATGCATTAAATCTATAATAAATGACATCTCAAGCCCTAGCTTAGGTTCGCCTCCTAATTTTGCAGAACAATACTGCATGTATGCTTCATATTTTTTGTTCATTGATTTTTGAGTTGAATACCTCATAGACTTTGAGTTATGAAGATTTTTTGGCTTTGGAGCTTTGTAACCGTCTTGGACTGAATTTTAATGAAGCAAGCACATTCACAGGATTCATGAACTTTGTTAAATGGTGATGTTCTTATAATATTGTTATTGTTTCCTTTTTTTTCCACTTTGTGCATCAATTTCTCTTATAATAGAGCATAAAATTTAGATTAAGGTATGTTGTTTAGAGGCACCTTAAGTCTGTTTTCCTTCTATTGTTCAAAGGTTTTCCTCTACTAGGCTTGATTGGAGAAACTTAGGAGTTCCTTGCTCTCCATTTCCATCTAGTTTGTTTTCTTGAGATTAACTCATTAGAGTATGGCTAAAGAAGTTTATGGTTTTCCCTGTTCTTTGGTTATGCTTGAAATGTTGTTCTCCAGGTTTTCTTTGAAGTTTTATTACTAGGGTGTAGGCTAAAGAATTTTATGGTTTTCCCTATCCTTTGGTCTATCTTTAAAAGTCATTTCAAAGGTCTTTGAATTTTTATTGAAGAACATAGGAGTTCCCTGCTCTTTAATCATTACTGATTTGTTATCTTAAATGTTTTCTCTCTGAAAGTGAGTAGCTAGAGAATTTAGGAGTTCCCTGCTCTCTAGGGTTTTTTGGATTGTTGTCTCAAAGTTTACTTGATAAAGCTAGGCCAAAGAAGTTTATGGTGTGCCATGTCCTTTGGTTCTTTCTTGAGCATAGTAATCTTAAAGGATCTTCTTGTTCTAGTATATGTTAAAGGATTCTTAATTTCCCTTTAAACCTACTAAACTCAAAATTTAATGTTCATTTCACACCCACCTAAGCTATTAAGATCCATTTGGCTTCGTTAAATTTCCCTATGAAACACCCTTGATTTCTTGTTGTAATTTTCAAAACTTTCATAGACCCCATAGCCCAATGGTTTGAATTTATCTTACTCTATCTACTCTTCTTAACAAGCAACCCAACCAAACAAAACAAAACAAACAATCCTTTAATTTTAACTAGCCTAAAATCAACATCCTAAAATCGATCAAGTTATATATTTTATACAAATTGAGAGAGAGCCCTCTTTGAGTCTAGGAAGGTTAGGTACTAGGACTCCAAATTTGGTTTGATGTTACCCTTGTTCATTTGGTCTTTACAATCTGACAAATTACAGGGACCTAACATGATTATCCCTTTATATTTTGTCAATGGTGATTTTTGATGCCCCAAACCATATCGCGAAGCCTTGCCTCACAATGAAATAGTTGTATAGGCATTTGAACCCGAAATGTCTACCATTGTTCTTAATCTTCCAGCCTTTCCTCAAAATCATTTTTAACAACACAAAAACTCATAAGCACTTAAAATTAGTATGTCCACCATGGATACTAGCCTTCAATTCTAAGGTGCAAGTCACATAGGCCACAAGCACACATGTATACCAAGTGGTGACAAACCCCTCATGCAAAGAGTAAGAGAATGTTTATCTCGACTTAAACTAGATGGGGTGTTTCCCTCGACTGTTCAATCAGGGGTGTGCTTGTCCATATTTATTCATGAGGAGTTCTCCCTTTCTCTTTTTTCAACAGTGATTTTTGATGCCCCAAACCATATTGTGAAGCCTTGTCTCACAACAAAACAAATTGATAGGAATTCGAACTTGAAGTGTCAACTAGCATTCTAAACCTTCAAGCCTTTCCTCAAAGTCATATTTCCCAACACAAAAAACTCATAAGCACTTAAACTTGGAATTTCCACCATGGCTACTAACCTTCAATTTGAAGGTGTAAGCCACCTAGGGCATATGCACACACGTATACCAAGTGGTGACAAACCCCTCATGAAAAGAGTAAGAGAATGTTTATATATTCTTACAAATGGAACGGGAGTAATATGTTCTATATGGTGGTAGTGGTTATGTTGTCACACTGAAATATCACTTCATCATGAGTCATTGTACTGAGGAAAGTTCAATTTTTTTGCATCCATCATTAGTAAATATGGGGGGGAACTTTGCTTGAAGTGAAGGCATGTTTTAGATGGAATATAGAATGTCCAACCAAATGTGGAAATTAAACTCATTCCCCTTCTATTACAAGTTGTAGCATGCACAAAAATTGGTAAAATTGTAGCTACATGTCTTGTTTATGGGTCAGTGGCCCAATTGTTGAGGTTTTATGAAACAATATTCTTTCTTGCTATTGTCTAGGGCATCAAGTTATATTTTGGTCCATTCTATTTTTCTATTGGTCTTGTTCTGTGTGTTTGATGGGAATGCTTCTTATCTTGTTCCTCTATTGTGTGTACCTGTTGTGGCCTTTCAAATGAACCGCTCTATGGAAAAGGGGACAAATTCAACCATGTGCAGCCATTGGTGACCAGGGAAAATTTTAAGGATGGGCGTTTATCTTAAAGTTTTAAAACTTGGTGAATCTTAGTAGTCCCCAATATGTGAATTGTAAAATTTTTGATGTTATTTTTGTAAAAATATTTAGTTTTGTAATCATTTTATATTAGTATATATAAATTTTTGGCGATTTTTAGGGTAAAATATTTTTATACTATAAAATTTGGGCGAATCAATTTTTAAAAAAATGGGAATTGGCGAATCTTTTTTTGGGAAAAAGCATGGAAAATTAGCCCACCTGCGAATATTAGCCCCTAAAATGTTCCATGTTGGTGACCAATCTCTAATTGTGAGCTCAAAGGAATTTTACAAGCACGCGATCTTGTAACGTTAAGTTGATGGGAAACACTAAATACTTAAAATCTCAATTCCAAGAGTAGATTCACAAACTAGAAGGGAATATTTTTGTCCTCCAACTTAAACACAATTCGCTGATATCTAGCATCACAATAACCGTGGAGATTCTCATTGGTCATCAATGTATCATCCATCAATCAAATGACGAAATTTCTAGTTTGCACCAACTTTTGGAAGAATTGAAATTCCCCATTGTTGAGGGTCACTTTGGTTCTTCATCCTCCAACAACACTATCAGTTATATCAATCTTGTTATTCCTAACTGCAATGAACCAATTCCATACTTGGAGATGGGTACAACCTATATTTGTTTTGATTCTCCTTCGGTGACCAAGTAGAATGTTTTTTAAAAAATGTAAAACTTTGAGGTATCTTATAAGATATTTACAATTAGATATTCTAGTTTTGATATAATCATACGTTGGAATTTTGGGAATTTGGGGAGTTTGAAATAACTTTTAAATTTAATATTATCAACCAAAATTTTCAATTCCTTAATATATCTTAGTACAACACCTACACTTAATTGCAAATTTTCAAATGAATGTAAATTTTCTTTTTATATTTTGAAATAAAAAATTGTATAAAATCATCTCCTTTTCAAATTTTTAAGAGCATGAGATACATCTAGCATTGTAGTATTCATATTCAATTCTAGTGTTGAATAAATTAAATTAGTGGTTAAAATCAACAAATACTAACTACAAAAGAGCTTAGAGACATCCTTATTCGACTAGCACAGTCTCAAACTTCATGGTCAACCATATTTTTTATTTGTGGATTTTCTGTCGATCATTTTCCTCACAATCCACCTCACATTGTGATTAACATGTCTTATTTTCCAATAAAATTGTTGTCGTTGTGGATTTGAGATCACGCAGTGATTATCATGTCTTAGTCTCCAAGAAAATTGTTTTATTCTCAATTTTTCTCAAAAAAATTTCAATCATACAAAAACTTTTATCTAAAAAAAACCGTCATGAAGTCATTATCTTGTTACATAGCAATGAAAATTCAATGGTTTGACTGCAAATAAAGAGAGCCTGTACCCCAAGAAATAATATAAAATGTTATATCACATAGAGGAGAAAGTCAATATGTGGCTACATCAAATCAAGATTTTATGAATTATCGTGAGCAAATTTCTTTTTGAATTGCGACAAACCCGACCAATCGACCTCACAAATAAAGTTATGTAAAAAACTTTAGCAGCCACATATGGACAATTCTCTGTCACACTCAATATGTTATTTTTTGAAGTAGTCGCCTATAGATAATTGACTGCCCCACTCACAACAATATTAAACTTAATATAGGCATGTCATATATTCACGAAATCCTCTAGTGTTGGTCACCATTCTTTTCCTTTTAGTTTACGCAGATATAATTATTAAGAAAGAATTCATAGCATGTCATCCTGACCCAGTTCTAGATAAAATACAAGTATGCCTTCTAAATCCATGCATATCCCCAAGAGAGTGCAAGTGAATGTAGCCATTTACTCTTCCCTTGTCCATTCCATCAAGTATTTTTTCAGTGAGAGAGAGTATTGATATGATAACATCATGGACAATCATTATCCCTATGTCAAAGAGGTTGACTAGTTGGGAAGAACAGTCCAAAAAAGGATAGTTATTCTTCATGTGTCAAAGGGGTTGACCACTTGAGAAGAATAGCCATAGAATCCCAATATCACTCAGTTGAGTTTCTGTCCTTTAGCATCAGGCTCGATCTCTCTAGTTTGGATGAGGAATTCATTTAGCATCAAGACCAATTGGTCAATTAGAGTGTGGATTTTGGATTTTCACTACAAATCAAAGAGATTGACAAGGATGGTGAACCAAGACTGGTCTAGGTCATTACCGAACAATTGGGTTAGTGGTACTGAATTTGACTAGTTGATGTTAAATTTTGTGTCACACATCAAGAGAACTAATCAATTTAGGTTAGTGGTACAGACTAGTTTTGGCGACAGGTTGATGCTGACATTGCCAAAGATTCCAAATAGTTGATGCTGATATTGGTAATGATGTTGATGATGTAAAAGAGTTGAATAAATGATGTTGATAGTGTCAAATATGATGATGAGATGATATTGATGATGTCAGATATGTTGACTAAATTATGATGATTATGTTGTCAAAGATGTTGACTTACCTTATGTCAGAGATGCTAACAGTTGAATTTTGTAACTATGGTCAGTATTCATAATTATTATTTTTTATCATTAATAGATTTGTAATTATGTTCTTCATGCTAGAAACCAAAAGAAAAATTTAGGAGCCATGTTCTTCATGTCGGTTGAAAAAGAGGAAATTTTGAATTTGTAAAAGTTATGTTTTTGGCTTGAAAAAGATCAATTCGACCTCCTAGTCAAGTAGACCCTTTAAATTTTCATGTCTACTCCATTATATTCACACTCCGACCTTGAATAAATTTTATATAAAGACCACATTTATCCCTCTCCAATCAAGAAACTCGCATCTTCTGAGGCAACGAATCATTAGGAAAAAAAAGAGGTTTTAGGTAGCGAAATTATAAGGTATATTATTATGTTTGGGAATTCAAAAATGGAAAGAAAGAAGCAAACTTCTTAGGCATATATGAGACATATAGGCCAAAATTCCTGAGGTGCAGGGATTAGCTGATCAATGATGAAGAAGGATGCAATTATGTCCTTGGGAAGAACAGAGCATGTTTCTTGGGCCAGTTGACTTAACTAGGAGGATGGAACAAGTTTTACCTAATTGTTGACTAAGATGTGTCTCTGTTGAATTGAAACTTTCTTTGATGAAAATGTTGCTAGGTTTTTCCCCTTGTGGGTTTTCCCAGGGTAAACCTTTGTGTTCTTGTGTGCCTGTCTCTTTATATTTTTTTTATTGTTGAAGTTCTCTGTGTAATTTTTTTAAGATGAACAATGAATTTAAGAAAAGAAAAATCTAACAAATAATCACAAGAAACAAAAAAAAAAGTGAAAGAAGGGTCGAAGCTTGCAAAAGACTATGATCCACTACATCAGACGTAATTGAGAGGGCCGCCATCAATTTATCGCTAACGGGAGATGAAATTGATGTTGATGAGTTGGAAAAGGAGATTGAATAAGAGTCTTCCCCAAACCAGAAGACCTAACTACTTTGACAAACAAATCCACCGATTGAATTGATCATTTAATCATTTGATTGACTTAGATGTGACTGTATGTGTGTATATATATATATATATATATATATATATATATATATATATATATATATATATATATATATATATATATATATATATATATATATATATAGATATTTATATATATAACCAAGGGAGAATTTTCAATTGAAAGGAAATTTTAAGTACAAATTTATAATGAAAAATAATCTCTCTAAAAGAAAGAAGTCATTGAAGTATCTTAATATCAAAATAGAAGATTAAATTTAAGTATTATTAATCATTGATGAAAAAGAAAGAGATATTTAAACTTCATAATAAAATTATCAACAAAGAAAAATGGAGTCAATCACTAAGGAAAAAGGAATGGAGTCTATAACTGAGGAAAAATGAATATTTCCTGAAATTTAAAAAATATTTAATTCACTGTTACTTAAAATCAAGGAGACTCTTGCAAAGAAAGATATTATTATTTCTATTGTTGTTGTTGAAGAAAGATAATTATGTTAGTCCTGAATTTGCTAAGAAATTAGTGGTTTCCAATTCAAATATAATTGAAAAATAAGACGTTCACATCATTTCAAAGATGTGAAAACATTACAAGACAAAAAAAAATTATATCAAGTATTTACATCAATATGCTTTGAGGAAAAAACATTTCTAAAGGGGTAGGCAATGTTTTTTTTTTGTTTTCTAAATAACACTGATTCTATTAAAAGCATATAGTACAACATGGAGTTGCAATTAAGAGAGGTGGAAATGATCATCTAGAAACATCGTTCCCATTACATAGCGAAGAGAGAAACATAGAGGAACAAGAAGTGAAACGTAGGAACCATGAGAGACAAGCACATGAATCTACCCAGAATGGGTTGACTCCTCAGTACAAAAATTATTTTCTTTCTTTTTTGTAACTTTAACCCAACCATCATGTAGCAGATGGGCTAAAACCAGTTGAAGATTGTTGTTTACCAAAGGAGGAGACTCCTTATCCAAGTTGGAGGAGGCAGACTCATGAATTCATTTCTGAGAATTCGAGGAAACATTGGGCCCTCCAGGGTTTGTCATGGATGTTTCCTTCTCCTCTATTGCTACCTCCTCATCCACTTCAATCTCCTCCTCATATGAGCTGGAGGATTCAATTCCATCCATGGGAAGCGGCTCACAGGGTTTCCATCTTTTGGAGTTTGATTTGCGGTTTCTCCTCTTCTTTTGAGCGATGAACATAATACAGGAGTTCTGAAGATGCTCTGTTTGATGGCAGTGACAACATCAAAACGCAATGTTCTCATAGTCCAAGGTCTATGTCCAGAGGAATTCACCAACTTTGAGATTTATTTTATCGAGTAGACCTTTGCCTATGTCAATTTCAACACAAATAATGTCATAGTTGTATATTCCCTTCTCCCCCCTGGAGGGATCTGTTGCCAGAAAATGAATCAGAGTGTTTCCAATTCCTTGGAAGAAAAAAAAGTGTCATAGATGAGTAGGTAAATCTAGGATCCTAACCCAAACGAGAAGCTTGGTAATGAATTTTGTGGTGGTCGAAATCTGGGAACCAGGGGTTGAGTAATATCCCTGCTTTTCCCCAAAACCATGGACCACTCGTTAAGGCTTTTTGATAGTCCTCATGGAAAGTAAATAGAAATATGAAGAAACCATTGGAGCAGAAAATAACCTTGTTTTTATTGGTCCAAGTGGATTGAATGCATTGGTATAGATCTATTATGTGAGGGCATAATCCATTGAATTGACAAATAATGGCGGATTATACATACATTTGATATTGGTTTTCAAGTTCTGGGTGGGAAATTTCTACAGAGGGCCCATCCTCCAGTTTATAAACCAAAAAGGCTTGGGATCCTCCGTTGGTTGAACAGTTTTCTTGGGAGGTTTCATATGGAAAACATCCTCATAAGAGAAATCTTGAGCAGACAATGGTCGCTTGACTGCCCCTCATCACAGACGAAGGGTTAAAACTACAGAAGCATATTTTTCAATATTATAAAATGAGAGCGAAAGAGATTCCCAAAGTTATTTACCTTCATAGATAAATTGCTGAGAGGTAGAAGGAACCCGCAACTCGAGTTCAAGGTCATGTGAGAGGTATTTCACCAGATCCGTAGAATGAACCCAAAGGAGCATGGTTTTTCCCGATAGGAGAGTGATATGAATCCAGAAAGTGGGGGATAGAATATTTGGAGGTCCTTGGAAGTTGGAGATCTTCCAAAATTCCATAATGACGAGCCCTGATGGCTCTCTGCTACACAAAGCATCCTCTTTGCATTTTTCATTTCCCCTTGTGAGATGGTTGTTCCGGTGCAAAAACCTCGGGGTCACATGATGGAAAGAAGAACCGTTGAGGTGTAGGGGTAGGGTGGGTCGTACGGTGCTTTTTTCGTTGATAAGAAGTGCTCGGTAGTTCTTCAGCATCACATTAGGGATGAGATCCAACCCGATCCAACCTGCAGGGTAATCACCGTTTTGCAAGTTATGGAGATCCGCTGTCATTTCTGTGGCCAGAAGTGTCGAGCTTGCTTTGGACTGAATGCCTGCCTTAAACACTGCAACATTCATGGTAAGGCTCAAGAGGCATCGATGGTGCATCTGGTGTCTTGCCACCATGAGCTTCCTGGCCAAAATGGAGCTTGACGGTGACAGAGGGAAGAGAGTCACAATCACAAACCCTACAGTTCGTCAATAGATGGTACTATTTGTTCCTCAAAAAACATATTAATTCATTCCCCAAGGGGGGCAGGCAATGTTATGAACATAAATCTATCAATAATAATTATAAATTATAAATAAGAATAATCAATAATTATGATCCACTACATCGGAGGTAATTGAGAGGGCTGCCATCGATTTATCGCCAACGGGAGATGAAATTTATGTTGATGAGTTGGAAAAGGAGATTGAATAAGAGTCTTGCCCAAACCAGAAGAGCTAACTGCTTTGACAAACAAATCCAACAGTTGAATTGATCATTTGATTGACACCGATACTTCGAACTATATATATATATATATATATATATATATATATATATATATATATATATATATATATAACCAAGGGAGAATTTTCAATTGAAAGGAAATTTTAAGTACAATTTTATAATGAAAAATAATCTCTCTAAAAGAAAGAAGTCATTGAAGTATCTTAATATCTAAATAGAAGATTAAATTTAAGTATTATTAATCATTGATGAAAAAGAAAGAGATATTTAAACTTCATAATAAAATTATCAACAAAGAAAAATGGAGTCAATCACTAAGGAGAAAGGAATGGAGTCTATAACTGAGGAAAAATAAATATTTCCTGAAATTTAAAAAATATTTAATTCACTGTTACTTAAAATCAAGGGGAATCTTGCAAAGAAAGATATTATTATTTCTATTGTTGTTGCTGAAGAAAGATAATTATGTTAGTCCTGAATTTGCTAAGCGATTAGTGGTTTCCAATTCAAATATAATTGAAAAATAAGGCTTTCACATCATTTCAAAGATGTGAAAACATTACAAGACAAAGAAAATGATATCAAGTATTTACATCAATATGCTTTGAGGACAAAACATTTCTAAAGGGGCAAGCAATGTTTTTTTTTTTTTTTTTCTAAATAACATTGATTCTATTAAAAGTATATAGTACAACATGGAGTTGCAATTAACAGAGGCGGAATAACAAGGGAGGCGGAAATGATCAGCTAGAAACCTCATTCCCATTACGTAGCCAAGAGAGAAACATAGAGGAACAAGAAGTGAAACGTAGGAACCATATGAGACAAGCACATGAATCTATCCAGAATGGGTTGACTTGTTAGTACAAAATTTATTTGCTTTATTTTTTGTAATTTTAACCCAAACATCATGTAGCAGATGGGCTAAAACCAGCCAAAGATTGTTGTTTACCAAAGGAGGAGACTCCTTATTCAAGTCGGAGGAGGAAGAATCATTTGTTTGTTTCTGATAATTTGAGGAAACATTGGGCCCTCCAGGGTTTGTCGTGGATGTTTCCTTCTCCTCTATTGCTACCTCCTCATCTACTTCATTCTCCTCCTCATCCGAGCTGAAGGAGTCAATGCCATCCATGGGAAGCGGCTCATAGGGTTTCCATCTTTTGGAGTTCGATTTGTGGTTTCTCTTCTTCTTTTGAGCGAGGAACATAATACAGGAGTTTTGAAGATGCTATGTTTAATGGCAGTGACAACATCAAAACGCAATGTTCTCGTATTCCAAGGTCTATGTCCAGAGGAAGTCACCAAATTTGATATTTATTTTATCGAGTAGACCTTTGCCTATGTCAATTTCAGCACAAATTATGTCGTAGTTGTATATGCCCTTCTCCCCCCTGGAGGGATCCGTTTCCAGAAAATGACTCAGAGTGTTTCCAATTCCTTGGAAGATAGAAAAGTGCCATAGATGAGCTGGTAAATTTGGGAGCCTAACCCAAACGAGAAGCTTGGTAATGAATTTTGTGGTGGTCGAAATCTGGGAACCAGGGGTTGAGTAATAGCCCTGCTTTTCCCGAAAACCATGGACCACTCGTTAAGGGTTTTTGATAGTCCTCATGAAAAGTAAACATAAATATGAAGAAACCATTGGAGCATAAAATAACCTTGTTTTTATTGGTCCAAGTGGATTGAATGCATTTTTATAGATCTATTATGTGAGGCCATAATCCATTGAATCGAAAAATAATGGCGGATTCTACATACATTTGATATTGGTTTTCAAGTTCCGGGTGGGAAATTTCTACAGAGGGCCCATCCTCCAATTTATAAACCAAAAAAGGCTTGGGAGCCTCCATTCGTTGAACAGTTTTCTTGGGAGGTTTCATATGGAAAACATCCTTGTAAGAGAAATCTTGAGTAGACAATGGTTGCTTGACTACCCCTCATCGTAGACGAAGGGTTAAAACTACAGAAGCATCTTTTTCAATATTATAAAATGAGAGTGAAAGAGATTCCCCAAGTTGTTTACCTTCATAGAGAAATCACTAAGAGGTAGAAACAACCCCCAACCCGAGTTCAAGGTCATGTGAGCGGTATTTCACCAGATCTGTAGAATGAACCCAAAGGAGCATGGTTTTTCTCGATAGGAGAGCGATCTGAATCTAGAAAGGGGGGATAGAATATTTGCAGCTCCCTGGAAGCTGGAGATCTTCCAAAATTCTAGAATGATGAGCCCTAATGGCTCTTTGCTACACAATGCATCCTCTTTGCATTTTTCATTTCCCCTTGTGAGATGGTTGTTCTGGTGCAAAAACCTCGGGGTCACATGATGGAACGAAGAACCATTGAGGTGCAGGGTTAGGGTGGGACGTTCGGTGCATTTTTCGTTGATAAGAAGTGCTCGGTAGTTCTTCAGCATCACATTAGGGATGAGATCCAACCCGATCCGACCTGTAGGGGAATCACCGTTCTACAAGTTATGGAGATCTGCTATCATGTTTGTGGCTAGAAGTGTCGAGCTTGCTTTGGACTGAACGCCTACCTTCAACACTGCAACATTCATGGTAAGGATCATGAGGCATCAATAGTGCATCTGGTCTCTCGCCACCATGAGCTTCCTGACCAAACTGGAGCTTGACGGTGATAGAGGGAAGAGAGTCACAATCACAAACCCTAAAGTTCGTCAACAGATGGTACTATTTTCTCCTCAAAACACATATTAATTCATTACCCAAGGGGGGAAGGCAATGTTATGAATATAAATCTATCAATAATAATTATAAATTATAAATAAGAATAATCAATAATTATGATCCACTACATCGGAGGTAAATGAGAGGGCCGCCATCGATTTATCGCTAACAGGAGATGAAATTGATGTTGATGAGTTGGAAAAGGAGATTGAATAAGAGTCTTGCCCAAACCAGAAGAGCTAACTGCTTTGACAAACAAATCCACCGATTGAATTGATCATTTGATTGACACCGATACTTATTTGTATATATATATATATATATATATATATATATATATATATATATATATATATATATATATAACAAAGGGAGAATTTTCAATTGAAAGGAAATTTTAAGTACAAATTTATAATTAAAAATACTCTCTCTAAAAGAAAGAAGTCATTGAAGTATCTTAATATCAAAATAGAAGATTAAATTTAAGTATTATTAATCATTGATGAAAAATAAAGAGATATTTAAACTTCATAATAAAATTATCAACAAAGAAAAATGGAGTCAATCACTAAGGAGAAAGGAATGGAGTCTATAACTTGAGGAAAAATAAATATTTCCTGAAATTTAAAAAATATTTAATTCATTGTTACTTAAAATCAAGGGGACTCTTGCAAAGAAAGATATTATTATTTCTATTGTTGTTGCTGAAGAAAGATAATTATGTTAGTCCTGAATTTGCTAAGAAATTAGTGGTTTCCAATTCAAATATAATTGAAAAATAAGACTTTCACATCATTTCAAAGATGTGAAAACATTACAAGAAAAAGAAAATGATATCAAGTATTTACATCAATATGCTTTGAGGAAAAAACATTTCTAAAGGGGCAGGCAATGTTTTTTTTTTCTTTCTAAATAACACTGATTCTATTAAAAGCATATAGTACAACATGGAGATGCAATTAAGAGAGGCGGAATAACGGGGGAGGTGGAAATGATCAGCTAGAAACCTCGTTCCCATTACGTAGCCAAGAGAGAAACATAGAGGAACAAGAAGTGAAACATAGGAACCATGAGAGACAAGCACAAGAATTTACCCAGAATGGGTTGAATCCTCAGTACAAAATTTATTTCCTTTCTTTTTTGTAACTTTAACCCAACCATCATGTAGCAGATGGGTAAAACCAGCTAAAGATTGTTGTTTACCAAAGGGGGAGACTCCTTATCCAAGTTGGAGGAGGCAGACTCATGTGTTCGTTTCTGAGAATTCGAGGAAACATTGGGCCCTCTAGGGTTTGTCGTGGATGTTTCCTTCTCCTCTATTGCTACTTCCTCATCTACTTCAATCTCCTCCTCATCTGAGCTGAAGGATTCAATGCCATCCATGGGAAGTGGCTCATAGGGTTTCCATCTTTTGGAGTTCGATTTGTGGTTTCTCCTCTTCTTTTGAGCGAGGAACATAATACAGGAGTTATGAAGATGCTCTGTTTGATGGCAGTGGCAACATCAGAACGCAATGTTCTCATACTCCAAGGTCTATGTCCAGAGGAAGTCACCAACTTTGAGATTTGTTTTATCGAGAAGACCTTTGCCTATGTCAATTTCAGCACAAATTATGTCATAGTTGTATATGCCCTTCTCCCCCGTGGAGGGATCAGTTGCCAGAAAACGACTCCGAGTGTTTCCAATTCCTTGGAAGACAGAAAAGTACCATAGATGAGCAGGCAAATTTGGGCGCCTAACCCAAACGAGAAGCTTGGTAATGACTTCTGTGGTGGTCAAAATCTGGGAACCAGGGGTGGAGTAATAGCCCTGGTTTTCCCCAAAACCATGGACCACTCGTTAAGGCTTTTTTATAGTCCTCATGGAAAGTAAACAGAAATATGAAGAAACCATTGGAGTAGAAAATAACCTTGTTTTTATTGGTCCAAGTGGATTGAATGCATTGGTATAGATATATTATGTGAGGCCATAATCCATTGAATCGACAAATAATGGCGGATTATACATACATTTGATATTGGTTTTCAAGTTCCAGGTGGGAAATTTCTACAGAGGGCCCATCCTCGAGTTTATAAACCAAATAAGGCTTGGGAGCCTCCGTTGGTTGAACAGTTTTCTTGGGAGGTTGCATATGGAAAAAATCCTTGTAAGAGAAATCTTGAGCAAACAATGGTTGCTTGACTGCCCCTCATTGCAGACGAAGGGTTAAAACTACAGAAGCATCTTTTTCAATATTATAAAATGAGAGAGAAAGAGATTCCCCAAGTTGTTTACCTTCATAGATAAATTGCTGAGAGGTATAAGGAACCCCCAACCCAAGTTCAAGGTCATGTGAGAGGTATTTCACCAGATCCGTAGAATGAACCCAAAGGAGCATGGCTTCTCCCGATAGGAGAGCGATCTGAATCTAGAAAGGGGGGGATAGAATATTTGGAGGTCCCTGGCAGCTGGAGATCTTTCAAAATTCCAAAATGATGAGCCCTGATGGCTCTCTGCTACACAAAGCATCCTCTTTGAATTTTTCATTTCCCCTTGTGAGATGGTTTTTCTGGTGCAAAAACCTCGGGGTCACATGATGGAACGAAGAACCGTTGAGGTGCAGGGGTAGGGTGGGACGTTCGGTGCATTTTTCATTGATAAGAAGTGCTCGGTAGTTCTTCAGCATCACATTAGGGATGAGATACACCCGATCCAACCTGCATGGGAATCACCGTTATGCAAGTTATGGAGATCCGCTGTCATGTCTGTGGCCAGAAGTGTTGATCTATCTTTGGACTGAACGCCTGCCTTCAACACTGCAAAATTCATGGTAAGGCTCATGAGGCATCGATGGTTCATATGGTCTCTCACCACCATGAGCTTCCTAGCCGAACTGGAGCTTGACGGTGATAGAGGGAAGAGAGTCACAATCACAAACCCTAGAGTTCGTCAACAGATGGTACTATTTGTTCCTCAAAACACATATTAATTCATTCCCCAAGGGGGGCAGGAAATGTTATGAACATAAATCTATCAATAATAATTATAAATTATAAATAAGAATAATCAATAATTATGAAAAAAAATGTGTGTTAGTTGGGACATGACTCTTCATGAAAGGGCACCCCTTCTAGTGTTTATATGAGACCCTTATTTTTAACAACATTATATCATTCATTCATACATTCATACATTTTATATATTAATTAATTATCTTAATGGATATCTCCATATTCTAAATATTTTGGTTAATTAACTCGTGAGCCAGGTTTGGCTATCATATGTGTGAAGATTAATGAGATATTGTAGTGAATATCCTAGTTTGGTTAAAGAAAATTAGATGATCTAAGGTTTATAAGAATTTTTAGCTAAGGTAGATTTGGAAATGTGATTTTGGTTTGTTCCTATACTATTTTCTTTGAGACGAACCCTAAAAGAACAACCCATCTCACCAATGTCCGATTTTCCATAGAATTTGGGAACTTGATAAACCAATGATGCCATAATCAAATCAAGCTTATCCTTGACAAAATGAGATATTTTTTTGATGGTTTTATGAGGTTTAAAAATATTTGATATCCTTATGGGCTAAAAACTTGGAAATATGATCAATAGTTCTTTGTATATAAAGAGATCAAAAAATGCAACAGAGAGTTAGAGATAGGTTTTGTTTTGGAATTTATAACCTTATAATAAGTTTTGTTAATCTAGGAAATCGATTGGTCATTGGTCAAAATGGCTTTTGTTAAATAAGATCTCTTTGTTTCCAAGAATTGGGGTGAAGAAATTCAAGTGCCTCGATTGAACAAAGTTTTTAATATAATATATTTTTGGGTTAGTCGATGGTGAGATAGGACATAAAGGCATTGGTCTATGTGGGTATTTTTCCTATAGATTGTTAGGTCCCTATAATACTAATGTAGCCCCTTATTTTTATTATTATTTTAGTCCCCTTATTATTATTGTTGTGTCGATGTAGTCCCCATATTATTATTATTGTGCCCCATAAAAGCCCACTATATTTATTGTGGTGCCCTTACATTATTATTGTTATGTAGGCTCTCATTATATTCTGATCCCTTAGGCTCAAATATATAGAAATTAGGTTTTTTCAATTGAATCATCAAAGAATTGTTTATTTATGTATTATAAAGGAGGTTTTCCCCTTGAAGTGAATCATTTTTAAGTTGTTCATCTATATTTTTTTCTATCTTGTGAACTGGTTGCATAACATTTGGTATCAGAGCTTTGGATTCTAGGGTTTCACTTCTTTAAACAAGTCATATTGGAATTGTCGCTATAATGTTTTTTCTACGAAGCTTTAGAAGTTGTTATTGAAATCATGTGGATTTGAATTACCGGTGAACCTTGTGTATGAATTTCAAATCTTGGTTCACTACATTTTTGGAGATATGATTTGAGGAAGTTAGGGTTGTTGCAAGCTCCAGAATTTTATCTCAAACAGGTGACTGAGGGAAAATAGTCATAAATTTCGTTTAAGGCATCAGATTTGAATTTTGTAAAAGGTGGATGAAATTGAAAGGGTTTTAGTTTCTTATATATCAATTGCAAGGCTGAAGGTCAAAAAGGTGACATGTAGCACACCATACAAATTCGATCTACTAAAATTATCCATAATTAGGTCATTGTGGGAGATCACACATAAATTTATCTTGAAGAATCCAAATTTGGTCTCATATATAGCATTGGAAATAAGGCTCAAAGGGCTACTGCAATACAAAATTTGAAATATTAGGGATATTAAATCTCAGAGATACATCAATTTCAATATAGAGCTCCTCAAAAGCAAGAAACATGTGGGTATTTTTTTTAAATTGCATAACTTTTGTTTGAAAAAATAGTTTAAAGTGCTTCCAAAGGCATATTGAAGCATTGATATTAGTATTGGGTTCTAAAATGCCTCCCAAAACTAATTCCACACCCATTAAGCCCTCATAAATCTCTACTTTGACACAAGAAGAGGAATATTTGCAACATGATATATCAAAATTACGAGACCAAATGCAACAAATTTCTCTCTTGCAAAGAGTAACCAAAAATGAAATGGAAGCTAAGATAGATTGTATGGAAGCTAATATATATGGTATGGAAGATAAAATTTATGGTTTTAAGAATGATTTGAAATCTAAGATCGATGGTATATAAGAAAAACTTGAAGGTTTGAAGGAAGGTTTGATAAAGTTGCTACAGGAAAAAGCTTCCTAATGGCGAAGAGGTCGTAGAGGAAACTCATGATGAGAACAAAAGAATTGTTAATCATGATTTCATAGACACTAACATTAGATTTAAGACCCACCATATTGCAATGATCGATATGAGGAAGTTTGATGACAAGGATCCTGTAACATGGATACTACAGATGGAGCAATATTTTGATCTCCATAATGTGAAAAACACACAAAAGGTACACATTGCAACTTTATATTTAGAACCCAATCAGTTTCTATGGTATCGATGAATTTTTTCTCAAAAACAAATTATCACTTAGTCAATTTTTACGGAGGAACTGATAGCACATTATGAGGATACAAAGAGCAACACCTTCTTTAGGAAATTGATAAATCTCAAACAAAAGGGTTCAATGGTGGAGCACATTTAGGACTTCCAAAAATTGAATATAATGGCAAATGATATTCTAGAGGAGCATAAGATTGATGTCTTTCATAGGGACTTTAAAAGATAACATCCAAAATGAGGTTTTCCATTGGGAACCTGATTCATTGGATAAGGCATTCAGGTTGGCAACAAAAATTACAACGACAAGGAAGCCTACCACTCACAACTATAGAGATGGAAGTGTTGCTACTCCAAGCCTTCCACACACCTACAAGGTTGGCACCAAAAAAATTGATAGAAAAAGGAGAAAAAAGTATTTTTTACAGTTGTGATAACAATTACACTAAATGCCATGAGTGTGCTGAGAAGAAATTATTTTACATAGATTGTGAAGAGGAGTAACTAAAGGAACAAGAAACTTCAAAAGAATATAACACTAGGAACATACCTTAGAGAAAGAAGAAATGAATCCTACCACATTTTCTAATGCATTGGCAGGAATTACCACTCCTCAAACTTTTAAGATAGAAGGACATATCAAGAACAAAAAGTTAATAATGTTGATTGATTCGGGTAGTACCCATAATCTTATTCATTGTAAGATAACCAAGGAATTCAATTGATTCCTATATCGAGCACCAAAGTGTCAAGTGATGGTTGCAAATGGGGGAACTCTAAATTTCTCTAGAAAGAGCCATAATATCAAGCTAACCATGGGGTAGTATGAATTTAATAGCCCAATGCTTTCTATTCCAATGGGTGTTGTTGATGTTCTACTAGGAGTTCAATGGTTACAATCTTCGGGTACGATAGCTTTTAATTTTAAGATTTTTTCTTGAATGCTCTTTTTGGGAAGGAAAGGAAGTTGAATTAAGGGGTATCACAACAAAACCAGGAAAGATAATCATCCATAATGGTGTGAAAAATCTTCTAAAGAAATAAAAATGAGGTGTAATTGAACAATAATGCTCACTACAGTTTCAAAGATCAAAAGCATCTATTTCTCCAGATCTCCAAAAATTATTTGACAATCATTTGAAGGTATTTGAGACTCCCAAATTCCTCCCACCTGTTCATGATCATGATCATGCTATTCATTTGATTCCAGGAAGTGTTCCTCCAAACATTAGGCCTTAAAAATATCCCTATACCCAAAAGAGCGAAATTGAACGTATGATTGCATAAATGTTAGAGGTCTGTATAATTCAACCTAGTCAAATTTATTTCTCTTTGGTCCACAAGAAGGATGGATCATAGTGCATGTGTCAGAATTGAAGAGAGTTTGAAAAGCTCACCATTAAAGATAAATTTCTCATTCGTGTCATTGATTAATTATTGGATGAATTACATGGAGAAAATTACTTCACCAAGTTGGATCTCTGTTCAAGATATTATAAAATTAGAATGAATACTCAAGACATTCTGAAAACAACATTCAGAATGCATGAGGGTCATTATGAATTTTTTATCATGCCTTTGGGCATCACCAATGCACCTTCTACATTTCAAGGGTTGATGAATTCCATTTTCAAACCCTTCCTTAGAAAATTTTTGTTAGTATTTTTTGATGATATACTAATCTACAACAAGCCTCGGAAGGATCATGTTCAACATGTTGACAGGGTGCTCAAACTATTGGAGGAGAAACAATTATATGCAAAAACCTCCAAATGTTTATTTGGAGTACAGGAGGTGGAATATCTAGGTCATATTGTATCTCATGAAGGTTTTAAGATAGACCATAACAAAATTAAAGCCATTAAGGAATGACAAATCCCCAGAACCATAAATCATCTATGAGGATTTCTTAGGTTAACAGGGTATTATCCCAAGTTTGTTAAGAATTATGGGAGAATAGCAACACCTCTAGCAATATTACTGGAGAAATATGCATTTTCTTGGATTCCAGAAGAAACTAAGGCCTTTTAACATCTTAAAAAGGCAATGTGCCAAACACCGATCTTAGCTACGCCAGACTTTAAAAAAAAAATCTATTGTGGAATGTGATGCCTCAGAAAATGGAATTGGTGTTGTTTTAATGTAAGAAGGAAGATACATTTCTTTTGAAATTCATCCAATCAAATGAAAGTATCTATAGAAACCTATTTATGAGAAGGAAATGTTGGGAATACTACATGCACTAAAGAAATGGTGACCTCACCTAATGGGAAGACACTCCAAGGTAAAAACAGATCATGATAGTCTTAACTAATTTTTGGAACAAAGAAAGTCTTTAGAAGAGAAACAAAAATGGATCACAAAGATTTTGGGTGATGACTTTGAAATCATCTATAAAAAGAGAAGATAGATTTTGTTGCAGATGCACTCTCAAGAAAGGATGAGGATGTGGAAGCATTGCTTTGTTCCATTTCTATTATCCAATCAGATTGGATAACCAAAGAAAGAGAGGAATGGAAGAATGACGAAGAAGTGTTGACACTCATTCCAAAGCTGCAATAAGATCCCAGTACATCTGATACATTTAGTTGCAAAAATGATTCATTATGGTACAAAGATTGCTTATATATTTGTAAGAATTCCCAAATAAAACAAAATATTCTTATGGAATTTCACACCTCTCCCTTAGGAGGAAACTCAAGATTTTTAAAAAATTACCACATGGTCAAGAAATATTTTTCTATGATGGCCTTAAATATGATATTCAAAATTTTGTGGCTGAATGTTTGGTTTGCCAACAAAAACTTGACACAATTAAGATCTCGGGTCTACTACAACCTTTATCCATTCCAAGTCAACGTTGGGAAGAGGTTTCAATAGATTTTATTATAGGTTTACCTAAGTCAGAAGGAAAAAATTTCATCATGGTGGTAGTTGATATAATTACCAAGCATGCACACTTTTTTTCATTATCTCATCCATTTAAAGCCAGTACAATTGCTAATGGATTTATGGAAACAAATCAAAAGCTACATGGAAACACACAGATTATTGTAAGTGACAGAGATTCCATGTTCACTCGAAATTTTTGGATGGAATTGTTTTCTTATCTAGGTACTCAACTAGCTCATAGCTCATCTTATCATTCTCAATCTGACAGGAAAATTGAGATAGTGAACAAATGCTTGGAAGGATGTCTTCGTTGCTTTATATCTAATAAAAAAGCACAATGGGTCAAGTGGTTACCTCTGGCTGCATGGTGGTATAATACTTCTTTCCATATTGCAACAAAAATGACCCCATTTATGGAACTTTATGAATAT
Source organism: Pinus albicaulis (assembly GCA_034641835.2). Classification (NCBI taxonomy): domain Eukaryota; kingdom Viridiplantae; phylum Streptophyta; class Pinopsida; order Pinales; family Pinaceae; genus Pinus; species Pinus albicaulis. The sequence continues at coordinate 403,498,950 of CM076579.1, forward strand.
CATCCAACATCCATCATTGATCTTAATATGGTAAAACTTGTTATTTCTATGAACTCTCCCTCATCAACATTAAAAATGTGTTTAAGGATTGACTAATGTTAACCATTTATGAAGGGGGTTTATGTGTGTAGTGTCATGTGTTATTGATGATCAAATTATGAGTTAATTAACAGTTAAAAACTTATTTACAGCAAATGAAATGCAGAAAAATAACTCATAGAAATAACATAACACAATGGATGATTATGTAGTTCACTCCTCGTGGGCTACATCTCCATGGACCTGCTTTAACTAGTTAGGCCATCTTGGGATTATGAGTCAAAATTATGATTAAAAGAATTTTTTATGCTCCAATGGATTTTATTACTATTCCATTAGGTTCAGAAGATATTAAAACCCCAAAAATGACTATTCAATCATTGAATTTGGTTACCATCTCCTCTAGGCTTGACCTCCAATCTCGATGGCCATGGGCTTGTTTAATATCCAAAGTGACAAAATCATCTTCAAATTTGCCCCAACACCTCTATAAACTATACAAATGTGTTTATAGCATCAAATGAATCTAAAATTGTCTATTCATTTACTCCATTTGGCCTTCAGCTGATCTAGGCATGGCCTTCCCTCCTGGTGGCCCTCACTTCAAAATTATTCAACGTGCCAGAAACACCTGTAGATGAGCTCCATTTCCTATGAAAGCTTCTCAAATGGATTTAGAGCATCTCAGTCTTCTAAGAATGACTATCCTTGAACAAAAATTGATCGAAAATTGACCAATATAGGCATCATTAAAGTTTTCCCAAGATTCTGCCTCTAAATATGGAAAACTGCCAGTTAGATCCACCAAATCTGGAAGTGGCGCTAAATTTGGGGAATCCGCCAAAATTCCCACTAATGGATAAGCATGCTTAGTGCACACTAAGCCGCACTTAACTGGGTGCTTAAGCATGGGACACTTGTCGCGTTGTCACTGGGAGGAGAGGTGGACACTCCATTCCCGCTCTCCGAAGTCTGCACTGTGCATTTAAAAAAATTCAACACCTTTCGTTTCAATGTATAGGCTTGTGGTCTGTTGGTAAATGGGCTGATTATAAAGGAGGAGGTCATGGGGTTGAACCTCGACCTCGCCCCTCCATGCAACTTTTTTTACCAATGTATAACATTTGACCTTTGATTGTCATTGCATAAATGAATCCGATTCTAACTTTAATGTATATGCTCCACTATTAAAATACATATGCCTCTGTTCAATATGTTTTTCATATAATTAAACCTTTTCCACCATACCATAATATGTGCATACATATGGTTTGGAGTAATGGATTTGAGTAATACATGTGCATTTCATTTGGTTTTAACATAACGTGTGAGTGTGTGTGTGTGTCTATATATATATATATATATAATAACATATATATCAATCCAATCTTAATATTTAAAAATTAATTTCCAACACATAATATTATGAACCAACATTCAACCTTGGAGGAAATTGGGTGATTTTTACCTTCAAAAACCAAATTTCTGAATTCAATTGTGACACTTGTCACAATCCTATTGGACTAAAAACTAAATAATATTCTCTACATGCTGACTCGACTGCCATGTCATCAGCTGTAACTGTTATGCAATATTTTTTTTTAAATTTTTCTGTTCTGAACGGAAATCAATAGACCATAACTCCTTCATCTGAACTTAGTTTTCAACTAAATGATTTGCATTGGATTGCTTGTGATGGTTCGGTCACTGTGGTTCTAGTTTGGTGCCATTATGAGCACTTTTAATTTTGATTTAATTGTTTCCCATGATCCAGATTCTGAACACTCCTTCCCACTTACATGCTTTTGGACCTTCAAAAGTTGGTTATCTCATGAGTGTTGAACACTCTTATATTTCAAAAGTTCTATCATCTTGATTCTACTTGGTAACTTCACCTTGACAACCACTTTGTTATTAACATGCCTTGACTTGCCTTACAAATGTCTTGGCTCTTCAACCACTATTATCCTTTTGCTGCTGACCCAATCCTACACTTGCTGGCTGATTGCTGATATAACAATTTTCCTGTACCAAATCAATTCCTTGGTGCCTTCCCACTGATAATAATGTTACTCCTTTGCACAATGAGTGAACTACAACAAATATCTTCCAACATCAATAAAAATAAGAAAATAAATGATTGTTCTTTTACCTCAATGGTTCCAAATTCCACATCTAGAAGAATGCATTTTCCATCTCCTTCTCTTCTTGGTGTCAACACACAAAATGGTCTACAATAGCTGCAAACTTTCTTGACATATTTTCACAACAAACACATCATGTAGTAAACATAACTTGATGACATATCATCTTGTTCCTTCAAAGAAACTGATTTCATATCATGTGAACTTTTCCATGTACTCTTACATCTTGGTATCAAAACTTATCGACGAAACACAAGTCGAAAAAACATGCCTCTTCAAAAGACTAACTATCAAGTCAAGCATAAGCATGTATAAGGATTTGACAATTCTTTTCCCAAAAAAAAAGGAATTTCACATCATGAAACACTTTTTCAACATCTCTTTTCCATGTTTGGAGACAAAATCAACTTCTTCCAAGTCGATATGACATGCAACACACAATCAAAACAAGTCGAAAATCATGCATATGTAAATTATAAACATTTTCAAGTTGACAACATACATGTTAAACAAAGAAATCGACCAACACAAGTCAATTACTCATGCATGTTCATGCACAATGAAACCATCAAAATTCCATTGTTCATACAAACAAAATCTCATGCATGTATACAATTCTTCAACTCTCTCACAAGTAAAATCATAAGTACAAGAGCTCCATTCATATGTACATGTACTTAAAGCTGACATGAACAAATTTTGCTGCAATAAAGTGAGTCACATACTCCACTTTCAATCACCTTCTTGGCATAAACAAGCAACATGCATTCCCTTGGCAAAGAAATGCATCAATATCAAAAGACATGCAAAGCCTCAATTGGATAAGAAATCTAACCATCTCTTACCAAACCATTTCAATGGCACTTCTTTCAACTGCACATCATCATCATGCGAATCATCATGACCCACATCAATTATGGAACCTTATTTTCTGTTCTTACCATTCTCTTTCTCTACCTTCTTCAAATTTCGTGGATGACTTGCTGGATACAAATTCCAAGAGTTGTCTACAAGATGACCTTGCTTATGGCAATGAGTGAAAAACAATTACATATTTTCATGCTTCCTTTGCTTTAAAAGTTTCCTGTGCATGGTTATCTTCTTTCAACATCGTGAAACATTATGGTTATCCTAACCACAAAAGGTACATGCAACTTTTCTCCAAATCTCATGTGAGAATTTTCCATGTTTATCATAATAAAAAGAAACTTGATTAAAAGAATAATTATACCTTGAACATTCACCTTTGTCACCTTCTTGAGAAGGTGAATTTCAGAGGTAGTGGCTATCTTTGGAATACCAACAATGCATTCAATGACTGTAGAACTTTCAACATCCTCTTGTTCGTCATTCTCATTAGTTGCATGCGTATGAGCACTTTCTTGCAAAGTGGGTGTAAAACTGTTGCATTCCTCATGAATATAATCTTTACAACCTTGAGGTAATGAACATGAAATGAAAGTCCTTCGTGAGACACCTTCATGTGCCTCCTTGGCTTTAGAGATTTCTCCATCATGTTGTCCATAACCAAGACCCAAATACTTAGGCCTTTCCTCAACAACAAATGGCTCAAGTATGCCTTGTGCATGTTTTCCCAATCCTTTACCTTCATAGCCCATATTCATCAATAATTTGGACCCTATTCCTCTAATATGTATTTAAAAAGCACCTATACATTAATTTTGAGAGGAAATTGAAGATAAACGTGAATATCACACCTCTTTTTCAAGCACATGCTTGGCTAAGGCTTCCTTGGCAACATGGAGTTGAATCTCCATCTCATGCATCCTTGCTAGTTTCTCATTTGCAATATGGAGCTGAGTCTCCATCTCATGTATCCTTTCAAGAAGCTCTTGCTTCTCCTCCTTCATGGAAATCAACTCGTCTTGAAGTTTAATTTTCTTATCTTCATACTTCTCTTGCACCATATCAATCATGACATAGAGCTTCTGCAACATCACTTTATGAAACATTTTTTGTAAGGAAGATAAATTAGAATCATCACTTAATGAAGTTGTCATCACACATGAAATGCATACAAAGCTTCTTTGTTGTGATTTGAGAATCAGAAGTCTCAATCTTGACCGGTCATCACACATGAAATGCATACAAAGCTTCTTTGTTGTGATTTGAGAATTGGAAGTCTCAATCTTGACCTTCTCTTTTACACATAAACTTGGAAAACTGTTAAATTCTCCTTCCACAAATTCAACAACCAATAGATATAGAACTAATAGCTAAAGAACCAATAGAAGAATTAGCTATTCTTGGCTAAAATGAGCTAAAAATTTTCTTTGATACCAACTTGATCTGAATATGGGAAAACTTATTACTTCTATGCAAGCTCCCTCATCAACATTTAAAATTTGTTTAAGGATCGGCTCATGTTAACCATTTGTGAAGGGGGTTTATATGTGTAGTTTCATGTGTTTTTGATAATCAAATTATGAGTTAATTAACAATTTAAAACTAATTTACAACAAATGAAATGGAGCAACATAACTCATATCAATCACATAACACAATGGATGATGATGGAGTTCACTCCTTCTGGGCTACATCTCCATGGACCTGCTTTGACTAGCTAGGCCCTCTTGGGATTATAAGTAAAAAGTATGATTACACGCATCTGTGATGCTCCAATGAATTTGTTGACTATTTGACTATTCTATTAGCTTCAGAAGACATGAAAACCCAAAAAATGACTATTCAATCACTGAATTTTATTACTAAATCCTCTAGGCTTGACCTCCAATCTCAGTGGCCATGGGCTTGTTTAATCTCAAAAGTGACAAAAGCACCTTTAGATGTGATCCAACGAATATATAAAATGTACCACTATATTCATAGAATAAAATACATCAAAAATTGACTATTCATTCACTCCATTTGTCCTTCAGCTGATCTGGGCATGACCATCCCTCCTGGTGACCCTGGCTTCAAAATTCATCAACGTTCCAAAAACACATGTAGATGAGCTCCATTGCCTCTACAAGTTTTTTCAATGGATTCAGAACATGCCAATTTCCTACGAATGACTAAACTTGAGCAAAAATTGGTCGAAAATTGACCAAGATAAGCCTCATTAAAGTTTTCCCTAGATTCTACCTCTCAATCTGGAAAATTGCCAGTTAGCTCAACCAAATCTGGAAATGGTGCTAAATTTTGGGAATTCGCAAAAATTCCCGCAAACTTCACTGCATGTTTAACTAATGGATAAGAATTCTTATTGTGCACTAAGCCGCACTAAACTAGGCGCTTAAGCATGGGACACTTGTCACATTTTCATTGGGAGGAGGGCTGACCCGCTCTATTCCCACCCTCTAAGTCTGCACTGTGAATTTATACAAATTCCACGGCTTTGGTTTCAATGTATAGGCTCATGGTATCTTGGTAAAAGGGCAGAGTGGAGAGAGGGAGATCACAGGATCAAACCCCTACCTCACCCCTCCATGCAACTTTTTTGACCAACGTATAACATTTGACCTTTGATTGTCATTACATAAATGAATGTGCTCTGAACTTTAATGTATATGCTCCACCATTAAAATACATATGCCTCCGTTTAATATGTTTACCATATAATTAAAACTTTTCCACCATACCATACTATGTGCATATGTATGGTTTGGAGTAATGGATTTGAATGATAGATGTGGATTTGATTTGTTTTTAACATAATATATGTGTGTGTGTGTGTGGAAAATGATAATTAAGATTTAAAATTATTAGTTTATATTAATATATATAATAACATAACATAGTATATAATAATTAAATCATATAATATAATATATAATAACATATATATCAATCCAATCTTAATATTTAAAAATTAATTTCCAATGCATAATAATCATGAACCCACATTCAACCTTGGACGACATTGGGTGATTTTTACCTTCACAAACCAAATTGGAGAATCCAATTGTAACACTTGTCATAGTCCCATTGGACTAAAAATTGAAGAAGATTGTCTCCATGCTGACTGGACTACTATGTCATTAGTTGTACTTGTTCTGCAATATTTTTTTTAAAATTTGTCTTTTCTGAATGGCGATCAACTAACCGTAACTCCTTCATCCGAACTCGATTTTCAATTAAACGAGTCGCATTGGATTCCTTGTGATGAGATAATTGTTGTGGTTTTTCTTTGGTGCAATTCCAAGCACTTTAAATTTTGAGCTAATTTTTGCCCCTAATCCAGATTCTGATCAATCACATTATATTTAAGAAAAAAATCTAAGGTTTAGGCAGTGGAAGATCACATTGAGCATCAAAAACAATTTCTCCAACTCTTAAGGGATAACCTCACTTTGGCACATAATCGAATGAAACAACAAGTAGATCAACATCACATCAAAAGAAGTTTTGATGTAGGTGACTGGGTATTTTTACGGCTACAACCATACAAATAAATGTCCCTCAAGCAACCTAAGAAGGATAACAAATTATCTCCAAAGCACTATGGTCCTTACAAGGTGTTGCAAAATATTGGTACTATGACATACAAATTAGATCTTCTTGCATCTTCTTGAGTGCGCCCAGTTTTCCATGTTCCATGTTTAAAGAAGGCTATCGGTGACAAGCACCTAGTTCAAACAATAGTGATAGAACTTGACAATGAATGAAAAATCATATTGGGACCTGAAGCAGTCACGGAAACAAGAACTCGACAGCTACGAAATCGATCAATTTAAGAGGATCTCATTAAGTGGAAGAACTTACTTGTTAAATATTCCTCATGGGAGGATGAGAATTTATATAGAAGCATCCAAAACTACTCAAGCATAGAGGAAAACACTTTTTTGAAGGAGAGGGGCATGTTAGGTCCCTATAATACTAGTATATCCCCTTATTGATATTGTTAGTCCCCTTATTGTTATTATTTCCCCCCATGGAATCCCACTATTGTTATTTTGTTGTCCTTACAATATTATTGTTATGTAGGCTTTGATTATATTGTGACCCCTTAGACTCTTATAGATAGAAAATAGGTTTTTTCATTTGAATCATCGAATCATTTATGTATTGTAAAGGAGGTTTCCCCCTCGAAATGCATATTTCTTAAGTCATTGATTTATATTTTCTTCTATTTTGTGAGTTGGTTGCATAACATAGATCCAGTGGGTAAGATAACCATTAGGAAGGTGGAAAACGAGGACATCTAAGAAAAGGTAAGCTTTGTATTTTTCAAAATCCATATTCATCTACATTTGGGGGAAAATGTTGTTCAAATGATTAAGGAAAGTGTTGAAGGAGGAGAGGCCACAAGTCCTCATTTCGCCTTTTTCCCTCTTTTCATTCAAGTTAACCTTAGTTAACCACCCCCTTCCTTTCATTATTCATCTTAGTTGAAACTGATTATCCACACATATCCTAATGATTTCTTGATCCATTTATATAATATATAGGTCAATCCCCCTATTTTCCCCTACTTAGGTTACAATTATTTAATTAATATAACTATTAAAAAATTTGTCTATAATCTAATCTTATTATTCACATTATCTTTTTCTATTTTGACTTCTCTCTCACATTTATCTCTTGGTTTATTTAATATCAACTTTCTCCTCCCTTCTCAACTTCATGCTTTTCTTGAGTTGAGAGGTGGAATCTCCACTCATTGTTTTATTTTTCACACTTTGACACAGAGTTTATCCCAAAAATACTATGAAAAACAACATGCCTAACTTTATAAATTTTCACGATGGAAACTTCCAATAACTTAAATTTAAGATTAAAATGAATTTAAACTAATATAATAATAAACACATATAAATACCTGATGGTTTTATGGGGTCAATGTATCTACGGTTTTATGTATGTACTGGAAGTCTGAATTGGATGAGGTAATTAGCGATTCTCGAGGTATCTTTCCAACATTCTTTGGCTTCTCACATATGTCCTTTGGCAGGTTCGCGGCTTGGTAGCGTCCCCCAGAAGTCGGGCGCTTCTAAGCTTTCGTTGCCATGAGAGTCAGTTAAGGGTTTGGTGTTAGTTTCTCCAGGAAATTGTAAGTATTGGAGGATAGTGCGCTCAGCCTCTGGAAAATGCAAAGTAGGCCCAAGCTTGAGGGGCCGAGATAAAAGGTCTATGGGGTTTCCAGCAACTAGCCAACCGGGCTCCTCTAGCAGCCGAGCTCGGGGTTACAAACTGGTATCAATCCTCATAAACGATGTGGCTATGTCGTATCATGAGGGAACCTCATATGAGGTTCACCAGTTAATTAAAGAGTGGGAAGAGGATTTGAACAAACATGCAGGCATGATGGACATCGATGTGGAAGATTGGTGCATCTTGGTGCTTGATCCAAGGCACACCCGAGGTCGAACCACACAGCTTAAACAAAACTTGTTCCTGTATTGGTCGATGAAAATCATTCTTGCTAAAGCCTTGGCGCAAATTTCTGCAAGCGTGGCTACTGCAAATCAGGGGTTTCTAGACTACAACAAGGAGTTTCAAAAAATCCAATTCCTGTTGCAGAAGAAGAATGGAAGGTTACGCCGTATTGAGGAGCATATTACATGCATTCTATAGATCGAGCTTATGGGTTCTAGTGCTACGGACTCGGCTCTAGTGGAGTGCGTTGATGATGATGACTAGTTTTTTGGTTGTTTCCTTAGCTTGTCCTTTACTGTATGCAGGAAAACTCTAAATTTTAGTTTGTTTTTAGTTATGTTTTGAGGTATCTAGAGTGTAGGAAGTTTAAAGACAATCAAACATATTTGGCATGGCTGGACACACTTATTATTTTTTGTTTCTAGATGGCTTATCACGCCGTTAGGTGGCCAACGGACTTGGGTTCCCTCGGGACAAGCGGAGGCCACCTAAACATATGCATGTCTATGTAACTTTCCTTTTTGAAAATTAATGAAAAAGAGAGGACATGCCAAACTTTTATATATATATATATATATATATATAATTACTTCAACTTTTAAAAAAAAAAATTAAATTTTAAATATATATATATATATATATATATATTTTTTATTATATTAAGAAATTTGTATCAATTTATTTTATTTTCAAATTTAGCTTTTTAAAATTCATCTTCAATTCTAGTGTTTATTACGCCGATAGGCGTAACCCCCTGTCGGAAGGAGCATGTTTTGTGATTAGGTTAATTAATTTTTTTGATCTGATGGTCAGGATTGGAAGATGCCAGTATATTCTGGTCGTCGCCACTAAATCGATGGATGAAATCTACCCCACTAACTTTCTTGCATATCTAAATCAGGTGTTTAAACCGTACTTAAATTAATTTTTTACAAATCTGGATTAAAAATTTACTGTGCCATTTGCTGACCGCCACCTATCAAATTAAGAAATCCTCCCATCCCATAACCACCACGTTGATGGGCCGCACGATGGTCATTACAAGACTGTTTGTCTCTTTGTAGACATGTGGCGATGGAATTGGATATGGGGAATTTAAGAGTCTCCACCTATAAAATGCCCGCCGCCTATTATAAACCGTTCGTCGTGGCCACGTAATAAGTAATAAACGATTATGGTTTACCAAGGTTTTTAACAGGCCACCTATAAAACGCCCGCCGCCTATTATAACGCCCGCCGCCTATTATAAACCATTCGTCATCAACTGTTGAATGTGGCCACGTACAACCCGGATGCGGGTGATTAATTTTGGAACAAAGTGGGAGCCAGACGGCACTACGGCATGTAGCTGGCCTCATGGCACTGCAAATGTCCGTTGGCAACTGTACTCCGGCGTGAGACATTTATGTCAAACCTTAATGGGAGCGGTTCACAATTCTCCAAACGCAACTCGAGATCATTCTCCGCAAGGTAACAAAGATCTGGTTATTACTCCTTTAATGGCGAAGTTAATACGCTGGGACGGCAGCAGATTCGAGGTCTTTGATTGCAGAATGGAGAACGAGCACACAAATAGCAGCTTCCCTCGGCCTTCTGCTGTGTATTGTTCGCCCACAGTGAGGCTCTCCTCCGAGCGCACTGTCACAGGCAAGCGAACCAAGCTTCATGGTTGCCTTGAACTGGGCGACAATATTCATTTCTCCATTGCTGGCAATTGTATGCGTCAGTCCGGGATTTGGTTTGAGAATCTGCTCAGCAATCCCATAGCTTCCCCGCTCTCTCACTCAACCAACGCTCAGCTTGGGTCTCAGCATTCCTTCAGCTTTCCTGCAACGATTGACAGCATGCCTCGTTTAAGGCACAGAATGAGATGACGTCGTGGTCCTTCCAGGAGGGTGAACAGGCGCTCCTCCCCGTCCTCTAGTACCTCGGCTGCGGACTTTATTGGCTCGGCCAGCACCTCTCATGTTGCTCGTGGTCGTATTCTTAGGTCTGAGAACTGGAATACCAACTGCCAGAATGCTCCGGCTCACTCCCAAACCAGGCATTTCGTTTTTCAAAGTGCTTTGATTCGCCCTTCTATAACAGCCACTGTCACCATTGTGTTCCGAGAATCCCCTAATGATGAGGGGCGGGTTGGTCTTGATGTGCAGAATGATGAAGGGCGGGTTGGTCTTGGTGAGCAGAATGATGAAGATATGCCCGAACAGTACAGAGCCAACACCGAGGAAGTTGAAGGACAGGGCAAAGGCATGAATGTTGATATTGAGATGATACAGGAAGAGCAGCATAATGCAATTCAAGACCGGGATGATGCAAACGCTCAGCACCAGCAACATCCGGGCGATGGACTGCGCACCCCTGCTGCAGAAAAGATCATTCACTCAACTGCGGACCTCTACAATTCTGATGGAGAACCAGAGGATTTTTGGTGCAGGGTCGAGGAAGAGGAACCGGATGAGTGATCCTACTCAGCCCCAGGTTTTTTTTTGCTATGGCACTGTCTTCAGTTTGCAAAATGTCAATGTATGTTTTTTCTGGTTTTGGTAAAGGGTCTAAAGGCTATCTTAATATTTAGACATTGCCCCTGTGAGGGTATTTTTTGTTGGATCTTTGTTTGCACTGGTTTCCCTCTACGGGCAGTGCTAAGTTTTTGATTTTCTGCTCTATAGGCCTCCTCAGGCCCAGACCTGGTTTACTCCTGATGTACATATCTGTTTCTGATTATCAATAGATTAAACTTATTTAGAAAAAAAAAAAAAATGTGGCCACGTACACGGTTGTATCATGCAACGCATGGAACAATATTCAAGAATTAGGTTTAAAACGTAATTCAAGCGTGTTGAAAATATAGAGAATTAGGTTTAAAACGTAATGTAATGTTTAAAATGTAATTATAAATGTCTCATATTGTTATATACCTAATAAAACCTAAAATGACTTTTATAAAACCAACATAATATCCCTTTTTTAAAACGCAGTAATAAAATCGTAATATTATTGTTATATTAATACTATAACTAAAACCTAATAACTATTAAAGAAATTATAATACTAATGAAAACCTAGAGATATAAACCTAGAAACAAATTTAAATCGAATTTTGAATGATAAAAAGTTATTCTATTAAGTTAAAACCTAATAATAAAAAAATCTCAAAACTCTAGAAAACCTAGAAACATATAAAAACCTAAAAAATATCATCAAATTTAAACGGTGTCATATAATACACCTTTTACTAAGTAATAAAAGATTATGCTTTACCAAGGTTTATATTACTATGCATTTTCATATTACATAAAAACTCTCCATTGTCATGTAATACACCTATAAAACGCCCGCTGCCTATTATAAACCATTCGTCGTGGCCACGTAATAAGTAATAAACGATTATGGTTTACCAAGGTTTTTAACAGGCCACCTATAAAATGCCCGCCGCCTATTATAAACCATTCGTCGTCAACTGTTGAATGTGGCCACGTACACGGTTGTATCATGCAACGCATGGAACAATATTCAAGAATTAGGTTTAAAACGTAATTCAAGCGTGTTGAAAATATAAAGAATTAGGTTTAAAACGTAATGTAATAAAACTTATTATTATTACTAAAATGTAATTATAAATCTACCTAATAAAACCTAAAATGACTTTTATAAAACCAACCTAATATCCCTTTTTTAAAACGCAGTAATAAAATCGTAATATTATTATTATATTAATACTATAACTAGAACCTAATAACTATTAAAGAAATTATAATACTAATGAAAACCTAGAGATATAAACCTAGAAACAAATTTAAATCGAATTTTGAATGATAAAAAGTTATTCTATTAAGTTAAAACCTAATAATAAAAAAATCTCAAAACTTTAGAAAACCTAGAAACATATAAAAACCTAAAAAATATCATCAAATTTAAACGGTGTCATATAATACACCTTTTACTAAGTAATAAACGATTATGCTTTACCAAGGTTTATATTACTATGCATTTTCATATTACATAAAAACTCTCCATTGTCATGATATTATAAAACCATTAAATAGATACATTATATAATTATTATTATAAAATTATTGTTCATGTAAAATATATATAGTGTAATACATTTAGGTTCATGTGACGGAATGGAGCGTTCTCATGCAGCGTCGGCGGAATGGAACGTGGGCCACGCGTCGCTGTTATGGAACGTGGGCAAGAAATGTTATTGGGCGGAATGAAACGTTCTCATGCAACGTGGGTGGAATGGAACGTGGGCCACGCATAGGTGTTATGGAACGTGGGCGAGAGCGAGCAGGTGAGCGGCTTGTTCATGAAGGCGGATGGAAGTGCGCTGGCAGAACGTTTCAGTTTCAACTTCATAACGTTTCAGGTGAGCATATCAGGTTCATAACGTTTCCCAACCGTCCGTCCTGAAAATTTAGTGTATCAAGAATTTCAAGCCACGAACAATTTCGGCCCTTGCGCGGCTTTTGCTTCCTGAAAACGTTTAGCGACTAGAACAACCGTAAATTTTTTTTCTCGATTTCGTCCTGTGAGAAATATCGGTCTATTAACCAGCTACGACTACTGAAGGTATGAATATTTGAGGTTTCAACGCTTTTGCTTGAAGTTTTTCCCACAAAGTTTATATTTGAAGAAAATCTTAATGTTTCGCTCTGGAAATTTTAATTGTCAGGAGCTCTCTTTACAGGTCCGTGCGCTGGATGTTACAGGTCCGTGCGCTGGATGTGAAAAGTATTCACCGAGCGGAGGAGAGTTTCGTGGGGCGCAGGTTACAGAGTATCACTGTGCAAGCCATTATTACAGGTATCTTCGGTGTGTTGCATAATTATATTCTACAATGTTTTTCACGTCGGGTTACATTGCCATTCTTTAACTTAGATTTTGAAAGAAAAATTTAGAACGAATAATGAGAAATTGAAGAAACATTTTTAAACAAATGGTTAAACTGTAGTTAAAGTTAGTGAAAGCATTAAACTGAATTAACATGCACGTCTGCAATAAGCAAATGGTAGATCTAAATGTATGATTTAGGTTTGATATTAATGTTAAGGTGGAGGTTTTTATGTCTTAGGATAATGAAAACTTACTTTGCGGCTCTTTACATTAAATTATGAACGAAAAGTTTAAACCGATAATGAAAATATGCTGGTTGCAGAGCATCATATTCAGAATAACTTACTTTGTCACTCTTTACATTAAATTATGAACGAAAAGTTAAAACGGACAAGTGTTTATTTTTAACTTGAAAAGAAACATTGTTCTCACCAAAAAGGATAATATGTGAGATTAACTCTTCATTCTCAGGAAAATAATTTAGACTTTTACATTAAATTATGAATGTAAAATTAAAATGGATAATTGATAGAATACAGTGGCGTAAATATCTTTTTTAATTTAAAGGGAAATATTATTTTTGGTAAGTTAATATGGACTCAACAATAACCCTAAATAATAATTGCTAACCCTAAATAATAACTTTTCTGAAAAGACGGTTTAAATCGAAAAAGCTGAAGTTGAATGTTGGGTCACAGAGTTGAGGCGACTTGGGTTACAGATTCAATATGAGTTCCATAGCATATGCAGTAGTTATTTTGTTTTTGTACTTCCTTGAATAAATAAATTTGAAATTCATTGAAATTCTAAAATAGTTACCTAAATTCAATAATAAATATATAAACTCTGAATCAATATCACAGTAAATATATATTTGTTGCCCTTGTCGATTAATCTGTTTCCATGGACAGTAGGGAAAACCAGCATGTCTTTTCACTGTAGTGACAAACAGATTGTATTCATCCGCAGTGCAGTCACCCTGTGGATGATATGGGTGTCGGGTTGATGATCGCTATATGGAGTTTGACTTTTATAGAATGATCGCCATATGGAGTTAGGCTTTTGGAATTATCCAATATTTATTTTTGGGTTGTGTTCTTGGTTTTCTTTCAGTTCTCTTTTGCATCGTTTGCATTGCCTTATTAAATTACAAATTTATAAATAATTTTTAAATTTTATATGTATATAAAATTATAGTTAAATAAAAATCATATTAATGTGTTTTGGCAATCATATTTTGAATTAATTCCACATTCAATTTTTTTTTAATGTTTTTAAAATAGTTACCTAAATTCAATAATAAATATATAAACTCTGAATCAATATCACAGTAAATATATATTTGTTGCCCTTGTCGATTAATCTGTTTCCATGGACAGTAGGGAAAACCAGCATGTCTTTTCACTGTAGTTACAGACAGATTGTATTCATCCGCAGTGCAGTCACCCTGTGGATGATATGGGTGTCGGGTTGATGATCGCTATATGGAGTTTGACTTTTATAGAATGATCGCCATATGGAGTTAGGCTTTTGGAATTATCCAATATTTATTTTTGGGTTGTGTTCTTGGTTTTCTTTCAGTTCTCTTTTGCATCGTTTGCATTGCCTTATTAAATTACAAATTTATAAATAATTTTTAAATTTTATATGTATATAAAATTATAGTTAAATAAAAATCATATTAATGTGTTTTGGCAATCATATTTTGAATTAGTTCCATATTCAATTTTTTTTTTTAATGTTTTAAATTTTGACCGTATTCAATACAGCACTTTACCTAGATAGCCCAACTGTTTTCGATGTATATTTGTGAAATTTCAAGTGTACAAAGTTCAAAAAATAAGTAGAGTTTGATGTTTAAGAAATAAATTTGGATATTTACCTTTTGTATAGGAAAAACCAGCATGTCAGAATTATTATAATACAGAACACTAAATTATTATAATATAGTTTTAAAGAATGGTTTATATTAGAAACTTGTTTTTAATAGCTAAGCAAAATACTCCATCAAAAGCTTATATTTTATCGGTTAGTAACCCGACGTGAAAAACATTGTTACATTGTCGGGTTACCTTGCCAGTAGTCAAGCTATTTTATAGTCAATGTTTTGTATGTGGAAAGTCAATTTCAGGTTTCCAGTAAAATTTAAATTTAATAGGTGATGCTATGTTAATGGCCTCATATAGGTGGAACAATATTATTAAATAGATTTTTAATTTTGAAGTAAGATTGGAAGTTTAGATTTCCATCTCAGTAAAGAAGGATGTTCACTGTTTAAGATTCAAAGAATCCAAGTAAAAATACAGAAATGTGGTTAATTTTAATATTCACATAATTGTAATTTATTCAAATTTGTTTTCAAATTTTATATTTATTTTTGATATTGTAGTTTAATTAAATATAAAAAAATAAAATAATCAAATTAATTATAAGATAATTTTAATTTGTTAATATAATGTGTTTTTTTATTTATTTTTTTTACTCTCAATGATTCTAGTAAATTTGAGATTCTAATAAATTTAATATCTACACTTAAAAAAAATGAAAATATTAATAAAGATCTCTATATAAATAAAAATATAATATAAAAAAATGAAGGTATATTTGTTTTCTTTTTTTTAAATACACCTAGGTTTATTTAAATATTTTTTTCTATTTTTATTTTAAATACATAAAATTTTAAATTATTTAATTTAAAATTTTATGTTTTTAAAATAAAAATACATAAAATTTTATGTCTTTTTAATAATGATTATTTCTAATATTATAATAATATTAATATATATTAGTAATAATATATATTAATAGTATTATAAGATTTTAATATTTATATTAGTAATATTATTTTTTTTTATTTAAATTGGACCCATAAATTTTTTTTATTAAAATTGAATTTACACCAAAAAAAAAAAATCAATCCTTGTCATGTTTTAAAATAAATCTAATTATTGATTTAAAAAAATTAATTGAAATTAAATTAAGAGAAAAAAAAATATTTCTTTACCATCTTTTAAAATAAATTTTATTATTAACTATTAATTAAAACTATTATAAAAAATTTGATAATTTAAAAAATCTAAGATATGAATGATAAATTATTATTAAAAACAAATGTAATTATTACTTTAAAAAAATTTATTGCAAATATATTTAGATAAAAATAAATATTTCTTTAGCTTTTTGTAAAATACCTTTAATTATTAATTACCAACTTAAATTATTAAAAAAAAAATTCGTAATTTAAACAATCGAGAAAAACTTGTTGTTCTTGTGGGTCATATCGTTTTATACATTGTGTATATGTGCATGTTACTATATTTGTAGATGGCAATATGAAAACTTCTTTCTTTAACCAATAATTTATTAATAGAAAATTGAACTGATGATTTTGTGTTCTGTTTCGATGGTGTACAAGGCACCAATAAAATAGCTACCGCTTTCACTGCGGATAGAGAGTGAAGCATAAAATTTATACCCAGATGCCCTTTGAAGACAAATTAGTGAATAGGGTTTCAACATGCTTTCAATTTCCTTGCAGGAACATAATGGATCATAGATATATCTCACAGCTCCGACAATTTTGCAAAGAAATCAATGAACAAGAAGCTGCACTTCTTAATGTACAGGAGCGATTCCTGCGTCCACCTACTCTGCCTCTTTACCGGTTGCGCCCCATGATACAACTAATGCAACGGATAAGAAATTGGATGAATCTCCTCATCCATATTCATTAACGGGATGCACATAGAGAACTCCGAGCATACTATCTTGACCGTGTACCTACTCTGGACGTCAAGTGGTGCTGTCGTTGTCGAGCAACACCTTGTCTATACGACTAGTATTTCCCCCTAGTGGGAAACCATCTAACCACTATGCTACACATGATGAAATTCTGTCAATACATCTTATTTTTGACATTTCGTAAGCCTTTTTAAGGAGATTTTTGATATATATATATATATATATATATATATATATATATATATATATATATTATAACAATGAATCTGCGGAGCATTTTTCAATTTAAAAATTAGCAATGTGGTGCCCTTGTTTTATTATAACAAACGTATCCGAGCCTTTAATATCTGAATACTTTTTATGCAACTATTAAAAAAAACATAGAATACATTTCATAAGTAAACAAAAAGCTTTGTAATTGTAATATTAGTATTATTACACCTCCCATTTTGGAGGAGGATCTTGTTGTTCTTGTCGATCATATCGTTTTATACATTATGTATATGTGCATGTTACTATATTTGTAGACGGAAAATTGCTTTTCTATGTTGCTTATTCTATTCACCATTAATTGAAAGTTGTTTTGTTGATATCACGTCTGTTTTCTTTTATGTTAGGTGATTTCCTTGTTTTATGATGGATCCAACTATTTGGAGTTGTATTCCATTTGAAATTCTTGAGATTGTCTTCCTTTGGCTCCCTTTATCGGTTCTCATAAAGTTTAGCACTGTTTGTCAGCAATGGAAGACTGTTTTGCAAAATCCTTGTTTCTTATTGCGTTGCAAGCATATCTGTACAGATGAATTTGGATTTATGGTTCCTTTCGTCAATGATGAAGACAATTATTTTGGTGCTGAATACCTTAATCACAATGGGCGGATATCTCGTTTTCATTTGCGATTCATAGATTCAAGATACAAGGTGGAGTCTACTATTGGACCAATGGTGGTTTTATCCTTGCCAACAGAATTCTCCCATTCACGAAACTATTTTGTGATGAATCCATTTACAAAGGCCTTAAAAAACATTGGGCGAATACGAATTGGAGACTCGGGCTTCTTTTCGTTATTGGAGAATGTCAGCAGCAACAAATATGACTGGGTTGTTCTAAAACATATCTATGATAGAATTCAGTCTAAATTTTATGTTTACAGTAGTCTTTATAGGGTTTGGCGAAGGGCTGATCTTCCATTTGGTGGCACCTCACTCCCTCAAAATGGAGTGTTTTATAGAAGTAAATTGTTTTGGCTTTACCTCGACATAGAGTATGAAGATTATCCTCGATATGGGTATACAATCTACTGGTTTGATGTGATAAAAAATGACTGGGGATTTTCATTTGTTCCAATCACTGACATTCGGTGTATGTCATTGGCAGTATGCAAGAATGAGTTGATATGTCTTATCAATGATGGCTCCACTTCTGTGTGGTCAATTGAAGAAATAGATAATTTCCAATTTGGTCACCCGTGTAGTGAACGAAGAACTGATTACTTTGAGGATGATTGGGGCTTTAGATGGAAGTTGTTGGAAGAAATGTCTATAGATATAAATATGAAATGTCCTGGTTATCTTCCTCTTCGAACAATCCAAGGTGTGGTTCTTATGTGCAAATGCAGTGAAGTTCCTTTTGTGTTATACGACATGGTGGCTGGCCTTTGCTTCCCAGTAGATATTGATAATTCAACTAATGAACAAATGAATGGATTTTGGTCTCCAACGTTGCAGGATTGCAACGATTTGATCGAGTCTGGAAATGTCTTTGCAATTGCTCCGCGTATGGATTCTATAGATGAGATTCCACCATTAGATGTAGACATGGAGTCTTAGGCTATTTTCCATTTTGTATTCTCTCTGCCGTCATGGAAAATATTTCTTTTGTGGTTTTATTTACTTTGCATACTTTTGGGTATGTATGCTAAGACTATGGATATTTATATGGCTCCATTCTGAGGGGTGTCTTCTATATGTGTATGTAACGGATGTTGGACATTAAATTCCATTGCAATTTGCTCGAATTTTTTTTTTTTTTTTTTTTGTCCTGTTAATTGCATTTGAATGTGTTTGGATGTTATCCATTTCTCTCTGTTTCTATAATTGTAATTACTGTGACTTGTTCTATACATGGTGTTTGCATCAGTTTTCTGTCATTGATTCTCAAACAATGTTATATCTTTAGGTTTTTTTTATGGTATATAGTTCCAACTATTTAGATATATTTCAAATTCATATAAATATTTAGAATTTTAATCTTGTGAATGTTCCCCATTACAGTAATAATATGATACAAGATATTTAATCCTTTTTTGTTTTGGCCATTTCAAAAAATCCATTTTTCTTTTTAGCCATTTGGTTGGAAAAAATAACGTGAACGATTTTAATTTGTTTTGTGGGTGGAAAAAAAATGTGTTCCTTTTTCATCCTTTTTTGTTAATTTATATTGGATATATTATATCTGTTCCATGTTTACTCTTCTATAACAAATATTTTATTATTTGTTGTTGACATGTCGTCTGAAGGTACAAGCAAACATACAAGAAAAAGGAATAGCTCACCTGCATCGCATGACAAGTCTAATGAAAGTCGTCGTTTGCGGTATCAAAAAAATAAGGACACAATAAATGAGCATAGAAGAGCTAAATATCGTAGAAGAACGACTGAAACAACTCTTCAAAACGATTTTATGGTTCCTCCTAGGTATCGTACTATGGATGATATCATGGAAAGAACATTTCCGCTTGGTAGTTCGTTGCCAGAATATGCTCCTCGTCAACATAATTCTGTTTTTCAACGCTCTCCTGAAAATTTTCATAATATCGAGGAAACATCTCGCAATAGGGAGGAACATCATATTCATAACGTGGATGAAAATCTTCACCCTAACCCTTCTGTCTCTGCAATTGCATCTTCTGAGAAAGGCCAAAGGTTGCAAAATATCCATGGTGGAGGGAATGATGACATTGTATGTGGTGACTTGGATGATAGTTTGATTGGCCATTTGTTTGATAATATGGATCCTGCTCATCGAAACGTCGTCTCTTCCAATCTCCCTTCTGAAAATAATGTTGTTCGACGAACAGAAGTAGTCATCCCTGATAGCAGTTCGCGTGGAACAATGGAGGTAATCCAATGATATCTTTACAGTTCATGCGATAGTGGTTGTTTTATTACATTGCTGTATTTACATTCCTTTAGTGAAAAGGTGTTTTATTCTCTTGGAGTAGGATACACCTCATTTTAATAGAGGTCTAGAAATTTTCTCCCCGCGTCTTCCATCTCTTAATATGATATTTGAATATGAAGCACATCATATCCTTCCACTACATAATCCTCGAGAATCAAATCGACAAACTAATGTTATTGTTCAATGTGTTTGATTTGATTTTTCTTTATTTGAATTTTTGGTGCATATTTTGTTTTTCTTCAAACAGGACACAACTCATTTCAATAGAGGCATACAAATTAACTTCGTAGATGTTCCGTCTACTGATGTTATAATTGAAGAGGAACCATCACATAGCATTCATCCAGATCGCCAGCAAAATGTAAATGTGGAATGCATTTGGTATTTTCCCCCTTTTTTTCATTTATTGTTAAGTGTGACATTGCAAATCTATCTTTTTTTGACATTTATTTTTATAAAATATTTTGATTCGTTTTAACAGGAAACAACTAATTTGAATGGAGGCGTCGAAACTAAATCGCCAAATGTTCAATCTACTGATGTTAGAAGTGAAGAGAAACCATCTCATACACTTCATCGACATCGCGAAACAAATGTAAATATTGAATGAATTAATTTCTTTTTTCCATTTTTTAAATTCTAATTATTTGGACATTCAATTTTTTTAAAAATTATGCTGAAGAAACCTTTGGAAACTCTTAGGTTCCAGAAATGCAGACCACACATTTGGAAACGCCATGTCGTAGATTTGTTCCACATGTTTCAAATTTGGGGAGGGAGTCTCGTGGTGCTGAAAATCAAATAAATCTTAGAAGAAATTATACTATTCCACATCATTCTCGACATGCTCCAACCAATACAAATCATATTTATTTTGATGAAAATATGATTGCAGTGCATAAAAGATTTCGAGAAAAGCTAGATAGCTTGTCAGTTGTCCAAATGTGCCACATTTGCAATGAATCATATCCCGGAATCCACGTTTTGAGAGATGCTGAAGGACCTGTTTGCAGACGATGTAAGAATGAAAGAGGTTCGCATCGTTTTTGTGGCTATAATAACATGGATCCTGGCGAGCAACCTCATATTTTAAGAGTTCTTACTCAAGTTGAAGAAATGTTAATAGCACGTGTAAATCCTATTTTGCAAGTGACACATGCTCGAGGTGGGCAATATAAGTATAGCGGACACACAATTAGCTTTCCCCAAGATATTTCAACAATTGCATAAAGACTTCCGCGCCATGTTGAAGATCTTGACTTTCTGATTGTGAGGAGACATGGTGCTCAGTCTAAACATTATGAATGTTATGTAAAAAGATCCCGTGTTATGGATGCATTGCGTTTCAAAATTGAACGTGATCCATATTATCGAGATGTTGTGATTGACTATGATTCAGTGAATGCTCTGCCTGAAAGATCAACATATGTCTCCTCCAGGCTTAAATTTGTTGATTGTGACATTGCAGAACCTGAGTTCAGTGCAGCTAATAATGAAGGGTTTCCTCTTAACCATTTTCCGTCTCATCCTTCGTCTTTTATTGCTCGCCTACCTAATGAACGGAGAGAAGTGGAAGAAATTAGAGCATTTCTTGATAATGTTGATTCTTCAGAAGTTGATGAAATGGATTGGCCCAGTATTGGAATGTCTCCAGTGAATGAATATAATACTGAGGGGTTATTGGATATGGCATTCCCCACATTGTTCCCCACTGGTGCTGCTGATTGGTTGCAACCACGCATCTGTACTGTTGAACTTCATGAGTATGCATTGCATCTTCTTAGATACTATGATCAGAGGTTTGGAAGCCATCCTCGCTTCTGATATTTCCTGTTGAACATGATAATGAGGCATCGTAGCCAAGCAACTGCTTCAGTTTTTGTGAAGAAAAATTTACATGATAACTCACCGACAACAATTGATGAGTTGCGTCAGCAACTTTCTGATTTACCAAATAATAAATTGGCTGAGCATCTTATGCGGTTTGGGTCTTGTCTAAGAGGTACAAGGGCATACTGGACTAAATGTCGAGCTGAATTGACTGACATGATTACTCAGTTGGGATGTCCATCTTTGTTCTTTACTTTGAGTGCAGTCGACACAAAGTGGCCAGAGCTGCATAGCCTCATGCCTGCACCGTCACATTCTCGTTCCTTAAATGAGCATCGTATGAAGGTTGAAAATGTTATCCAGTACCCTCATATTGTTGCCACATTTATGCACCATAGATTCAATATTTTTCGAGAGGAAGTTATCCAAAAATATCTTAAAGCTAAAGACTTCTGGTACAGGTCTGTTTTCTTGAATTTATTTTCTATTCATTGTCAATTTCTTATTGATTTTCCATTCATATTTTTCATATTAACTCTGTGTTCATTTTTTCCAGATATGAGTGGCAACATAGAGGTTCAACACATATCCATGGTTTCATATGGTTGGAAGGAGCTCCTGACATGGAAAGACTTGATTGGTCAAATGATTGTGATTTGCAACATGCAAAGAGATTCTTTGACAATTATGTAACTGCATGGAATCCACGTGAAATACATCATCGCAATATAATGGTTCCAAGAAGTCTCAATGATGACCCTTGCCTACTGAATACTGATCAGATTTTCTCTTGCAATCCTCATAATGATTATGAAGAATTGCTGAACCGTGTCCAAAGGCACACAAAGTGTAGTGTAGATTCTTGTTTGCGCAAAAAGGGCACTATTCTTGCTTGTCGGTACAATGCCCCATGGGATCTTTCTGGGGAATCAAGATTGTTCATAGATGATCAAGGAAGAAAAAAATATGAACCAGCAAGAAATGATGATAGGCTCAATGTACATAACATTGACCTTCTAACAATGTGGCGTGCAAATGTTGATTGCCAACCAGTGCTTTCTCGGCATGCTATCCTGAAATATATTGCTAAGTATGCATCAAAAGCAGAGAGAAGGTCTGAAAGCTATCATGATATGTTAACTAGAATTTCAGATTCTTTTGCCTCTGAGGATCATGCTTTATGTGCTTACAGGAGGTTTCTTGCAGAAACAGTCGTTGAACGCGACATTGGGGCACAAGAAACATGGCATATGTTGCTTAAGTTGCCTCTTGTTGTGTGCAGTCGTCAATTTTTTTCCTTAAATGTTGGGAGAAAGGTCTTCAGAAAAATTTCAAGGGATGGCCTACACTGTTCATCTGAGAATACATTTGTTCAAAATTATCAGAAGAGACCTTCTTTCCTCGACCATCTATCTCTGATAGAAACAGCGAGAGCTTGGACCTATGAGAGCAGCCGTAAAAAAGACCCATGGAGGCCAAGAGATGCTCATGCAATTGTTCGGGTGTGGCCACGGTTTTACTCTATTCCTGGTGAGGATTTAGAGGAATTTGAAACGTTTTGCTGGTCAGAATTGCTCTTGTACAAACCGTTTCGTGACATTTCTATAGAGATTGGGCTTTCAAGTGAAATTATTGTTGAAAACTGGAGGTATTTCCGATATCAAGCTTGGCATGTTGATCGAAACCCATCAATTGATGAAAATATTGAAGATGGAGAAGATGGTGATTTTGCTAACCAGGAAATGAATCTTGAAGATGATTTTCAAGAGTGGCAACTTTTCTCTCGCTTGGTTCCACCAAATAGTGTCAATGTTTCTGATCTTGACACCCTTGGTCGAAGGGATTTTTATATATCCTTTGACTGGCAAGGTACAACTATTTCTGATGATGTGGCCGAAGAAGCTATTAATTTTATAAGGAATGCAATATCAAGGGGTGATGTTGGTGACCTTTCAAATAGAACATTTGTCTCTCCAGATTCATTGGCAGAAAAACAACGACTTGCTTTTGAAATCGTTTTAAGGAATTCTGTTGAATATGAGATTCATGAAGCTCTTCTTATGATTATTCAAGGCACTGTAGGCACTGGCAAGTCTTTCCTTATCCAGTGTATTTCTGAGGCTCTTTCTAATCTGTCAAGTAATGGGAAAAGTCCTTTGCTTCTTCTTGCCCCAACAGGAATAGCTGCTTTCAATATACATGCAAAAACAATACACTCTGCTTTGAATATCCCAATTAGAGATATGAAACCACTACAGGGTCAATCATTGGCACTATTCCAAGAGGAAATGAGGCACATTCGATATATATTGATTGATGAAATGAGCTTTTTAGGATCAAGGTTGTTGATGCAAATAGATTCTCGATTACGAGAAGAATTTCCAGATAAAAAGAATTGTCCTTTTGGTGGTAGATCGATGATCCTTGTGGGTGACCTTGGCCAGCTACCTCCTGTGAGAGATAAGCCTTTGTATGCAGGTAATACAGCAGGGAAAGTCTTATGGAAAAAATTCAATATTGTTGTCACTCTTGACACAATATTTCGCCAACAAGGGAGTGATGAGAAACAATCTTGTTTTCGTCGAGTCCTCAATAACATAAGAAACGCAGAACCTGTTCTTGATGATTGGGAGTTTCTTATGTCACGGGCTGATATCAGGTTGCATCCTAGAGAAAGGGATTTATTTAATGCAGCAGTTCACATGTTTCCAACAAATAATTTGGTCTCCTTCCATAACAGACATATGTTGAAATCATTAAATTCTCCAATTGCACGATGTATTGCTGTGACTTCAAGACGTTCAGAAATCAGTGGTGCCGATGATGATCAACTGGACCGTGAAGTTTTGTTGTGCCGTGGCCAGCGTGTTATGTTGACATGTAATTTGTGGGTTGAAGCTAGCTTGGTGAATGGTGCACTTAGGTATGTGAAGGAAATATTTTATATGCCCAACTCTAAGCCACCTGAGCTTCCAATGTTCACAACTGTTATTTTTGATAAGTATGTTGGTGTTCCGTTTGATGCAAGCAATCCGAATATTGTGCCTATCACACCAGTGATAAGAGGAAATCGAAAACAAATTCCTTTAAAGATGGAATGGGCTCTTACAATTCACAAGTCACAAGGTTTGACTTTAGAGCGAGCTTCAATTGATATTGGGAATAGAGAACAACAAGGGCTGACCTTCACAGCCATATCAAGAGTGAAATCAATAGATGGTTTGCGCATTGCACCGCCTTTCTCTTATCAGCGGTATGCCAAGATGAATAATAGTGCGTATGTTACAATTAGGAAGAAAGAAGAGGAGAGATTGAAGTCCATATCACTATGATATGGAGCTATTTATATAATAATAATGCTTTTGATATATTAATGACATGTCTACATTCATCAAATTCATAGTAGTATTTTGGATTGTTGTTTACATCGTTTTTCCTGTTCTTTAAGTTTCTTGTTTTTATAATGTCGTTTTTTGTTATTTTTCTTACAATGAACCATTCACAAGTAGAAAATTAGTTACACGAGACAGCCATTAAAAATCAATATGGAATTCCATATCACTGTCACATGTAGCTAATAGTGTTTTGACATATTTATATAATGTTTTATAATTGTTTTTATTATCGTCTCTTTTTTCATTTAGTATAGGAATTCTTTTGGTGTATTAATTAAATGAATACATTCATGAGATGCAATATAATAATATATGAGAAATTCCAGACATCATTTTTCGTGTTGTTCAATATACCTCCATTTTTTAGTCGCTATTGTTCTTTTATTTATAGTAAACCAATCATTAGCCAGTTTTATTTATAGTAAACCAATCATTAGCCAGTTTTATTAGCCAATCATTAAATTCAAGATTGAAGTCCATATCCCTATTAATTCAAGATTGAAGTCCATATCCCTATTACATGAAATTAAAAATATTTATCAATGTGGTTTGCTAAATCTGTTGTGGTTTGGTTCAATGACAAGATATTTATATTTGTTTCAGTTTTTAAAAAACAATAGAAACAGGGTGTTATATAGTGTTATGTATTACTTAAATGAATACATTCATGAGATGAAATATAGTAATATATGAGAAATTCCATACATCGTTTTCCGTGTTGTTCAATATACCTCTTTTGTTTATAGTAGACCATTCAGACATATACAGCCAGTTATATTAGCCAATCATTAAATTCAAGATTGAAGTCCATATCCCTATTACATGAAACTAAAAATATTTATCAATGTCGTTTGCTAAATGTGTTGTGGTTTGGTTCAATGACAAGATATTTATATTTGTTAATAATATTAGACTACAGTTAATGTATACATTGACATTAATTTAAATACAAATATTGAATTAGAATTTTGTGCTTTCTTGTTGATTACTGTAATATGGGTCATATCACAAATTTATTTTTATCACTCTTTTCATCTGCAGTATGTATTCCTAATGAGGTTTATAGTATCACATTTTTAAGATTCATTTTTTTAGAAACAATAGAAACGGGGTGCTATATATATATATATATATATATATATATATATTATGACAACAATTGTCTCAATGTTTAAATCAATTCCCTTGGGTTCACCAATAACTTTGGTTTATAATTTTTTCGGTAATTATTTTCCCTTGGTTCACCACTTGCTTTGGTTTATAATATTAAACCCGTGGGTTTATTAGTTTTTTTGGTTTATAATATGAATAATCGATCAATGTCATCCATGATCAACTGACACATTATGAGAAACATTGTCTCAATATGGAAATCGCCCATGGCCAACCATGGTCATAGTTGGTCCAACGTCGCATTGGGGCAACCAATGTCTCAATGTTTAAATCAATTCCCTTGGGTTCACCAATTCCTTTTGGTTTATAATTTGTTGGGTAATGGTTGTCCCTTGGGTTCACCAATTCCTTTGGTTTATAATATTAAACCCTCGGGTTTATTAGTTTTTTTGGTTTATAATATGAATAATCGATCAATGTCATCCATGATCAAATGTCACATTCTGACAAACATTGTATCAATATGAAAATCACCCATGGCCAACCATGGTCATACTTGGCCCAACGTCGCATTGCGACAACAATTGTCTCGATGTTTAAATCAATTCCCTTGGGTTCACCAATTCCTTTGGTTTATAATTTTTTGGGTAATGATTTTCCCTTGGGTTCACCACTTGCTTTGGTTTCTAATATTAAACCCTTGGGTTTATTATTTTTTTTCGTTTATAATATGAATAATTGATGAATGTCATCCATGATCAAATGACACATTATGAGAAACATTGTCTCAATATGAAAATCACCCATGGCTAGCCATGGTCATAGTTGGTCCAACGTTGCATTGGGACAACCATTGTCTCAATGTTTAAATCAATTCCCTTGGGTTCACCAGTTCCTTTTGGTTTATAATTTGTTGGGTAATGGTTGTGCCTTGGGTTCACCAATTCCTTTGGTTTAAAATATTAAACCCTTGGGTTTATTAGTTTTTTTGGTTTATAATATGAATAGAAGATCAATGTCATCCATGATGAAATGTCACATTCTGACAAACATTGTATCAATATGAAAATCACCCTTGGCCAACCATGGTCATAATTGGCCCAATGTCGCATTGCGACAACAATTGTCTCAATGTTTAAATCAATTCCATTGGGTTCACCAATTCCTTTGGTTTATAATTTTTTGGGTAATGAATTTCCCAAGGGTTCACCACTTGGTTTGGTTTATAATATTAAACCCTTGGGTTTATTAGTTTTTTTGGTTTATAATATGAATAATCGATCAATGTCATCCATGATCAAATGACACGTTATGAGAAACATTGTCTCATTATGAAAACCACCCATGGCCAACCATGGTCATAGTTGGTTCAGCGTCGCATTGTGACAACCATTGTCTCAATGTTTAAATCAATTCCCTTGGGTTCACCAATTCCTTTTGGTTTATAATTTCTTGGGTAATGGTTGTCCCTTGGGTTCACCAATTCCTTTGGTTTGTAATATTAAACCCTTGGGTTTATTAGTTTTTTTGGTTTATAATATGAATAATTGATCAATGTCATCCATGATCAAATTTCACGTTCTGACAAACATTGTATCAATATGAAAATCACCCATGCCCAACCATGGTCATACTTGGCCCAACGTTGCATTGTGACTACAATTGTCTCAATGTTTAAATCAATTCCCTTGGGTTCACCAATAACTTTGGTTTATAATTTTTTCGGTAATGATTTTCCCTTGGGTTCACCACTTGCTTTGGTTTATAATATTAAACCCTTGGGTTTATTAGCTTTTTTGGTTTATAATATGAATAATCGATCAATTTCATCCATGATCAAATAACATATTATGAGAAAAATTGTCTCAATATGAAAATCACCCATGGCCAGCCATGGTCATAGTTGGTCCAACGTCGCATTGGGACAACCATTGTCTGAATGTTTAAATAAATTCCCTTGGGTTCACCAATTCCTTTTGGTTTATAATTTTTTGGGTAATGGTTGTCCCTTGGGTTCACCAATTCCTTTGGTTTATAATATTAAACCCTTGGGTTTATTATTTTTTTTGGTTTATAATATGAATAGTCGATCAATGTCATCCATGATGAAATGTCACATTCTGACAAACATTATATCAATATGAAAATCACCCTTCGCCAACCATGGTCATACTTGGCGCAACGTCGCGTTGCGACAACAATTGTCTCAATGTTTAAATCAATTCCATTGGGTTCACCAATTCCTTTGGTTTATAATTTTTTGGGTAATGATTTTCCCTTGGGTTCACCACTTGGTTTGGTTTATAATATTAAACCCCTGGGTTTATTAGTTCTTTTGGTTTATAATATGAATAATCGATCAATGTCATCCATGATCAAATGACACGTTATGAGAAACATTGTCTCGTTATGAAAATTCCTCATGGCCAACCATGGTCATAGTTGGTCCAACGTCGCATTGTGACAACCATTGTGTCAATGTTTAAATCAATTCCCTTGGGTTCACCAATTCCTTTTGGTTTATAATTTGTTCGGTAATGGTTGTCCCTTTGGTTCACCAATTCCTTCGGTTTATAATATTAAACCCTTGGGTTTATTAGTTTTTTTGGTTTATAATATGAATAGTCGATCAATGTCATCCATGATGAAATGTCAGATTCTGACAGACATTTTATCAATATGAAAATCACCCTTGGCCAACCATGGTCATACTTGGCCCAACGTCGCATTGTGACAACAATTGTCTCAATGTTTAAATCAATTCCATTGGGTTCACCAATTCCTTTAGTTTATAATTTTTTGGGTAATGATTTTCCCTTGGGTTCACCACTTGGTTTGGTTTATAATATTAAACCCTTGGGTTTATTAGTTTTTTTGGTTTATAATCTGAATAATCGATCAATGTCATCCATGATGAAATGACACTTTATGAGAAAAATTGTCTTATTATGAAA
The DNA here is from genome assembly GCA_034641835.2 of Pinus albicaulis. Taxonomy (NCBI): domain Eukaryota; kingdom Viridiplantae; phylum Streptophyta; class Pinopsida; order Pinales; family Pinaceae; genus Pinus; species Pinus albicaulis. The sequence continues at coordinate 403,528,534 of CM076579.1, forward strand.
ATCCCCCATGGCCAACCATGGTCATAGTTGCTCCAGCGTCGCATTGTGACAACCATTGTCTCAATGTTTAAATCAATTCCCTTGGGTTCACCAATTCCTTTTGGTTTATAATTTGTTAGGTAATGGTTGTCCCTTGCGTTCACCAATTCCTTTGGTTTATAATATTAAACCCTTGGGTTTATTAGTTTTTTTGGTTTATAATATGAGTAGTCGATCAATGTCATCCATGATGAAATGTCACATTCTGACAAACATTGTATCAATATGAAAATCACCCTTGGCCAACCATGGTCATACTTGGCCCAACGTCGCATTGTGACAACAATTGTCTCAATGTTTAAAACAATTCCATTGGGTTCACCAATTCCTTTGGTTTATAATTTTTTGGGTAATGATTTTCCCTTGGGTTCACCACTTGCTTTGGTTTATAATATTAAACCCTTGGGTTTATTAGTTTTTTTGGTTTATAATATGAATAATCGATCAATGTCATGCATGATCAAATAACATATGATGAGAAACATTGTCTCAATATGAAAATCACCCATGGCCAACCATGGTCATAGTTGGTCCAACGTCGCATTGGGGCAACCAATGTCTCAATGTTTAAATCAATTCCCTTGGGTTCACCAATTCATTTTGGTTTATAATTTCTTGGGTAATGGTTGTCCCTTGGGTTCACCAATTCCTTTGGTTTATAAGTTTTTGGGTAATGATTTTCCCTTGGGTTCACCACTTGGTTTGGTTTATAATATTAAACCCTTGGGTTTATTAGTTTTTTTGGTTTATAATATGAATAATCGATCAATGTCATCCATGATGAAATGACACGTTATGAGAAAGATTGTCTCATTATGAAAATCCCCCATGGCCAACCATGGTCATAGTTGGTCCAGCGTCGCATTGTGACAACCATTGTCTCAATGTTTAAATCAATTCCCTTGGGTTCACCAATTCCTTTTGGTTTATAATTTGTTACGTAATGGTTGTCCCTTGGGTTCACCAATTCCTTTGGTTTATAATATTAAACCCTTGGGTTTATTAGTTTTTTTGGTTCATAATATGAATAGTCGATCAATGTCATCCATGATGAAATGTCACATTCTGACAAACATTGTATCAATATGAAAATCACCCTTGGCCAACCATGGTCATACTTGTCCCAACGTCGCATTGCGACAACAATTGTCTCAATGTTTAAATCAATTCCATTGGGTTCACCAATTCCTTTGGTTTATAATTTTTTGGGTAATGATTTTCCCTTGGGTTCACCACTTGCTTTGGTTTATAATATTAAACCCTGGGGTTTATTAGTTTTTTTAGTTTATAATATGAATAATCTATCAATGTCATCCATGATCAAATAACACATTATGAGAAACATTGTCTCAATATGAAAATCACCCATGGCCAACCATGGTCATAGTTGGTCCAACGTCGCATTGGGACAACCATTGTCTCAATGTTTAAATCAATTCCCTTGGGTTCACCAATTCCTTTTGGTTTATAATTTGTTGGGTAGTGGTTTTCCTTTGGGTTCACCAATTCCTTTGGTTTATAATATTTATAAATAATGATTATTAGTAATATTATAATATTATTAATAATATAACCAACTATGATATAATATATATTATTAATATATTATTAGTTCTTTTGGTTTATTAATAATATAACCATCTGTGATATTTTTTTTTTTTTCTAAATTACTCTATTTCTATTATAAACATTAAAGTACAAAACTGCCTCGGTTCAGCTGAGGAAGCCTGATACCGGGCTTGAAATCCACTGTCTGTCTAGCTATGGAGCTGCCCATTAACGGGAAACCATCTTTTTTGTCAAAGTTGCCACCGCCCAGGAACTGGGAAACCGGTGCTAAGTCACTTATATCACTTACATACAGATTATCAAAACTTAAAAGTGCCAAAAAATACATGCAGCTTTGTCTGCTGTGAGTGACTATTGAAAACAAAAATTTATCAAAAATTCTAGCACAGAAATCATACTGAGAATCGATCCTGGAGCAATTAGTCGGATTCCGGATTCTCTTCCTCGATTCGGCAGCCATAGTGATCTTCCGCATCCTCTTCATCGTTCTTATCAGCATCTTCACCAGACGGGCCAGCTTCCATCAGCAAGTGCGCCTGTCCTGGATGAGCAGTTGCAGAGTCAGGCGGAAATCCGAGGGGGTGCGAGCTAGGACCGGGAGCAGGGCCAGAGGGGGGCTCAAAGCTAGGCTTAGAAGGGGAGTGCACAGGGTTAAGCGGTTGAACAGGAGGGAGAGTGGTTTCTTCCCGCAGTGAAATCGTAATGAGGGCAGTAATGGACGGCCGGTCGTAGGCACAGTCGAAACGCAGCTCCACTTGTTGCGTTGAGTGCTTTGTAAAATGACTGCCAGGGCGTAGAGGGGGGGCGGAAGCCTGAAGCGGGGGAGGCGACTGAACAATCAGAGCGGGAGCACGAGGCGGGTGCGAGGGCTGAGGAGGCGCCGGGGCAACGCTGTCATGGAGACGACGAGCAAGATCAACATACAGAGGAATGTGATGCCCTTCAGCTTGGTCCATGGAGTAACCTGCATTAGAATTGGAGGGTCGCTCGCTCATGGACCTGCCTCGAGAGGCACTTTTCCTGCAAGACATTCTTTGCCTGAGCCTGGGCATACTGAAATTTCGGGAGGAATCCGACCAGTTGCCAGAAGGAGCTGCAGGAATGGAGTTAACTTGACCAATATTAACAGGAGAAGAATGAGAATTGAACAGAACAGGGCAGAAGTTACTATAAGCAAATCGATGGCCTGGAAGCGCGTCCAAACAACAATGCAAAGAGCGTCTGCGACCTGAACCAATGCAAGCCTCACTGAATGCACAGCCGCCCGGGCAATGCGAGCGCAGAGGTGACAAAGGTCGGCGAGCAGAGCCGAAGCAATCCGAGGAATGCGAGCAATGGTGCTCCATTTGAAGACTGGTGCGGCGAGCAGGACAATTCGAATGACGGCGAGGAGGAGTAATTAACAAGTGCTCGGGATTAATGAGCTTGCCATTAATAACACCATGGGGGGCCATGTGGCCACCCCAGGTGAACCTCCTTGGTGTGTGCGCCAGGCCTGGAGGCCTCTTAACCCATGTTGTCATCCGCATCCGGAAAACCATCTGTGATATTAATATATAAATAAATATTAAATTATTATATATTATTAATATTATTTTTATATTAATATATATTATATATATTTCAAGTTTATTTATAGTATGTATATAGTTAATACTTTTAATATATTAATAAATATTTTTAATATATATTATTAATACTTATTATAATATTATTAATATATATATAATATTTTTGTGAATTTAATCATAATTAATATATTTAATATATTGATATTCTTCTTAATATATAATATATATATTTCAAGTTAATATAATAAAATTATTATATATAATATTTATTTATTGATATATAAATTAATGTGATGGGTAGTGGATATAGGCTTATCAACCTATATCAACCACATTGGTAATGTGGTTGTAAATCTATTTTATATACGCCTATCGGCGTATATCAACCACATTAGTTTTTACTAATGTGGTTGTGCTAGTTACGCCGATAGGCGTAACCCCCTATCGGAAGGAGCATGTTTTATTATTAATATTAATTAATGAGAGTCAGTTAAGGGTTTGGTGTTAGTTTCTCCAGGAAATTGCAAGTATTGGAGGATAGTGCGCTCAGCCTCTGGAAAATGCAAAGTAGGCCCAAGCTCGAGGGGCCGAGATAAAAGGTCTATGGGGTTTCCAGCGACTAGCCAACCGGGCTCCTCTAGCAGCCGAGCTCGGGGTTACAAACTGGTATCAAGCCTCATAAACGATGTGGCTATGTCGTATCATGAGGGAACCTCATATGAGGTTCACCAGTTAATTAAAGAGTGGGAAGAGGATTTGAACAAACATGCAGGCATGATGGACATCGATGTGGAAGATTGGTGCATCTTGGTGCTTGATCCAAGGCACACCCGAGGTCGAACCACACAGCTTAAAAAAAACTTGTTCCTGTATTGGTCGATGAAAATCATTCTCGCTAAAGCCTTGGCGCAAATTTCTGCAAGCGTGGCTACTGCAAATCAGGGGTTTCTAGACTACAACAAGGAGTTTCAAAAAATCCAATTCCTGTTGCAGAAGAAGAATGGAAGGTTACGCCGTATTGAGGAGCATATTACATGCATTCTATAGATCGAGCTTCTGGGTTCTAGTGCTACGGACTCGGCTCTAGTGGAGTGCGTTGATGATGATGACTAGTTTTTTGGTTGTTTCCTTAGCTTGTCCTTTACTGTATGCAGGAAAACTCTAAATTTTAGTTTGTTTTTAGTTATGTTTTGAGGTATCTAGAGTGTAGGTAGTTTAAAGACAATCAAACATATTTGGCATGGCTGGACACACTTATTATTTTTTGTTTCTGGATGGCTTATCACGCCATTAGGTGGCCAAGGGACTTGGGTTCCCTCGGGACAAGCGGAGGCCACCTAAACATATGCATGTCTATGTAACTTGCCTTTTTGAAAATTAATGAAAAAGAGAGGACCTGCCAAACTTTTATATATATATATATATATATATATATATATATATATATAATTACTTCAACTTTTAAAAAAAAAAATTTAAATTTTAAATAAATATATATAAATATATATATATATTTTATTATATTAAGAAATTTGTATCAATTTATTTTATTTTCAAATTTAGCTTTTTAAAATTCATCTTCAATTCTAGTGTTTATAAACTAAATGAGTGGTTAAAATCAAGATACCAACTAGAAAAGAACTAGACATCCTATTGTGCTTTAGCAGGCTGAATCTTAAAGGTCAAACATATTTTTTATTTTTGGGACTTTTATGTTGATCATTTTCCTAACAATCCTCCAGACACGTAATTATCATGTCTTACGCTCAATCTTGAAGGTCAAATGTATTTTTCTTTTGTTTATGAGACTTTTATGTTGATCATTTTCCTTAACAATCCGGTCTCCAATAAAATTGTAGCTGTTCTGGATTTTTATGAAAACTTTTCTTCTATCAGGAAACACAGTAATGAAATCATTATCTTGTTACATAAAAATTGAATTATTTGACTGCAAATAATGGGAGTTTGGATCCCCCAGCCGATCAATAATATAAAATGTTATTTCACTTGCACAAACACTTCTACCAGGAAACACAGTCAAGAAGTCATTATCTTGTTGCATAAAAATTGAAAATTCAATAATTTGACTGCAAATGCAAATAAACAGAGATTGGACACCAATCCAAGCAATAATATAAATTGTTATTTTGCTTTCACAAAAAATTCTATGAGGAAACAGAGTCATGGAGTCATTATATTGTTACATAAAAATTGAAACTTCAATGATTTGACTGCAAATAAAGAGCTTGCACCCCAAGCCAAGCAACAATAATATAAAACGTTATATCACATTGAGGAACAAGTCAACCTGTGGCCACATCAAATAAATTTTTTATAAACTATCGTGAGCAAATTGCTTTTGAATTGTAACGAACCTGGGCAGTCTGACCTAACAAATAAAATTATGCAAATATCTTTAGCAGTCACCTGTAGCCAATTGACTCCGCACTCAATTATGTAAAATATTTTTAGTAGTCGCCTGTAGACAATTGACTGCCGCACACACAGCAATCTTAAAGCTCATAGAGACTTGTTATATATTTACCGCATCCTCCAGCGTCGGTCACCAATCCTTTTCCTTCAGTTTTGCAGAATTACTTATCGAGAGAGAATTCATAACATGCCATCCCAGGCCAATTGCAGGCAAAAGATAAGTATGTCTTCTGAGTCCAGGCATAGGTGAAGGCAGCCACTGCCTCTTCCCTTGTCCACTCCATCAAGTCTCTTTTCACATCTCATTCCTTCTACAGTTCTCTTCACAGTACTCCATCTCCAGTTCTAACGGCTCTTCACAGTACTCCATCGACAGTTTTAACGGCTTTTCACAGCACTCCATGATGGCTGCTTCCTCTTCTTCAGCCTACTTGGGTTCATGTTCAAGCTAATGGGAACTGGCTCTTCACAGTACTCCATGATGGCTGCTTTCCCTTCTTCAGCCTCAATTTTGGGTTCATGTTCAAGCTAATTGGTTTTGCAGAGCAGTGGACATATCTTGTTCACAACATGAGGAAACACAGCAGTGGAATATAATATTTTCGTGGGGCAAAGACACCAGCACTCTAATAGAAGTGCCCACATGAGAAGAATAGCATGGCTCAGATGATAGACATGACTGTTCGCAGACATGAATATGGAAAAGAATACGTTTATAGCAGAGAGTTATCATCAGTGCTATCACATCATATTTGATGGTATCTTCTGTAACAAGAATAAATTTAGTATGTCAAAAGATTTATCGTGTAATTCAAAATTATTATTGTTATTTTATGATTTTGAGTTAAGGTAAATCTATGCTAGTATTTGGAATTAAAATAGATCTATACCAACAATATAATTGAGCAATTTAAAATTAAAATAGATCTATACCACGAGCAATTTTCAGAAGATCCAACATATAAAGCTTTTAGTCTGAAATACAATCAATTCTCTAAAGAATAACTTCAATCAGCCAACAACTGTAGTGTCTAAACTCTTTGGTTTCATCTGTTAAACATCATCTCAAATAATATCAGTACAATAGCTGTTACAATTGCTCAAGTTCAAGACGGAGATATGTACGATGGCATATTGATATTTATCATATCCCTGTGCTTATTTTTCTTTCTTTTCTCAACAAACACTCATCAATGAACAAAACAGCGTCATTGTATTGCTTGAATTATGAGAACTCTCCTCTGAATTTGATTTCTGAGAACTCTCTTTCGGCCAGAACCGTTCACTCTAAATCTAGATAAGTAAAATTTGGGATTTTCAAAGTAAAGTTGCAGTGACAATCGAACCCAATGATTGCCAGTTTGATGTCAGAGAAAAAGCTGAACAAGACTATTTCAAACACTACTTAGTAACCACACTCTTAATATGGAACTTGGAGGATATTGCATCAGCATAGTGACTGAAAATTGTATGCTTGTTTTAACTTTTAACAGTGAGCCCAAAAAAAAAATCTCAGATATTTAAATGAATGTGCATCCCTATGCAAATAATAATCAACAAATATATATAACAGAAACAAACTCTTCCGGGATTACAGAGAGAGACAGGATTCCAATACCAGAGACAGGATTCCAAAACCTTTCCTTTGACAAATTATATGTACTCTACTTACCTGCAACGAGAGTATGACAGCAGTTCCTTGCAATTATTGTATTTAAGAATAAAGAAAAAACTTGAACCGGAAAGCAACTGACAATTGTAATTAAAAATTCAATGGATACATAAAGAACCTAGCTTTACCGTAACTGTTATTGATTAATAAGTGACCTGTACAGAGCTTTTCTCTGCTATATTAAACACTAACTTTCCAAAAATAAATCCAGATTGTTTTTAATGTGACCAATAAACTATACTCTGTACTATCAATCCAAAAAATATATATATATATATATATATATTTTGAATAATGAACGATATTTAGGAAGATTCTCCCAATTATGTTATACCTGCCATTTTTTTAAAATTAAATTCGAAATACTGTGGAAAAGAACAAATAAACTGGGATCTATGCTTAACTAAAACCAAGTCAACAAAGAAGCGACCTTAAAAAAACATTGGATGCATTGCGAACCAAAGTTCAACTTAATTGTTATTAAATTAAATTTTTTTTTGGGTTAATTTGGTAATACTTTGTTATTTTCTATTTATCTTCTTAAAGTAGGTTAGGTTACAATAGATAGTGATTTGGTGACCTCAACCTGCTGGAAGGAAACCAAGTCTGTTGGCCACCTTAATGCATTAAAAGCTAGTCAAAATTGAAAATGTTTCATTCTTATACTCCTTGCATTAGCTAGTTCACTATTTAAACTATTTACAAAGTAGCAACTTAAACTAAAACACTGTTCAAAAAAACATTATGCATATAAAATAAAAATTAAACTGAAATACTATCCATCTGATGACTCAATTGGCGCTGGGTCCTTCGCGTAGAGCCTGGCATGTCTGCATGCTGCATCTGTTGAATCTATTTCTCAATTCGTCCAATATGGTCTTCAATTCTCACAATACAATCTGTCGCTTGATATTGAGTCACCTTGATCTGTTGAATTTGAATACCAATATCCTGAAGCAATTCCAACATTTTTGGTTATTGATTTTCGCTGCATGGATAAAGACTCTGGATAGCCTTAGCCAAAAGACACTTCATAATCCAATAAGTATGGACTGTTTGATTGAACAATGAAAACGACCTCTAGTATTCCCAAGATCTAAGATCTAAAATAATGTCCAGAATTTCCACTTCTGCTTCATTGTCTTGAGTTTCTCTTTCCCAACCATGAATTACCTTCTTGACTTGAGACGAATTCCCAAGCAAGTATACTAACGAGAGATTCACTAAGACCTCTTGATTTGTCTTCCTGCCTCTCTTTCTAGTCTCAGCTTTAGGTTTTATCATCTTCTGTTTCCCTTTTTATTTAATTTGAGTCACTGTTTGTCTAACCATTATGTTGGATTGTGCAATTTTGTGAATTAACTCTGGATGAACAATATAAAAGCCCCAGCACTAAATCGAAACTACTGCGAATTATGGAAGCCCAGTCTCCACCCACCGCAATTCACCGTCCGCAATTCACCGTTTCTAACAAAAGAAGTGTTTAGTTGGCAAACCAAACTACAATGCTTGAACCCAACCCTGGAATGTTTGTTACCCCAAAATTCTGACAGCAAAGGTTGTCTTCTTAAACTGCATACCTCCATAATCGCTTCTTTCATAGTTAATGCTCATGGTACTCGAATACCAATTGGCTTATGCTGTGGCCGGCGTCATCGGTCTTAAAACACCCCGATCAGGGAATTGTTATTAAATTATTATTAATAAACCACTAGTACAAAACTTTTCCTTGCTAAGTTGATTCGTGCATTTTTTCTAAAATAAATTAAAAAATAATGAAAAACACCCACTAAACTATGATCTCAAAACAAAGCCAACAAGCAACCCACAGAATGCAATAAAAAAGCATTGGATTCGTCCATAACATAGCTTTACATGTTCACCTGTCAAAAGAAAATTTCTCCTCCAAAAGAATAAATCCCCAATATGCAATTTTCCAAAGTATAAATCCAAAATATTGTGCGGAAAGCTCAAAATAGTTCTAATTTAACGAGTTGCTATTCTGAGTATTTTTAGAAGTTAGATTTAATTGAAATCACAAGTTTAATAAGTAATTTTTGGACAAAGTTTAATGGGTAACTTTTGCACAATAAAAATGTCCTAGAGATTTTTTAGAGTGTTGAATTCATATATGCAATTAAAAAACCAATTTAAATAATACAAATAAAAATTTTACCTCAAATTTTTCTGTCAAATTTCTACACCTAAAACTCCAGAAAGCTTCACTAAAAACAACTCCATAACTCTATAATTTAATTAGTTAAATTTTAAATTAAATATATATATATATATATGTCATTAAACCCTAATTGAGGCTATTTCAGTGAATCTCAATCTTGGAGATTATTTTTATTTCATCCTGTTTCGTTATGAATTTTCATACCAGTAAATAAAAGGAATGAGGACGGAGCAAGACTAGGATTAAATCAAATGAAACTAAAAACATTTTTTTGTCAAATCTTTTTCATTTCATTCCGTTCTGTGGTTGGTATTTTTCTTACTATTAAATAAAAAGAACGTAGACGGAGCAAGACTGGATTCAAATCAATGGAAGGAAAACACAATTATTTAGACATGGTAAGAATTGGTTTCAAATCAAACAAGGATTGCTGCTAAACGCAGCTAGTCCCTGCCTTTAGTGCTGTAAACAACTACAAAAAACCCTGCTGTAAATTGCAAGGACAGATTGTAAATTCACGGATAGTTTGTAAATTCACTGTTGATACTTTTAAACATGGAATAAATATGTAAAAGTACGGAAGTGTAACTGTAAACTGATGGTGCTTCGTTTGTTTTCTTGTAACAAGGAATAAAACTCAAGTCAATTTACATCAATCAAAAGCGAACCTATTGACTAATATCCCACAAATATTCAAATAATGTTAAAACTAGCTGTAAATTTGTTCTCAAAGTTGGAATACAAACCAACCAAGGTAGAAGAAGGTATTTCTTTATCTTGGAAGATTCTCTGAAACCCTTGATCAAGTCAAAACCTGGAAAATATAGGTAACAAGCAATTTACAGGCATAACAAACAGCTATACAACCTTACAAGGGGAGCAACATGCTTAATAACCAGCTAAAACTAGCTGTAAATTTGTTCTCAAAGTTGGAATACAAACCAACCAAGGTAGAAGAAGGTATTTCAAACAAGAACAACTATAAAGATAAATAGTAAATACTAGGTACACAAACATCTGATCTGATGAACAGTTCATAAAGAATATAAGTTTCTCACTTTGGTGAAAGAGAGTATGTTCTTTTTGCTGCTCTTCAATATCATCCGTCCTTTATCTTGGAAGATTCTCTGAAACCCTTGATCAAGTCAAAACCTGGAAAATATAGGTAACAGGCAATTTACAGGGATAACAAACAGCTATACAACTTTGCAAGGGGAGCAACATGCTTAATAACTAGCAATGGGAACAGGGTTGAAATTTCTGAGAAACCAGAAGGTGGTGTCAAGAGACACCGTTGAAATAAATCCAATCAGACGGTTATGCAGTGGACCAAATTACCTCTCAGACTTTTCAATGGAAATATACAAATTGACAAAAAAACTAGTAGACAGATATCCTTTTACAGTTAACTTGGAACTTCACTGATGAGTGAAAGTAATGACCAAAATAGACCTGGATCCCAAAGTCTTTACAGAGACGTTTTTACTGACTCAGTGAAACTAATGATCATTACTAATCCATATTACTAAAAATTCCTTAAACTAGCACCTCACTCCGATGGGTATTGCATTGAAACAGTTTGTGAATGGAAACAGCACATATTTCAAAAGATCTTAAAGAGCCAATACTTGGAAACGAAGCTTGTACAATTTACATCAATCAAAAGCCACCCTATGGGTTATGCAGTGAATCATCTGGCAAGAAAAGAGAAAATTACCTCACAGACTTGTCATTGAAAGTTTGAATATGCTTGCCTACCATGCAGGCATATAATACCATGAAACAGTTGACAAACTAGTAGACACTGGATACCAAAGTCTTTACAGAGATGTTTTTACTGAATCAGTGAGACTAATGATGATTACTAATCCATATTACACATGACAACAACAGCAGCAACAACATCCTCTGCAATGCCACCACCGGAAACAGAACTGGAAACCAAAGTCTTTACAGGGACGTGAAATAATGAAGGAATCGATCCACTTATGCCAGAAGATTGTCCATCTGGACTGAGTTGACGAATGCTGTGAATCAGGAAGCTTGGTTGTTTCATGTATCGGGAGCTTATTTCCGTGTTTTTGCATTTGAGCGTCTATAATTATCCTCACTGTGTGTTCTAAAAATGGCAGCAAGAATGATTCCCGCTATTATAGCTAATATCCCTATCAGAATAACCTCTCCACACCAGTCTGGAACCATGATGCACTAAATTTCCTATAGACTAGCATCTCACTCCAATGGATATTGCATTGAAAGATTTTGTGAATTGAAACAGCACATATATCAAAAGGTCTTAAAAAGCCAATACTTGCACTCCCAAGACCACTAAACGCTGACCAGTTTCATTGGAAAGATCAATAAGGGCAATACTTGTGGCTTTATGCTGGTGCGCATTGCTTGGAAACGAAGCTTGTACAATGTAAACTATGAGCAGTGGTCAATATGCTGACTCATTGAAACTAATGACAATGCAAATTATGAGTGTTATATTTCGTTCAAAGTATGGTTTAGTGCTAAACGCTGTAAAATGCAGTCAACATGTCATTTCAGCAAGATGACCCAAATCTCGAAATTCTTTAGCAAGTGGAAATGACAGAGTTTGTACAAGTGCCAAGTTTGATTAGATGTCGAAAATTGGGTTTCATTGCATACATGTGCAATATAGATCCATAAGATTTGCATATATCCTAAGATGGATGATAATTTTGTGTTATTTTACATTAAATTCGTGTCAGATGACAGGATGGTTGACACTTTTGACAGTAAATTCTATAACCACCACATTTAATTTTGCAACTAATGGGAAGTCCCAAAAGCAATAATGTAGTAGGTAGTTGAAATCAAGAGATTGTTCCGTAGCGTTTTTGCCGAAAATGGATTGTGCAGATGAGTGTTAGGTAATTATTCTTATGCCATAAAGAGCGTTTTCGCTGAAAATGGATTGTGCAGATGGTTGTCAAATAATTATTCTTATGTCATAAAGAGCTGCCGCCATCCGATGACATAAACAGCCTGGATACTATATCTGTCAGAAGAAGCCTAAAATTGATGCACCAAATACTTGATATAAATTGGCACACGAATCACTGCAAAAAAAGTAATTATGACAACCTATTTCTGAATAAAAAACAATGCTGGATGGCAAGTTTGTTTTCCTGAATTTATCCTTTGTGACAGTAAATTGTTGTTGCTGTACACTAATTTAGTGAGATATATCCTAAAATGGATGGCATATTTGTGTTGTTTTAGACTAAATTACTGTGAGACAGCAAGTTGAAATCAGTCAAAAACAACCTAAATTGATGCAGCAAATATATAATTTGGCACATAAACCACTACAAAAGGGTGATTATGTCAACTTTCATAATTGGACAACCTGGTTGCTGCTGCTGCACACTAAATTAGTGAGACAGCAAGCTGAATCAGCAAGAGAGAAAGCAGATACAGGAATAATACAGATTCCTGTATGCAATCATGGGGAAAGTGCCATTGTGTACATGACCTAAATCTTGCAGTGGGAAACGAACAAGCCTTTAAAGTGATAAAGACTATAAAGCCAGAGTAAGTCCAAAGCCAAGTACGGCACAATCAACTTATTTAACAATAATAAGGAATGTGATTTGCCGAATCAACTTATTTAACAATAATAAGGAATGTGATTCGCCATTCGATGAGACCTTCCCCTATGTATGTCTACTTACTACTGTGCCCAACTTGGATTTTGTGTTTTAATTATTTGATTTTCATGTTGTGTTGAGGACCTTGATGCGCATTCTAATTCCAACAAAAAAAAACATAATAGCTATTATCTGTCACATACTAATCTGCTTGTATAAAAGGCAAATTAATCTAAAAACATTTGAGCAGCCAAGCTGAGAAGTTGGTCCAATAGCTAATTTTGTAAATTATAGATTCATAAAGGCAGATCAGTACAAAGTAACATTGTATCAGCATTTGTAAGCATGTTCAAATTCCATTCAAAAAGTATTTTTGAAAATTTATGCAGAATGTTTAGCATTTAACATCATCAATATTTCGAAGTTTCACTATCTCTATTTCTAAAGAAAGGGAGTAAAGACATCGTGACTTGCCATTTTGTCATAAAAGGTTTCCAAAAGTCTGCAAATTCGGTAACTGATAAACCTGCTCATGAACAAAAAGCAGTTCATGTTAGAACATTCATATTTAACTTCGACTCTGCAACCAGAGTGAGTCAAGTAACAGCTTCTTATAATAGCAAAACTGAAAAAATATTATATAGAAATATTGGCTAAATGCCAGAGACAGATATGTTACCAAAATCAGTGCAACAGTTTAGCATTTTTGCAAGAGAAGGTCAAGCAACAGAAACACAGGCGATGGACACATTCTCAAAGACTTTTCTGTTCCTGCTGGACCATATGCCGTAAGTTATTGTGGAAAGAAAGTTGTCATTTTCTATACCTCAAATTCTCCACTGTGACTAAAAACCATAAAATAAAATAAATTTTTGTTCCAAATTAAATCATAGATAATTTCCAGCACTTCTAATTTCATATACTCTGCCAATGCTTGAGGAAAAACTGACTGAGTTATTTTGGAAAGAAACATAGTCATTTTCTGTACTTCAATTGTCCACTCTGACAAAAAAGCATAAAATAAATTAAAGTGTTGTTCCAAATTTAATCGTAGGTAATTTCTAGCCCTTCTAACCTCTAATTTCGTGCTTGTCATGTTAAAATTCCCCAAAAATACTAAAGTTTTGGGCTGTTGCTCTCTCCTAACAAAAAAATATTGAGAAGAAAAATAATCATTACTCTTTTGAAGATGATAGGTTGCCTGAGCTGTTTTATCTTTGTGTGCTAGCATGTCCTGCAAAACGGAACAAAAATGCTGAGTTATTTTTTGCTGAACATGAACATTATCAAGCATTTGTCCAGTTCTCTGTTTCAAGACACAAATTTAAGAAAGGGAATAAAGCAAACCACTGATAAAATTCTGAAAGCGTTCAAAAAGATACCTACCACAGCACCTGACACTAACAAATAAAAGTCTGTGGGTGCTTCATTTTTCAAAATGACATCCTCTGTTGGGGGAAAGTACTCTGCCTAAAAATCTGTGGATGCTTCATTTTTCAAAATGACATCTTCTCTTGGAGGAAAGTACCCTGCCTTCATCTCTGAAACCTTTCCAACCATAAGAAACTATCTGCTCATTGCTTTCTCCGTGTTATTGTATTGAAGTCCAGTATCAAAGACAAAACCAACAAAGGGTTTTCTTATCATAAGTATATGGCATTTCCCAACTGAAAAAGGAAAAGATACACTTTATCAATAATCAGAAAAACCAAGTAGTTTGCAATATTTGTAGGGATTGCCTTTGGAAGATCATTCAAAGTTTCTTCTTCCTGCAAGCCCTCTGTTCTAAATTTCAGGCACAAATGTGCTAACATTTATTCCTGTACTTGCGGTGGCAGCCGATTCCTAAAAGAAAAGCTTAATGTTGTCTGAATTGTGTTCCTTTGCAATTGAAATCAAAGTCATATTTTACTATTAGTTGGCAATTTTGTATTGAAAAAGGAAAATATGTACATTTACCTTTCCTAAACAGAAACCGATTTGAAACATTTTACTTACAAATCTCCTGGTCCTTCTTGTGCCATGTACAACTAAATTTGTCATGTTTCTTATCAAATATGCAGTCAGGCCCAGATTAAAGAACATGTCGAAGATATCAAACATCATTTTGCTAGTATTTTGAGCATGCAGATCTCCATACCCAAAAGTGGTCAGAGTGGTAATGGAAAAATATATTGCAGTAACAGAGTGCATCCATAGGCTTTCTTTAGCAAAATCTGGAGTTACAGTACCAATCCATGTCCTGGTCAGATTACGATATCTAGCAGCAAGCAGATAGTAAAAGCATCCAGCACAATGTAACTGCAAACAGTGTTACCTGCACAGTGGAGCCAATACGGCTTTAATCTCATTCTGGATTAACACTATTTGCAATTATAGATTGTGTATGGTGTTCCACTTAATTCAGGAAAAATAGGATTCCTGTTGTTTACCTTACAGGCAGCATGGAAAGATGCCAACATTGCATCATTAGGTTTAAATAAATCCAATACAAATTTTCAATTGTTAAAAACATCGGCATAAATTGCTATTTTATAGCTATAATTTCAAATGAGTCTCTACCAAAAAATGCACCAATACATTTGCCAAGAATTAAAGCATTTTAACCTATCACTTAACTGCTCATTAGACCCAGTCATCAACTACAAGATTCTCTGAAACCCTTGATCAAGTCAAAATCTTGAAAATATAGGTAACAAGCAATTTACAGGCAAAACAAACACCTACACAACCTTGCAAGGGGAGTAAGAATCAAGTTGTGGAGTGCAGAGGATAGGGCTTATATGGAGACTGTTTACGGTCAGCAAAGTGAAATCCTTGCAGTTGATTGCTTGAGAAAAGAACAAGTTCTTGCAAGACAGAAAACAAATAAAATCAAATTTTACAAACTGCAAGCACAGATTGTAAAAGTTTGTAGACTTATACTTTTGTTGATAATGAATGACAGGAATCCTACCATTCATTGTTTATATACAATGTTGTTTCTGAGACAAAAATATATATTCCAGGAAAATCAAGGACAGACAAAATCTGAAAAGTTCCAATAGCCACTCATCAAATGGTCAGGTTTTAACATTGTTGCATTCTATCTACTGAACTATCGAGGAAAGGACATTAAAAATTGAATATTGTGAGGTGAGTGCATTGGAAGACTAATTTTATTGAAGTTTAGAGACCAGAATTATTTTTGTGAAAGCCTAGAGGAACATAATCATACGATGGTTCAGTAAGGGTGTTCATTAACAATATTATAATGCAGCGTATTTTACAAGGAGGATCAGTTAATGCTGGTATGGCTATATTCGATACCACGGGACCTATTTACCATATTGCAATAGATAGCCATTCATTAACCAAAATGAAAAAGTTACACAATAAATATTTATTTTCCAAAGTTATCCAAAGCTCATTGCTAATGAAAAGATCAGCACGAGAAGGGAAATACATTTCATATTTAGAAGCAGAAGTATTAGTAATGAAAAAGATGCAACCCATAAGCACTTGGTCATAAGACCCACAATAAGGTCAACAAAATGAGGATCAAGTTGCATTATCAGTAATGAAAAAGACGCCTAGCACTATAAGGTCAATAAAATGGGATCAAGTTGCATATTTCTAGCAAATCGTTTGAGTAGCTCAATATTTTAAGGAGGAGAGTCAGCAATTAGTGACCAATTCCCAGATTTCCAGGCAAAAGACTTTCTATCAACTGCTGAAAAATGTTGAACATGCTTACAAATGTTCCTCAATTTATCTTCTTGCTTTTTATCAGCAATAAAACTCAATTTACATCAATCAAAAGCTCAATTTACATCAATCAAAAGCTAACCTATTGACCAATATCCCCACAAATATTCAAATGTTAAAACTAGCTGTAGATACTTCAAAGTTTAAATTGACGAATCATAACAGATAGACTGAAGTAAATTTGTTCTCAAAATTGGAATACAACCCAACCAACCTAGAAGAAGGCATTTCAGACAAGAACAATTATAAAGATAAATAGTAAATAGTAAATGCATTATTTGCCACTGAATGCTTTTGACATGTAGCTACAGCCACTACACAAACATCTGATCTGATGAACAATTCATAAAACGGCATCACCAAGGCAATTCAGGAAGTCCATCAAGGATAACCTTGTCAAATCCAAAGATTCCCATCTAAACAATTTTTGCATTCCTCCACTGACCATCTACTCCTAACTTGAACCTCAGTTGGTTTGTTGGATGTCTTGAGCTTTCATGACACCAGTTCGGACTGGTTTTCCCTTGAAAATGATCGGACTGGCCAGTTCAGTTCAGACCCGTCATTCTTCTAACACTGATCATGATACCAATGACCCTGGAGGCTGGAAGTGTCAGTATTGCAGGCTCCAGGACCATAAATGCTGGCTGGCAAGTTCGTTCTGTGAGCATTGAGCAGTATCGATATGACTGACCAATTATAGTTTAAACGGTCGAATACATGCCTTGACTCAACATATAGTTTAAACGGTCGAATACATGCCTTGGAATAGTTCCCAGGTCTTTAAATACCATCTTCGTATCTAACATCTCTGTCAATGGTTTTGTTGTTGCTCAATCTGAAAGTACATATTCTCTTCTTGCTAGACCTGAGATATTGGTTTTTCAGGGTTGATGCAGGATGCTAAACTACATAATTCTCTGGATCACTGTCAAAAGGAATTCGAGAGTGAAATTTCAGCTGAGAATTTGGGTGAGTAGAAGGATAACAGTTCCTCTTTGCCATTTTCCCTCGATGTTGGAAACATTGTAGTGTTCATGCAAAAACACAGACAATGAACCAGATTTATGATCTTCCATGGAAAATCATTATGGCCAGCAAATATATACACCATTTTGAAATGAGATAATGGTTGTTATTTTTGGTCCTTTTTAAACTATCTTTGAATTTTCTGTCACAATTCTTTGGCATACAAACTAGATTACCAGTGTATTCTTAAGCTAATACATTTTCTTCTCAGACAAAAATTTATTTATCTAAATTGACAAGTTGCCTGTTATATCCTTGTAACTCAGAAGTCTCTTTCAGTGACTGAATTCAGTACTAGGCATGTAATCCTAGTCCTTGTTCCAAATGATAACCAGGTTTATGATCTTCCCTGGAAAATCATTATGGCTTTCACTGCAATAGAAGAATGAATTCATGCCTTAAGCACATTTATTTATTGCAACAGAGTTATTTGGATGCACTTATGTATTTGATACTGCAAATGAAGTTAGAACAAATAATCAGATTGTACCAACGAAGATTATGAAAAAAAAAACCATATCCTTAATCTTAAATATCTGAAACAAAGCCTGCTATGAATTCTGACTATGGACATTCCTCTACCTGAGAAATATATCATATAATTTCAATTTAATTCCTTTCGATGAAGTTGCCTTGATTTTTTTTATATTGATCTATCTACAATAAGTAGGAGTATTGATGTGTTTCCTGCTGTTGTTACCTATATAAAACAAAATTTCCCTGTTTGCATCTAGCCTATCTAATTTTCTAACCCTGGAAGCTTTCTCTTTAAGATCTGAACTGTCTGCTTAACATTTTTCATCTTTCTACGCAAGGCCTAATAAATAAAAAGTGCACTATTTCTCCGTTTCATTTACTTTTAGTCATCAAAGGACTGTAAAATCTGTGCTTCTTTTATTCATGTTTGAAATAGGGTCAAAATCTGGAGGCTATGGCTCATTTTTGACGAATCATCAGGGGTCTTCATCAGAATTTGTTCAACCTGAAAAACTAACCATTGTGCAGAATGTTTAGTTTGAAACCTTTTAGGGCTGTATCATCCTTGCAAAGGAATTTGCTTCAGTTGGGGTCTTCTATTAGGATCCACTTAACCGATTACTGTCGCTCTGCAGCCTTGTTTCTCTCTCAATTAGGATGGTTTAGCGGACAACGAGTTGACATATAGTAAGTCTCCTCTTTATACTATTGCTGTGTTTATTTTAGAGATTTTATTTTCTTGGAAGATTAAGGTGTGTAGGTGGTTATTTTGACTAGTGAATAAAATGCTAAATACCCCACAACAACAACACTATGGGATTACTATCGCAGAAGACAGAGAACCCTAATACACCATCGCAGAAAATGTGAAAGCAGTGTGAAAGCTTACAGTACCGAAGTGAGAAGACTTTTTTCCAGAGCTAGCTGCAATGCAAGCACACACAGAAACTGGCAATGTTATCTCAGTTTCGCTAGGCTTTCTTTATCTTCTATGTTAAGCTTAAGTATTTCAAATCATGGCTAACTAGTAAGTTCGATATTTTATTTGATTTACAGTGGCTACACTTCTTGTCTTTGCTCAATGGAGTTTGTTTAGTTTAATGCTTCTTCAGGGATCCAAAGATCCTCTCTAGAACACTAAACGTATTTTGTTGGTCATTTTACCTGAACCAGAGCAGATTATGACATCACTTAAAATTCTTGGAGGTTCCTTGCCCACACCCTTTCCGGATATTCAGCCGCAATTGACCGAGACAAATGAGAAGGTTTTTCTAAAAGAAACTGAAAATTCGATTGTTAAGACATAGTTTCAGAAAAATACTTCAACAAATAAAAATGACTTTGTGTTGATAAAGGGGTTTCGAGGACTAAAGGAAAACAAAGCAATATCCAATGTGAACAAAACAAAATCTACAGATATGAGGGAGAATTATAGCAAATTTGGAAAGAATGCTCCAAATAATTTGAAACGTCCAATAACGACTGCAGTACTTGATTTTGTCCTGAAGTGGTTTTATTCGGATTGGATAAACTAACTTGTTTGCCCCCTGTTTCTGTGACTATAGGGCCCTGAACACCAACATTTTCTTCAACGGACACACAATCTAGTTTTTGTGTAAAAGCTCCATAGTCTAATGCAGGTTCAAGTTCATCGTGCTTGGCATATTTCTGTTATATATGACCTGGGGCGAGTTGATATGAAAGGCGGCTATTTCCCACTTAGTCAATTGTAGTTTAATGCAGGTCTATGAACATTCATGCAACTGAATTCAATATTTATTGGCATAGTATCCAGTTATTGAATTTTAACCATAATTAATGGATGCAAAAACAAGCAGAACCAACCTAATGCACATTCACAGAATAGAACTACTTGACATAAAGATGAAACCAAATCAAATGCAATCAATAACGGCTCTGAATACAGGTACCAAGACCAAATTACTAGCTAAATCAGAAACACAGAGATAGCACATTAACCTGATTCAATTACTTCATATAGAATATGAAGATCAACAGAATCCGTCCTGATTCTCTACACAAATCGCAAAAACAGCATGAAAACTCTGCACATGGAATCTGACCATTGCACTACTACACTGCATAATAACGGACATTCACCATTTCACTACACTATATAATAACAGCCATAATAACAGCCACGTATGTAATCCAACCAAATGAAATGTGGCATCAAACACATTCGTAACTAACACGTACTTAAAAATTAAAAATTATTATATATGTTGTGATTTGCGTTCACCTCTGTCAAATCACCTCCACAGATGTCATATGTTTAAAACAATTTGATTCGTGTCCCGATTCTCATACAATAGTGCTAAATTTGGTATTGATTTTTCTTCATTTCCTGAATGTGCCCATAATTCTATGGACTATTCCATCATTTCCTCAATGTGCCCGTAATACATGAATTTAATACTTTTAAATAAGTATTAAATAATGCTTATATTTCATAATATACATTTCGATTACATCTTATTTGGTACTACCACAGCTAGTTTTTAGATTTTAAAAACTTTCACACCATTCACAAATGGCAGATACAAAAAAACAAAAAGCTTTTATCAAATCACTTCGTGATTGACCAAATATGAGCTGCCTACAGCTTTTATTTTAAGCATGCTTCATTATTTTTTCCGGGGCATTTTCATTTCTCTGAAAATGGCACTTTGATGAGGGTGCCCTTTATCTATCGCATTCGGACCTACCTTTTTCAATATCTCCATATTTTCAGAATTCTTCATGTATGACCATTTTTCTTTACTACTACTGCTGTTTACTCATTTTTTGTTTTATTTTGAAATAAAATGGTAAAATATTTACTGTATATGTACTTTTTGGGCAGGATCTCCTTCCTCATAAGCACTGCTGGGTGTAGACCGCTGCCTTGGGTTCTTTGCACTGCTGGATGTCTCTGCCCCGAAGAAAGATTGTGGCGAGCTGACACAGCAGCTGTTTGTTACCAGTAGAGCAACCCTAGCTGGTTTACACGGAGACCACCCGACATAGCCAGTAATAGCTACCGGGATTGCTTCAAGGTGCGGTCATTGTCTAGAGACAGGAGGCCTAGCCAACGGGCCTTGACAGTCAGAGCGATAGCTCCTATTCAGATCCATATGCCTGGTATGCTATCTGTTCTTATCACTGAACATGGCCATTTGCAGGAGGGTTTTTTTTCAAAGATTGAGAGTAACTTGCTGATCTCGCCTGCGTCTTCACTTCTCCCATGAATCTAATAAGACCACAATTGCAGCGTGTGCCTCTAGATAAGGGTTTGTGGCCTGCTAGATTTCAGTCAAACAATTGAAGTGCCCCTGTACAGTACCCTTGTACAGTGTTGTCTGTGGCGGGGTAACAGAAAGCATAAGGTCAGATTGTCTCTGGCTACCAGTTGTAGACTCCTGAAGGAGATACGGGCATAGTCTTCCGGTAGAGATCATTAGCCATGACCTGGCGGCCCACCAATGTTCTTTGTATACAGCTGATAGATCAAACATATACACAAAAAGAACAAAGAGGGATTGATTCACCGGGTTGATAAGCACCTCACTGGGTGAGCAGGTGAGAGTGAGCAGTCATGGGTGAGCATTTCATTAGCCCCACAGCAAGAATGGTTCCCTGATCCGATTTTTATTCCGCCACTTTACCCAGATCCACCAGTTCCTACTATTTTTCCGGATCTGCTACCTTCTGTCTGAGAAGCCGACAGAGAAGCTAGCTAAGCCCGAAAAGCAAGAAGAAGTATAGTATCCGAGCATGAAATTGGCAAGAATGTTGATCCGATCATAGTAAAGGAGAATGAATGAGGCCTCGCTCGGGTACAGAAGCATGGAAGCTGGTTACCATACAGAATTCCTACCTGGAACATGTGGACTTCGTAGGCGTAATGCTTTTCCTGCGCCCTTGCTAACGCCATTGCCATTGTTCAAAGCGGACCTGCTAGAAAATCTTCGTTCCAGGACATCGACCGCTGCAAGAAAATCTGGCAACCGTCTTCCTTCCGCTGCAAGAAAACTGCCCTGCCCTGCGACAACTGGAACAAACCCTGGCCAGTTCTTTGACCGCTGCTCTGCCCTGCCCTGCTCTTTGACAACTGGAACATGCATGCAGATTCTAATAAGAATTCTATGCGCGGAAATTGTCCAAACATTTTATGCTTACTGATTAATGCTAGCATTAATCAATAGAAACTAGAAAAATAAGATTCAAGAGGAACCAAGTTAGATTTAACCTAAGTTTTGGTCACTCTGGCCTCGATATGAGGCCAAATAAGACCTCCAAATTGTGGATTGGTCCTTATCCGCGGCAGTCAATTTGGATTGGTCCTTATCCGCGGCAGTCAGAAAATTGTCGTTAAAAACTTTATATTAGTAAAATGTCTCGATTTCATTTTCCTCCAGTGACTAACTAAAAAACCCAAAAGCGATTACAATAGTCCCTGCCATGCCGCAGGCGGCAGGGACTAATAAAACATTATGTTTCCAATCAAATTAAAAAATAAAAAACATGATAAAATTTAGTATGGTGATCAAATATTTCTTATGAACCCTCCATAAATCTCGTGGCCGTCTGGCTTCTCTCGTCTTATCAAAATAAAGGTCAACAATCAATAATGCAAGCGTCAAAGTAAAGAAAGAAAAAGAGCGCTAAAAAATTCAAAAACAGAGATACATGCAGAGTAAGGAATCACATAACACCAACGAGTCTCTCTTTGTCCGAAAAATATGTTTGTATGGTTCTCAAATTTCTATTTTGTTATATCTCTTAAATTTGTCCCTTTTTTAAATTTGTACTGGGTTGTAATTAAATGATCCAATTGAATTTTTTTTATATAATTCATCTATTGAGCATAACTAAATAGTCTTGTTAATTTTTTTCTATATGACTTTCATATAGATAGTAATTCTAGTGAAGCAATGTGTTTACTTGTTTAAGTGTATTTGGAATTCTTGTTTATAGATAATATTTTTTATTTGAAATCTATACAATTTGATATAGTAGAAGTGTGATGTATAAAACATTCATGAAATTTAAAATTATTTTTCATTTCAGCTGAAAAAAATAATCTATTTTAACTGGGTAATATTGAAAAGATAAAATAAAGCTAACTTTTTAAATTGAATTATAGCCTTTGTCTTCCAATGATTAAAATTAACCCAACCACAACTAGTAAAAAAAACTCCTAATCAATAATTAAAATTGAGCCCCTCTCAACCTTTATTTAAAATATTATTTAAAATATATTTCTCATTTAGTTCAATTCCAATATATATATATATATATATATATATATATATATATATATATATATATATTAAAAACATGTATTTATTTTGTTTCATAAATTATAAGTTCAAAATGTTTGAAAGGTCTTATACACCAATTTGGTGTCTAGTTTGACTATGACCTTAAAATTGGATTATTATTATTATCATTGATGAAATGAGTTTTCCTTACTCAAATACTAGATTTACACAATTTAATAAAAAAAAAAAATTTCTAAATTTCTCAAAGAAAAAGATATTTTCATTCTGACTTGAATAAAAATAAGAAACACAAAAAATATTTTAAAAATTCAGAAAAGAGTTGCAATAAGAAATACAATATATATTTTTAAGAATTTTAAGAATTACATTTTGAATAGAATTTATAGGATACTTATTCGTTTATAATTTAGTTAATGTTGACTTTGTTAATTTATGGTAATTAATAATTAAATTTAAAAAATTTATTAAATTATTTTTTATTTAAATTATTTTTTCTATTAGTTAAATAACATATATTATTTTTCTAAATATGAAATTTGTGTTTTGGTTATATATATATATATATACCAGGTTGGCAGGTTGGCTATTGATAATCCCCAACTTATAGCTACACTATTTTCTATATGCTTTTATCACACCCATTTCAATCACATTTGTCATGGTTATCCATTTTTGCCTTGCACTAGAACATTAGAACAATAGGTTAAGCTCTATAATTTATCTTAATAGTTTTAAATATGAAATACTTTATAATCTATGATTTTGAAACAATATTTTCATGTTGGCATGCAATGAACTTCAACGTTTTAGCAATTGTTGTTATCCTCACTTCATCCTTGAATTAAGTTCTTTCTAATTTCTCTTCATATATATAGGGTGTCTTTTGTAATTCATGAATTGAAAGTGGCTAAGGTACATGGGAAAAAGAAATAGTAATCTCAATGTCATATATACCAATCATATATATAGGGCGTCTTTTGTAATTCATGAATTGAAAGTGGCAAAAGTACATGGGAAAAAGGAAACAGTTTGGGAAAATGGAAACAGTTATGTCAATGCCATATGTACAAATCAGTGAACAAGCAAACAATAATTTTATGGATAATTCAAGAATTAGATATTGAATTAACTGTTTATGGATAATTCAAGAATTAGATATATAATACAAGTTAATTCAAGGTTATTTATTTTTATTTTCATTTGTCTTTTTAAATGATTATTTCGAATATTTATTAATTAAATTTGAGTTTCTTTTAAACCTTGTTATTTCCATCTTTTTGTTGGAAATTTTGTGTTGTTTTATGTAACTAATTTCTCTAAGAAAAAGTGTAAAAATGTTTCCTTTAGTCACCCAGGCTAAATATTTTAAGTCTTTTTTAAACCTTGTCATTTTCATTTCTTTTTGTTGCAAATGTGGTGTTATTTTAAGTAACTAATTTTCTTAGATTTTCATTTCTTTTTGTTGCAAATGTGGTGTTATTTTAAGTAACTAATTTCTCTAAGAAAATGTGCAAAATTTTTTCCTTTAGTCACCCAAAGTAAATATTTCTTACTTGAAGAAAATAATTATCTCCATTAATGGGACCACCATTTGATAGCAAAGGCACAAGTGGAAATTTTATGTGAAGTCCTTTTCAAAACTTTTCAAACAATTTAGAGAAATCCCTAAAATGTATCTTGTATGTTTTGTTCATGAAGTTCTAATACTACTAGTATAATATGAAACATCCATTGTATACAACCAAACAAACTAAACTAACCAAAAAATATGTAAAAAAATTAACAGAGTTTAGGAATTCTTGTTATTGTGTCTAGGATGGGCATGACTCCTAGTTATGAATGATAGGATGCAAGGGTTTTTCCTTGCAATTTTTCATCATCCTTTAATATATTTCGAAGTTGGAATGGACCAATGAAGATTACTGAGATGATATGCTTATGATTTCTTCGAAGGCAAGTCTTTGCTTTAATTTAATTGCTTGACTTGATCCTATAGATGTTTTATCATATCCTCCTCTACATTTTTTTTCCTTTTTACTCTCCTCTCCAATCTCCTAAAAGATAATTTGACTTCTTTTCTTTTCCGATTAATCCCTCATTTTTTTCAAGTGTTTGTTGGTGTCTTGATTGTTCTTTACATATTCTCTCTCCTAGTCATTGCATAGTATGTACTACCAACTCTTGAGTTTAATCATATTAATAATCCACAGCATTAAACTTGATAATGAGATTTCCAGCAAGACACAACCATAACAAAGGTTGAATACCCTTCATCCACAAGCGTGCAGTGCACATTTTGATTGAATATGCACACCAAGATATGGAAGGCGACCTGATGGGAGAGTAGAAATCAAGGGGGGTCGACGTAAAATGTAATCAAACTTGACTCTAAGTGATCATAAAGAAATCATTACAACAAACTCTCCAAATTCTAACCCAAATACCAAATATTTAATTGAAGCCATATAGAGATCACATATAAATTACCAAGTACGAGTCTCCAAACAACTCAAATACCACCTAATGAAGTTCTCACATGCAGGCCATAGTGGGCTTAAACCAACAAATTTACAAAGATGTTATGCCAAACTAATTTGAGGGCACATATGATGAAAACTAAAAGACTCATTGAAAGGAAATAATTTACTGAGGTGATTTCCTTTCTTTCAAAACTCAACGAGTGTAAAACATTTTTTTATTGAAAACAAAGGT
Organism: Pinus albicaulis; assembly: GCA_034641835.2. Lineage (NCBI taxonomy): Eukaryota > Viridiplantae > Streptophyta > Pinopsida > Pinales > Pinaceae > Pinus > Pinus albicaulis. The sequence goes on from CM076579.1 coordinate 403,554,870, forward strand.
CACCAAGAAAGACATGATGAAAAGATAGAACATATGTATCTACAATCCCAGCTAAGTGAGGGTCAAAAGAGAAGATATATGCATCAACCTGGGATGAAATAATCCACATGATTTACCAAATACCAATTATGCTAAGCTTGACTTCAAGGAGATGGGGGGTTTTCGTCGACTGTTAAATCGGGGGTGTGCTTGTCCATATTTACACACGATGAATTCTCCCTTTCTCTTTTTTCAATGGTGTTTTATGATGCCCCAAACCATATCTCGAAGCCTTGTCTCACAACAAAACAACTTGATAGGCACTTGAACTTGAAATGTCCACCATTGTTCTTAACCTTAAAGCCTTTCCTGAAATTCATATTTCACAACACAACAAACTTATAAGCACTTGAACTTGGAATGCCCACCATAGATACTAACCTTCAATTCAAAGGTGCCAGTGACCTAGGCCACAATCACACACACATACCAAGTGGTGAAAAACCCCTCATGCAAAGGGTAAGCGGTGAAAAACCCCTCATGCAAAGAGTAAGAGAATGTTTGTATATTCTTACAAATGACAAGGGAGTAAGACATGCTACATGGTGGTAGTGGCTATGTTGACACAATGAAATAATGACTTCATTAGGAGTTATTGTATTGAGGCAAGTTTAAGTTTTTTTGCATCCATAATTAGTAAATATGGGGGGAATTTGCTTGAAGCGAAGGCAAGTTTCAGATAGTATATAGCATGACCAACCAAATGTGGAAATTAAACTCACTCCCCTTCTATTACAACTTGTAGCATGCAAAAAACTTGGTATTATTGTGCCTACACAACTTTTTTTTGGGTCAGTCGCTCAATTTTTGAGGTTTTTTGAAATAATATTCTTTCTTTCTAGTGTCTAGGGCATCGAGTTAGATTTTGGTCCATTCTATTTTCCTATTGGTCTTGTTCTATGTGTTTGATGGGAATGCTTCTTATCTTGCTCCTCTATGGTTTCTACCTCTTGTGGCCTTTCAAATGAACCACTCTATGGGAAAGGAGACAAATCCAAACATCTGTAGCCATTGGTGACCAATTTGTATTTGTGGGCTCAAAGGAATTTCACAAGCTGGGGATCTTATAACATTAAGATGGCAGGAAACACTAAAGACTTACAACCTCAATTGCAGGAGTAGATTCACAAACTAGAAAAGAAGATTCTTGTCCTCCAACTTAAACATAATTAATTAGTATCTAGCATCAAAATAACCATGGAGATTCTCATTGATCATCAATGTCTCATGCATCAATTAGATGATAAACTTTCTAGTTTGCACCTACTATTGGAAGAATTGCAATTCCCCATTATTCAAAGTTACTCTAATCCTTCATCCTTCAACAACACTATCAATTCTATCAACCTTATTGTTCTTAACCTCAATACACCAATTCAATACTTAGAGATGGGTACAATCCATATTTATTTTACTTCTCCTCTGCTCACCAAGTAGAATGTTTGTTAAAACATGTAAAATTTTGAGATATTTTAAAAGATATTTACAATTAGATATTCTAGTTTTGATATAATCATACGTTGGCATTTTTGGGAGTTCGAAAGAACTTTTAAATTTAAGATTATCAACCAAATTTTATAATTCCTTAATGTATCTTAATACAACAGCTACACTCAATTACAAATTTTCAAATTAATATAAATATTCTTTTAATATTTTTGAAAGAAAAAAATTGTTATAAAATCATGTCCTTTTCAAATTTGTAAAAGCATGAGATGCATCTAGCGTTGTAGTATTCATCTTCAGCTCTAGTGTTGAATAAACTAAATGAGTGGTTAAAATCAACGGTACTAACTAAAAACGAGCTTATAGACATCCTTATTCGACTGGCACAGTCTCAAACTTCACGGTCAAACATATCTTTTTATTTGTGGGGCTTTTAGGTCGATCATTTTCCTGACAATCCACCTCACATGGTGATTATCATGTCTCAGTTTCCAATAAAATTGTCGCCGTTGTAGATTTGAGATCACGTAGTGATTATCATGTCTTGCTTTCCAAGAAAATTGTTGCTGTTCTTATTTTTTCTCAAAAACTTTTCAATGGTAAGAAAACTTCTATCTGGAAAAACCGTCGTGAAGTCGTTATCCTGTTACAAAGAAATGGAAATTCAATGGTTTGACTGCAGATAAAGAGAGCCTGGACCCCAAGCAATAATATAATGTTATCTCACATAGAGGAGCAAGTCAATATGTGGCCACATCAAATCAGGATTTTATGAAGTATCGTGACCAAATTTCTTTTGAATTGCGACAAACCCAGCCAATCGACGTAACAATTAAAATTATGTAAAAAAATTTGGCAGTCACCTGTAGACAATTGACTGCCGCACTCAATTATGTAATTTCTTTTTACTAGTGACCTGTAGACAATTGACTGCCCCACTAACAGCAATCTTAAACCTCATATAGACTTGTTATATACTCATGGCATCCTCTCGTATTGGTCACCAATCTTTTCCTTTCGGTTTGTGTAGGTCTACTTACTGAGAAAGAATTCATAGCATGCCATCCCGGTCTAATTCCAGGCAAAAGATAAGTATGCATTCTGAGCCCGGGCATATCCCCAAGAGAGGGCAAGTGAAGGCAGCCAGTGCCTCTTCCCTTGCCCACTCCATCAAGTCTTTTTTCACACCACATTCCTTCTCCAGTCCTCATAGCTCTTCACAGTACTCCATGATGGCTGCTTCGTCATCTTCAGCCTCGATATTGAGTTCAAGTTCAAGCTAATGGGTTTTGCGGAGCAATGGACATATGTTGCTCACAACATGAGGAAACACAGCAGTGGAAATAAAATATTTTCGGTGGGTAAAGGCACCAGCAGAAGTCCCCACATGAGTGGAATGGCATGGTTCTGAAGATAGATATGCTTGCCTTCACAGGACTGTTCGCGGACATATGAATATGGAATAGGATATCCTTATAGCCTGCAGTTGTCATCGTTGCTATCACATCTTATTCAAAATTATCTACTCTGACAGGAGTGTTTAGTCTTCGTCCTCTTTGTAATAAAAGGATTACTGTATCATTCAAAACGGTGTCATTTAATGATTGGAGTTAAGATTGATTTATGAAGGTAATATGATCATCTGTCATAAAAGTTCAGATTGCAATCTTCTAGAGTAGTTTTCAAAGGTCCAACATATAAATCCTTTTTGTTTTCTCCTTATTTTGAAGTTGGGGAGTTCGAAATGCAATCATTTCTCCAAAGAAATAACTTGAATCAGCGGGCAGCTGCGGTCTCTGAACTCTTTGGTTTCATTTTCAAAGAAATAACTTGAATCAGCGGGCAGTTGTGGTGTCTGAACTGTGTTTCATTTTGTTAAATAGCTGCTATAATAGTTCCACCTTCCAGATTTTTTGCTGTCTTAATCTATTTCAAGGCACAGATATGTACTCGGGCATATATATTTTGTTGCAGAAAGTATAAGGCACAGGATTCAAATCGGCAGGCGTTTTCATGCAATATTAAAAACAAAGTACTCGAGCCACATTTTGCATTTAATTTCTTACACACCGCATTCACTTGCTTTTTGCCCTCACATCGCACCCCACAAGTTTTAATTTTTACCTCTTAAGCTTTTGCCGGCCAATGCAATTTGGTGGGACCCATTATACCTTGCCGCATTACCAAATCCGCCCACCAACCTTCGTTATCACCTTACTCAAATTTTTTCATTTTGCACTTCCTGTTGTTTACTGCGTCGCATACCACACTCCGCACATCTTAACATTCACCGTTTAAGCCCCACACCAAAAATTGCAATGTTGCGATGCGACATCGTCATCACACATCGCAAATCTTAAATATCGCACTTCGCATGATTTACCGTTTAACTTTTTTTACACTCGTAGTTTGCACTTCGCACTTTTTATGATTTACCTTTTTTCCGCCCGCATTCCGCACTTCACATTTCTTATGTCTTACCTTTAAATGCCCGCAAGTTATCTCATCTAAGTTGTGATGCGATCGCAATCACACGTCGCAAGTTCAGGGGGATAGCGCCTGCAATATATATGTTTTAAGTTGCGATGCGATATTGCCATTACACATCGCAATCGCAAAAAAAATGATTTTCCTGTATGCGCCAATTAATTGTTAAAATCACCGAAATGCGATTTGTGGTGAAAGGTGCGGACACAATGTGGTTTCGAAGATGAAACCCATAAAATTTCAAATCCAATTTTTTGTGTTTTGTACGCTGTTTCGTGTAGAAAATAGAAAAACAGAGCCGAAAGACGTTTGGTTGTTAACTGTCTGATCCAGCATTGAATTGCATTAAACTTACAAGCCCCGCCATTTTGTATTAAAATAATGTAATTTCATTTGTTTGCAAAGTTGAATAGAAGAAAAATTCCTCTCCTGTATTCTTGCTATATATGTGTGAATTTTTATTTCCGCATATTTTGCATTCTGTGTGTTGTTTATTTCCATTTCCAACATAGTATTAGAGCATACCAGAATTTCCAACAAAAATTCTCCTTGAATTCCATTGGGATTTTTCAAAGTAAAGTTCCATTACTTTGCATTGACAGTCGACCCGAATTAATTGTTCCAAAATTTTAGATAAGTTAAAGTTGGGATTTTCAAACTAAAGTTGCATTGTCAATCGACACCGTATTAATTGTTGCCGAAATCTAGATAGAGTTAAATTTGGGATTTTTACTTTAAAGTTGCAGTGACAGTGGAACCCGAATTAATTGTTGCCAATTTAATCTTGGAGCAATACTTGAACAAAACGATTTCAACACTTCTGATTAACCACACTTTTTCGATGGTACTCGAATTAATTTTTTCCAATTTAATGTTGGAGCAAAACCTGAACAAAATTATTTCAACACTTCTCATTAACCACACTTTTTCGATGGTACTAGGAGGGTTTCATCTCCATTTAGTATTCCATCTCTTAATATGGAAGTGGATCGCTTTAATCAAGAAAACGCGAGGAGCAGCAATGGGACTATCGATTTTAGGTAAATGATGAAATGGTGAGGAAGGAATTAAAATTGAAAATTATATATTTTTTTAACAATGAGCAAAAAACAATCAAATATTGAATATACCAATATGAATGTGTATTGTTATGCAGAAGATAATCAACAAATACATAACAAAAACAAACATTTCTGAGGTGACACAGAGAGACAAGAATTCGATACCTTTCCTTTTAAAACCTATATCCATCCTGCAACGAGACTATGACAGCACTTTACTTCATTGCAATTATTTTATTTAGAATTTAAAAATAAAAAACACTTGAACTGAAAAGCAATCCTCCCAATGCAATTAAAAATTCAGGACCTAGCTTTACTTTAACTGTTACTGATTAATGAATGATGTGTACGGAGCCTTTCTCTAATATATGATCCCTGCAACTTTTTAAAACAAATCCACTGTTCTGAGAAAGACTAATAAGCAATGCTCTGTACAATGTCGAGCATGGATCAGGCAACCCTCAAATTGCAATTGAAAAAAAAAAAAAAAAACAATTATGAGCTCATAAAGAATATAGTTTCACCTCAATTGTTTTGAATAATGAATGATATCTTTGAAGCTTTTCTCAACTATGTTATACAGAATATAGTTTCACCTGAATTTTTTTGAATAATGAATGATATCTATGAAGCTTTTCTCAACTATATTGTACATGCCATTTGTTTAAAGATCAGATCCGAAATGCTGTCGAAAAGAACAAATAAACTAGGATCTATACTAATTAGAACCAAGTCAACAAGGAAGCCACCGAAGGCAATTAGAAAATCTATGGATGCATTGCAAACATAACTTGACCTTAATTGTTATTAAATAATTATAAATAAATGACCAGTACAAAACTTTTCCTGTTATGTTGATCCGTGCATTTTTCCAAATATAAATCCCAAAGTTAAGAAAATAATTAAATATGCTATGATCTCAACACAACTAACAAGCAACCCACCGGATGTAATTAAAAAAACATTGCATGCGTCCAGAACATAGTTTTACCTGCTCAAAAGAGTTTTTCTCCTCCAAACAAATAAATCCCAAATATTGTGGGCGACGAGAAAATAAACCATGTCGGCAGAGCTATTCTCCACTCCGCTTTAAGCTATGCAATTTTGTAAAGAACAAATCCAAAATGTCGTGTGGAAAGATCAAAATAGCTATAATTTAATTGTAGAGAGCAATGCTGTTAACTGCACTTAAATGTCAAACGTAAATTAAAAGTGAAGTAAACCGGAAACAAAGTGCCCTAAAATGGAAGCATTAAAGCCTAATTGTGGCTATTTCATTCTATACGAATCTCGGTATTTTTTATATTTTTATTTTTTCATACTGTTTTTTTCTTGGTGTTTTTCTTACCAGTAAATAAAAGAATCTAGACGGAGCGAGAATTGGATTTAATTAAAAAAGAAATGATAATTAAAAAAAGAAATGTTATGATTTTTACTAAGTAGAATAAAAAAAAAAAAAAAATATTGTCATTTTTATGGGATAGAATTTTAAAAAAGAAGAAGAAATGTTATCATTTTTATATAATAGAATGTTATTGTTATAGAGTTTAAGCATCCATGTATCAATTACAATTTAGTAGTTGATATGGAAGATCAAAAATTTTAGTTGTCATGAATCTTTTTTTTGCTGCTCACTAAGGATTAGTTTCAATTTGAATCAACTCCCCATCTTCTTGATCCTCTGATTTACAAATGGTATTTACTAATACTTTATGGTTCTACTTGCATATCTTTTTACTTCCTACTCCAGTTTTCCTTATTTATGTTGCTTGCATTTACTACTTGTTCTACTTGATTGCATTTATGAATATCACCTACATGTGTTTTTAATGTCAACTTATTAGGAAGGAGTGACAATAAGCACTAGGGATTAAAATTGATTCAATGCACATGTGCATGAACCATTAATCCACATGTGCATTACTTATTAGGCCTATAATTCTTATAGTAAAATATTCTTTCAAGTTATATTTCTTTTATGGAAAATTGAGTTTTTGGAAGTTTTAAATAGTTTTTATTATATTTTTCTTCATTAGAGATTACAACAATATCCATAAAATAATCCTATATTTTGGTTGCTTTCAAAAACACTCATTGTGATTGTTTAAATAATTGGGCCAATTATGTGTGAGAAAGGAAAACACTTTCATTGTACCATAACACATTCATGAAATGAAGGAAGAAATTATGCTATTGAATTTCTTGAATATGGTTCATATATAGATTATAAGTAAATAGTCCAATTGAATTCCCTCTATAAAATTGATATATTGGACTTAACTAAATAGTCATAGTCCTGTTAAATTCCTTCAATATAATTTCTATATAGATTGTGATTCTAGAAAACCAAGATATATATTTGAAATTGTTTTATATATATATTATTTTTTATTTGAAATCTAATATACTAAAAGTTGTTGGAGTTAATGTTTACATTCTATATTTGAGAAATTGGTTTGTGATGGTTGAGAAATTCTCTCAACCTCTCTCTCTAAATTAGGAATAAGTTGGATCTCAGAAACTCTATTTAATAGAGTAATCTAAATGTAATCACTGTGTGTGAGCATGTTTACACATACACCATTTGTGTATAATATATGAGTGTGTTTAGTAATTGAGTGCTTTTCAGTAGTTTTTATCATCTTATCGAAGCATAGGATCAGAAGCCTGTGTATTGTGTTGTGAGGAAATTCCTGAAACTGCACGGACCTTTGTTCAATGGTTTTTTTTTTTTTAGCATTCCACTGGTGAGCGTGGACTGTGTTTGGTGTAGTGGTGCATTTTCAGTCTTTTCTGTGTTACCAATATTTGGAGGGGTCCTGCGGAAGTTGTTGGGCATTCTCGACTGTGGTTGTTGTTGAAGGCATCAATATAAGGTCCCTAAGTGTGAAAACCTTCATTGTGGAGGGTTGTGGTTAATCGTTCACAACTGTATTAAATTTTGTGGATTCTACAGCAACGTGTTCGACCTTTGGGTGTGAAGCTGCTGCTTCCTTTGGTAATGAAACTGTTCTTTTGGAGAAATACATTTCTCGACCACGACATATAGAAGTACAGTTTTTTGGAGATAAGCATGGAAATGTAGTGCATCTATATGAAAGGGACAGTAGCATACAGAGAAGGCATCACAAGATCATCGAAGAATCCCAACACCTAATCTTACAGAATAATTATGGTGTCATTTGGGTCAAGCGGCAGTATCTGCAGCCAAGGAAGTGGGCTATTATAATGCAGACACTATGGAATTTATAATGGACACTCTATCCGGTCAAATTTTTTTCTTGGAAATGAACACTCGTCTTTAGGTTGAACACCTAGTGACTGAAATGGTAATTGGTCAAGATCTTGTAGAGTGGAAAATCCGAGTTGGAGGAGAATGATGTGTCCATAGCGCTAAGCCAGAGTTATAATTATTTGTATTAATATATATTAGTTTTGTAAATTAAGTTATGATGAATTTCATAGAAATTTTATGATGCAATAACTGATTCTAGATACATTCTGTATCTAGACGACTTCCCTAGATAACTGGCGAGTACAGCGATTAGCACCCATGTATTTCGGTGGATGGGAGCTTGTCCATAGAATGACTAGGAGTTCAGCAATTGCAAACTTGTAATCAATTGTATTTGAAGAGATCAAATGGCAGTAAGGCTCAACATGGATAGTTGTCCAGATAGTATGGCAGTTGCGGATCTAGAGAAGGATCCCTCATTAGTCGTAGACATTGAGTGGTCTCCTAATGAGGTTATGCGACAGATTGGGATGATGTCCAGTAATTGACTTCGGGAGGTCCTTGATTCGAGAGTTGAGGAAGCGAACTCGGGAATCCAACTTGCCAACTACACCTTTACGAGGGTTATGAGGCAACTTGATGGAGCATCTACTGATAAGCTAAAGAATGATTGATTATTCTGTTATTTATGAGTGATTTCAATAAATTCATGTAATGTAATCATTAAGGGGGGATGTTGGAGTTAATGTTTACATTCTATATTTGAGAAGTTGGTTTGTGATGGTTGAGAAATTCTCTCAACCTCTCTCTCTAAATTAGAAATAAGTTGGATCTCAGAAATTCTATTTAATATAATAATCTAAATATAATCAGTGTGTGTGAGTGTGTTTACACATACACCATTTGTGTATAATATATGAGTGTGTTTAGTAATTGAGTGCTTTTCAGTGATTTTTATCAAAAATAACTTGATATAATAGATTGTGAAATTTAAAATTATTTTTCATTTTTATATAAAATTAATATATTATTTTAACTTACTAATATTGCTAAAATGAATCGACCTTCTCAACTTAATCTGATGATTAAAATTAACCAAATGACAATTTATTAAAAAAATCTCCCATCCGAATTTTAAAATTGAGGAACTCCCAACGTGTACTTAAAATATTATTTAAAAAATATTTTTCACTAAATTCAACGTTATATATATATATATATATATATATATATATATATTAAAACTATATATTTCTTTTCATAAATTATAAGTTCAAGACCTTTGCAAAAGAGTTTGTTTTTATGCAAATGATCATTGATGAAATAAGTTTTCCCTAAATACTAGCTTCACACAATATAATAAATAGTTTTTTTTCTAAATATCTCTTAGAAAAAGGTTATTTTATTTTTTACTTGGAAATACTAGATATATTTTCAAAAATCACAAAAGGGTCGTAGTAAGAGTTACATTGTGAATGGCTTTTAGTGGATACTTATTAGTTTAGAATTTAGTTAATGTTAAATTTATTAATTTATCTTCATTAATAAAATTAAAAAAAAAATAATTATTATTTATTTAATTTATTTCTAAAAGAAAATTATGTGAACATTTATTTTCATATTGGTTAAATAACACGTGATTTAACATTAGTCTTTTAAATATAAAATTTATTTTTGGTAAGTTAAAATAAAAAATATATTTAAAAAAAAACACAAATTTCTCATTGGGATGTTTTGAAAGCACTAACAAATTCATGATCTACATTGCAATGAGCATTGATTCTTGTCTATACTTAGTATAGTCACTATTTTATAACTATGACTACTCATATTGGTAGGTTGTCCATCTGCAATGCTTTTCACCACTTAGTTATTCATAATCTCTTCCTTATAGTTACATTATACGTTGAGCACTTACAATACTTCTTACCACTTAGCTATTCATAATCCCCTTTTTATAGTTACACTATTTTCCATGTGCTTCTATCACACCCATTTCAATCACATTTGTCATGGTTGTCCATTCTTGCCTTGCATTAAAATAATATATGACAGATAGACAATAAGTGAGGCTCTATAATCAATCCTAATAGTTGAAATTTTGAAAAACATTATAATCGATGATATTGAAATAATACTTGTATCTATGTTTGCATGCAATGAACTTCAAAATTTCCACCATTGTTGTTATCCTCACTTCATCCTTGAGTGATTATTTAGGCTACAATATTTTATTTATCCATTTCTCCCATTGACTATGAAAATTAATCTCTTTCTAATTTCTCCTCATATATAAGGTCTTTTTTGTAATTCATGAATTGAAAATGGCTAAATACACTACAAAAATAAATAGTTATGTCAATGTCATATGTATCAATACGAAAGAAATGGTTATGTCAATGTCATATGTACCCATGAGTGAACAAGAAAGCGAAAATTCAATCGATAAATCAAGAATTAGTCATCAAACACAAGCTAACTCAAGGTTATTTCATTACATTTACAGTTTTCCTTTTGAACTCATATTTAGGAAATTTGTTAATTAAATTTGACTCTCTATTAAACCTTGCTATTTTCACCCCTCTTTGTTGCAAATTTGGTGTTATTTTAAGTAATTAATTTCTTTATGAAAAAATTTAAAAATGTTTCCCATAGTCACCCAAGCTAAAGATTTCTTACCTGATAAAGAGAATAATCATCTAATCAATGGGACCATCATTCCATAGTAAAGACACAAGTGAAAATTTTATGTGAAGTCCCTTTCAAAAGTTTTCAAACAATTTAGGGAAATCTCTAAAATGTATCTGTTATGTTTTGTTCATGAAATTCTAATACTAGTAGTATAAACATGGATTGTATACAACCTCACAAACTAAACTAACCAAAAGAAAATGTAAAACATTTAAGAGAGTTTAGGAATTCTTGTAACTGTGACTAGGATGGGCATGCCTCCTAGTTATCAATGATAGGATGCAAGGGTTTGTTCTTGCAATTTTCCTTATGTGTGAAACTATAGTTTCATCATCCTTTAATACATTTCAAAGCTGGACTCAACCAATGAATTTTACTAGAGATGATATGATTATGATTTCTTCAAATTCAAGTGTCTGCTTTAATTTAATTGCTTGACTTTTTCATATAGATGTTTTATCATATCCTCCTCTACATTTTTTTCCATTTTATGCTCCTCTCGAATCTCCTAAAAGATAATTTGACTTCTTTGATTTTCCAATTAATGCCTCATTTTTTTCGAGTGTTTGTTGGTGTCTTGTTAGTTCTTTACATATTCTTTATCCAAGTCATTGCATAGTATGGACTGCCAATTAGTGCATGCATCCAAATGGAAATTATGTAGAAGAGTAGAGAATGAAAAAATAAGTTCTCACACACACATAAGACACAAGGCATGCTCTCTAGGAAACCCTTTAAGGAGAAAACCCAGCTGGAAGTTGAAGTTTCTTTGCTCTCTTTCTTTGTCCGGAAATATAGCTGCAAGTACAAAGAAGTAATGTTTGTGGCCCATGGACATCTACATTGCACATTTCGTCTTTGTGTTCTCTACCTCATATCTCTCCTTGTTATCTTCGCTCATCTATGGAACAAAATGCTCTCTAAAATAATGGAATGCCTCTTCCTCCTAGTAGCATGTTTATCACAGAACATGATAGCCTACTAGTGGTTAATTTTGACTATATAAACTCTTAAATAGAGTACAATATAGACTCTTATAGAATCTTTTACATCATAATCTTGTTGCTAGCCATTTTTTCATGAATAATGAGGGATGACACCACATCCTCCCAAACTATAGTTTTGAAAATCGAAAGTCAACTTCTCAGTGGCATAACTTTTTCATACAGATTCTGATTGATGCACTTCATGCGTCCTTGGAAAGGTATTTGTGTGTAGAATAGCACAAAAAGGTGTTACATAAATCAGCAAAGTATTACCTCCAAAAAACGTCCTTTATGTCTCAAAACACTCTCGGAAAGTTTCAGAACTCGTTTTGCGAAACTGGGGCCCGCTGGTAAAAATGGTCCCATGAGTTGATTCCTCCATTTTTTCCACTCTTAATGCATCACGATGGATGCTAAATAATATAATGATCCAATATGAAATAGCAAGTCACCTAGGCCACAATCACACATGCATACCAAGTGGCGACAAACCCCTCATGCAAAGAGTAAGAGAATGTTTGTCTATTATGACAAATGGCAGTGAGTAAGATGTGCTACATGGTGGTAGTGGTTATGTTGACACAATAAAATAATGAGTCCATCAGGAGTCATTGTATTGAGGCAAGTTCAAGATTTTTTGCATTCATAATTAGTAAGTATGGGGGTAAGCTTTGTTTGAAGCGAAGGCAAGTTTCAGATGGTATATGTCATGTCCAACCAAACATAGAAATTAGACTCATTCCCCTTCTGTTATAACTTGTAGCATGAAAAAAACTTGGTATTACTGTGGCTAGAGGGCTTTTTTATGGGTTGATGGCTCAATTCCTAAGGTTTTGTGAAATAATATTCTTTTTTTCCAGTGTCTAGTGCATCAAGTTAGATTTTGGTCCATTTCATTTTCCTATTGGTCTTGCTCTATGTGTTCGATGGCAATGCTTCTTTTCTTGCTCCTCTATCGTCTGTATCTCTTATTTCCTTTTAAATGAACCACTCTATTGGAAAGGAGACAAAGTGAACCGTGTACAACCATTGGTGACCAATTTGTATTTGTGAGCTCAAATAAATTTGACAAGTAGGAGATCTTGTAACTTTAGGATGATGAGAAACACTAAAGACTTATAACCTCAATTGCGGGAGTAGATTCACAAACTACAAGAGAATATTATTGTCCTCCAGCTTAAACACAATCAATTGGTATCCAGCATCACAATAACCATGGAGATTCTCATTGAACTTTCTATTTTGAACCTACTATTGAAATAATTACAATTCCCCATTCCTCAAAGTCACTATAATCCTTCATCCTCCAACAACACTATCAATTCTATCAAGATTGTTCTTCCTAACCTCAATGAACTAGTTCCATACTTGGAGATGGATACGACCCATATTTATTCTTCTTCTCCTCCTCTAACCAAGTAGAATGTTTGTTAAAACATGTAAAATTTTGATATATTTTGGAAGATATTTACAATTAGATATTCTAGTTTTGATATAGTCATATGTTGGAATTTTGGAAATTTCGAGAGTTTGAAAGAGCTTTTAAATTTAATATTATGAACGAAATTTTTCACTTCCTTAATATATCTTAATACAACAATTACACTTAATTACAAATTTTCAAATTAATATAAATATTTTTGTTATATTTTGAAAGAAAAATATTGTATAAACTAATTCTCCAATGGTTAGGTGGGGATGTTTGGTCTCACAAGTGTGGTGGTCCAATCTCTGGTAGGACTATGAAATATGCCTGAGAATTGCTAGACACAATTTCTCCAATTGAAAAAAACACATTTTTTCTTTGAGAGAAAAAGAAAACCTCGTCTCCTTCTCAAATTTTTAAAAGCATGAGATACATTTAGCGTTGACTAGTAAGCATGAGATACATCTAGCGTTGTACTATTCATGTTCAATTCTAGTGTTGAATAAACTAAATGAGTGGTTAAATTCCACACATGCTAACTACAAAAGAGATTATAGACATCGTTATTCGACTGTCACACTCTCAAACTTCACGGTCAAACATATTTTTTTATTTGTGGGGCTTTTATGTCGATCATTTTCCTGACAATCCACCTCACGTGGTGATTATCATGTTTCAGTTACCAATAAAATTGTTATCGTTGTAGATTTGAGATCACGTAATTATTAACATGTCTTGGTCTCCAAGAAAATTGTTGTTGTTCTAAATATTTCTCAGAAACTTTTCAATGGCATGATAACTTCTATCTGGAAAAACCGTCATGAAGTCATTATCTTGTTACATATAAATGAAAATTCAATGGTTTGAATGCAAATAAAGAGAGCCTGGACCCCAAGCAATAATATAAAATTTTATATCACATAGAGGAGCAAGTCAATATGTGGCCACATCAAATCAGGATTTTATGAAGTATCGTGACCCAATTGCTTTTGAATTGTGACAAACCTGACAAATCGAACTAAAAAATAAATTTATGTAAAAAAATTTAGCATCCACCTATAGAAAAATTGACTGCCGCACTGAATTACTTATTTTTTTAAGTAGTCACCTCTAGACAATTGACTTCCCCACTCAAGTCTCACAGAAATCATAAACCTCATATAGACTAGACTTGTTATATATTCATGCCATACTCTAGTGTTGATCACCAATCTTTTCCTTTCAGTTTGTGTAGGTCTACTTATTGAGAAATAAATCATAGCATTCCATCTTGACCCAATTATAGGCTAAAGATAAGTATGCCTTCTGAGCCCAGGCATATCCCAAAGAGAGGGCAAGTGAAGGCAGCCATTGCCTCTTCCCTTGGCCACTCCATCAAGTCTTTTTTCACATCATATTCCTTCTCTAGTTCTCATGGCTCTTCAGAGTACTCCATGATGGCTGCTTCCTCTTCTTTAACATCGATATTGAGTTCAGGTTCAAGCTAATGGTTTTTGTAGAGCAATGGACATATGTTGCTCACAACTTGAGGAAGCACAGAAGTGGAAATATAATATTTTTGGTGGTTAAAAGCATTAACAAAAGTCCCCACATGAGAGGAATAGCATGGTTCTAGTGATGTATATATTTTCCTTCACAAGACTATTTGCAAACATATGAATATGGAATATAATATATTTATAGCTTGTAGTTGTTATCGTTTCTATCACATCTTATTCAAATTTATCTACTATGATAGGAGTTTTTAGTCTTTGTCTTCTTTGTAATAAAAGGATTATTGTATCGTTCAAAACAATGTCATTTTAGGATTAGAGTTAAAATTGATTTATGAAGGTAATATGATCATATATCATAAACGTTCATATTGCAATCTTCTAGAGTAATTTTCAAAGGTCCAACATATAAAGCCTTTTTTTTCTCCTTATTTTGAAGTTGGGGAGTCCGAAATGCAATCAGTTCTCCAAATAAATAACTTGAATCTGCGGGCAACTGTGGTGTCTGAACTCTTTGGTTTCATTTTGTTAAGTAGTTGTTATAATTTTTTCAGGCATATATATCTTATGCCTGAATCTCTCTCTCTAAATCTAAGTTAAATTTGGGATTTTTCAAACTTGCATTCACAGTCGAACCCGAATTAATTGTTCCCAAAATTTAAGTTAGAGTTGGGATTTTCAAACTAAAGTTGCATTATCAATCGACACCGTATTAATTGTTGCCAAAATATAGATAAAATTAAATTTGGGATTTTTAATGAAAAGTTACAGTTGAACCCGAATTAATTGTTGCCAATTTAATGTTTGAGAAAAACCTAAACAAAACTATTTCAACACTTCTGATTAGCCACACTTTTTCGATGGTACTTGGAGGGTTTTGCATCAGCAAGGTTTGATCTCAATTTAGTTTTCCATCTCTTATTATGGAAGTGGTTCGCTTTAATAAAGAAAACGCGACAAACAACAATGGGACTATGGATTTTAGCTAAATGATGAAATGGTGAGGAAGCAATTAAAACTGAAAATTATATTTTTTTTAACAATGAGAAAAAATAAGAAGCAAATATATCAAAATGAATGTGTATCGTTATGCATATAATAATCAACAAATATATAACAAACACAAAAACAACATATATCAAACACAAAACAAACATTTCTAAGATGACAAAGAGAGACAGGAATCCAATACCTTTCCTTTGACAACTTTTATGCATCGTACTTGCAACGAGACTATGACAGCACTTGACTTCATTGCAATTATTTTATTTAGAATTTAACTATAAAAAACACTTAAATTGGAAAGCAACCCCCACAATGCAATTAAAAAATTAGGACTGAGTTTTACTTTAACTGTTACTGATTAATGAATGATGTGTAAAGAGCCTTTCTCACTACAAGGAAAATACCCTCTAGCCGAGGTTATAAAGGAGGTTTTTAGTGTTATAAAATTGGCCAAAATTGTTAAAAATACATTTTCTACACCATTTGTTTAAGGTTACGGAGGTTTTGGCAGAGCTCTTAATGGAATTTCAACACAACTAAAAAAACTTGGCGGCCGGAGGTTATTACGGATGTTTTTCTCATCGGTGCGTTATTCAAGTGTCAACGCACCAGTGCGTCTTATAGTAAACACACTGGTCCTACAAACCTACCAAACACCGGGACGGATAACAAATAAAGGACACCCCGGGACGTTTAGAGATGCCTCAGTGTGTGTCATCCAAACAGTCACCCCAGGGCGGTCGAAGGTGCACTGTAGGTGATACAACACGCAGGGTCTTTCTAATTGGTATTGGGATTTGTGCGGTGCCCATAAGTCGTATCAACGCACCAGTTTGTAGTATTATAGAAATGCACCAGTGCGTTGTATCACACAAATGCACTGATTGTTCTAATTTGTATTGGTATTTGTGCAGTTCCCATAGGTCGTTGAAACACACCAGTGTGCAGTCTCACATAAAAGCATCGGTGCGCAATATCGCACAAACGCACTGAGAGTTATAGTTGGTACTGGTATTTGTGCAGTGCTCATAGGTCATAGAAACACACCGGTCCGCAGTAACTGATACGCACGGGTGTTCATTTTGTATTTGTTAGAAACATCGATCTGTGACAGTGCAATTATTGTGATTTTTTAAAATTCATTATTCATCAAAAGTCGACACATATCTTATAACAGTATTTATATCAATTAAATTTTTATTAGTGCATTTGAATGTGATGTTTGGGTTAATTTGTTATATCATACCATAATTACTTAATGGAAATGGTCATACATGAATGACTTACTTAATGCAGTTGAATCCCCAAAATGATATCGCATATCATAATTATTGTGATTTTTTAAAGTTTATTATTCATCAAAAGACGACACATATCTTATAATAGTATTCCTATCGATTAAATTTTTAGTAGTGCATTTGAATGCGATGTTTGTTTTAATTTGTTATATCATATCATCAGATTTCGTATCTTTTAATTATAATATTTAATCATCTATATATTTAATCAATGGTGTTATATTTTACAATGACAATGGAGAATGCAATAGAATAAATTGAAACATATTTTATTATTATTATTATATATATATATATATATATATATATATATATATATGAATAAGACACCCTTTGTCATACAAAATGGGACAGTTATTGGTATCCCTTTGTCTTTCAATTGGGACACTATGCCGATTACATTAAACAAAATGTCTCATTTCACAGATAAATATTTCAAAAAATACAATGCCTTGCTTTGATATCCAAACATAATGATCATCATTCTTCGCTTGGATTGTTGTCACTACTCGAGCTACTTCCATGACTTGGGCTATTTTGAGGAATGTTTTTTTCACGATGTTGATTGTTTTCTTCTTCTCCACCTTCCATCTACAAACATAAAATTAAACTGTAATTAGCATATATACATTGGTGAGAATAATAAAAATTGCAATATTAAATAATATACATCAATGTAAATCGAAAAGAAATGACGTACCATAGAAACAATTAACTCATGAACTATACACATTCTTTCAAAACCAAATTGCATACCATATCTCAAGATTTCATCTATTGGCGCAGTTCCATACTTTGTTCCTGTAAGTTTTATACCCCATAACAAATCATATGTTTAATATAAAATATTTTTTTGTTCTATTAACCATAGACTGAGCTAAGTAAAACAAGATCGATAGATGCTTACAAATTCTACAATTAATTTCTGATATGCCAACATATTCTAGTAACCCATATTTAGCCCAATTTCAATCAATTTGTCTGATGATTCTTCTTTGTATGTTAACACCTGTTTGAAGACAATCAATGATGATTGTTGTAAAACAACTTAAAATATACAAAAATGATATCTAGTTAAGTTGTTATAAGGAAGTAACAATTACTCACAAACTTAGATATCAACCATTTTCTTCCTTGTATTTCTATTTTATGTGCTGAATGGGTTCCATTTTATTTTCTTTCCTGCAAGAAATTACTTGTAGATTAATATTTAATGCTAAATTTTTTATTTATTGTACCCAATCGAAAAATTAAATTATTACTTATTACATTTAAAGCACGTTGTTGTTGAGATCGCTCCTCGTGCGATGCAATTATGTCCATTTCTTTGACCATCTCCTTGTACACATTTTTGGACATTCCTACTGGCATATTTCTGATATCAGCTCGCTTATCTTTTGAGATTTTTCATAATCTTCCTGAAAATGTAACATGACAATAAACTATTTAATTTTTATATTGATATATGAAAAGTAAATATAACAAAAGTGATATTTATAAATGATTTATTTCTAGTAATATAAATATATATAATTCTAGAAAAAACATTTAAAGGAATATCACTTTTTCATTTCTTCTTTTTTGTTGTTGTACGTTTTTTCTATTAAAAGTCTGACATGTTTCATTGACAAATTCTATGGAAAATCTTCCTATAGTTTACATAAATTTTGGTTCTTGTAATCATTGGATTGATTTTTGTATTGTAAGTGGAAATAACGTCTATACATTCGTTCCACTAGATCCCTCAAAATTTTGTAGAAGTTTTTCCCCCTTTCGTTAACCTGCGGCACCACTCGAGATGAGCTAAGGAGCAATTCATTTTCATTTGCATGTGCTTTTTTTTTTCTTTTCTTAGAACAACATTCATTTTTTGAGTTGTTTGTCCATATAGAACATTAAAGATATGTGAATTAATATATTTTTTAAAACATGTTATCTGATAATTTTAAGTATATTATTAATGAAAATTAAAAAAATAAATTTATATTGGATCGATAGTATTTTTTCATTCACCTCATTCATCCTTTTGCAAATTTTCCATCAAAATTTTGTGCTCTTCTAGTCCTAAATCAGAAACAATTTTATCGATCTTCATCATTTTGTGGCGCTACATGATACATAGTAAACAATACATATTATTTAAACTTACATATAGTTAAGAAATAATATTTTTTGTAAAGAATTTACAAATAAATTTCCTTTTTTTTCTTTTCTTAATATGATATCAGTATTTTTGTTACTTTATCTCTTCTCAACCATTTCTTTATCAATATGAAGCCTGTATCATATTATTCATTAATATATTTTATAAATAAATCATCGAATTTTCGGGTAAAAAAAATATCAAGAAACTGGTGACCTTTAATGTTGTACGCACCGACGTCAGTGCATCATGTTTTTATAATTGCACCGCAAAAATTATATAAAACACCGTACGGTGCTCTATGTCAACAAGGAGCACCGATGCATTATATGTTAAACAACGCACCGATTGACATAGAAAAATTAATCGGTGAAAGTTCAAGGTATAAACGGACCGCCCCAAATAGGAGACCACCATACGATGCTCTTTGTCAGCAAGGAGACCCGATGCGTTATTTCTTAAATGGTGCACTGATTAACACATAAAATAAAACATTCTTTTTTCCAAAGAGTACATGCGCGGTGCGCTATAATTAAATAGCACAATGCTGCTGTATTTTACATATGGCGCACGGATAATTTTTTTTATCAAACAGTACATGTGCGGTGCGTTGTGATAAGAGAGCACACCCATGCGCTAATTTACACAGGGAGCACCGGCTAAAAAAATCATTTTTAAAAAATTCACGCAAGGGCCGACATGGTTTGAGTTCTGACTATGTAAGTCGTCCCGTGGGTTAGATGCCATAGGCCTATATATATATAGAAATACAAATCCTATAAACCTAAAATGATAAGTCCTAATTCTCAAATTACAGAAACAGGAAGAATCAAGAGCAAAAACAAAAAGAATGAAGGGTTTAGTGTAAAATGGATTCTTCTTCTTCTTCTTCTTCTTCTTTTTCTGAATATGAATAGTAAATTTAAACTTTTTTACTTACTGCGTAAAAATTAGTGCAGAAAATGTAAAAAAAAACAATAAAATTTAATAATGAGATCGTTTGAAGTTCTATGCTACAAGGTTTGAATTGTTGTGGCTCATTTGCAATATCCTTTGTTTTAATTTTTCAAAAATATAAAAAAATGGAAAAATATAAAAATATATGTTAAAGTACATGTTTATCATACTTTAGCATAAATATGTAATATTTTTATATTTTTAAAGTTCAGAGCTTTAAAAGGTTCATGAAGGTGGGTTCGAACGCTCAGTTAAAAAACAAGCAACTTCATGAGTGGGATCCAAAGATTTGATTGGCATGAGATAAAAGAAGCAACTCGTGGGCACATTCAGCAAGCGGGTTAACGAGAAGGGTGCCTCTGCATTTGACCACGTTGATTGCGAGGCCGATCAAAATCTGTGTCCAAGATTAACTGCGGGGGCATGATCCTGACGAGCTCTCTATACATTTGAGGCCTTCGCAGTGACGTAAGCCGCCAGTTGACGATAGCTATCCGCCACGTCATGGTACCCTTTAAATGGTCTTTTAGCACGTCAACTTAGTATTTAATTCACAAGCCCCGTGCCACCTATTTAAAATTTGTTCCTATTTTCACAAGGTTATTGTTGCTACTCTTTATTTGTCAATTTTTCTGCGCCTACATCTTCCTTGGTTGTTTTCCGCCTTGTCATTTTTTGCTACCCCAAGTAGAATTATGGTCAAGCGTTCATCTCTTTCAGGTTCATCTAGTCATATTCCTCTCAGGAGAGGGATATTAAAGACATTGTCTGTTCTTTAGATCACCTCCAATTCTATCAACAGGTCTACCTGAATGATAAAGCCTCTCCAATTTTCTCCGCCATGGTCAAAACAGGTATACTATCTGCATGCATTCCAAGAACACACATTTTTCCTGAGTTTTTGTATTGGCTAGTGTCTATCATGTACCCTGGAAAGTGTTTTGTAATGAATTGTCAAGGAGACAATGTCTTGCAAGTCTCAGCTCTATTAATTTGTCAAGCTCCGTGTTACCCTGAGTCAGAATCCTATCTCCAATTCACTGATGATTCATTGATAGGACATCATGATAGTCTTGCAGGTCAAGAATTCAATCAGTTTGTCTTTTTTCTGAAGCCAGATACGAAGTAGTTTGTTCTTGACAACAAATAATTCTCCATGGAAGTTTTCGACATAGAAGTCCGACTGGTGCTGAGGTGTATTTCAAAGATATTGGGAAAAGAAGACGATAGCACAATCGATAAATCAGTTCTAGAAATGTTTTCACTGATGATGAAGCCAAGAGTAGTGTTGGATATTCATTCATATTGGCAAGAAGTGGTCAATACTCAACTCATGAGTTTATCACTCACTGGGTCATTCAGGTTCCCTTCTCTTATTATTTACCTCTTTTTATATCAAAATGTAGAGGAATTCTTGCATTTGGGGTTAAATATCATGGATCTAAAGAAAAAGAGGCAGTCAGTAGTGTTTTGGACTAACATAGTAAGAAAAGAACAAAATGAGGAGGGTTTATTTGATTTTGCAAATCATTTTATGTCTACTACATATAAAATTCTGAATGGGGTTTCTCCCCCATGCTTCCTGCCAAAGGCTCAAGAGTTCTTGTAGTTGGGAACAAATTGTAAGTTTGGTGATTGGTATGTTTTTGAAGATTATTCTGGAATTCAACTTTATGGGGCTGGTGTAGAACCATATATGCATCCTGTATTTGTGCCTATGAGATTATTTTCTTTGGAGTTCATTAGGCAAAGTTTAAATGTTGACCAAATACATTTTGTGTCTATGAAAAAAGGGTCATATGTTTAAGATACCAATGTCTGTGGGTCCGTTTATAGTCAACATGAGACAAGTAGATGATGAAGTCACTATGATGTTAGATGGAATGCATTTGATGTTAGGAGATAAGTAGGCTTATGACCCCCATAAAGTGATTTCAAATAGGAGAATTGAAAATGGATATTCAACATTTGATCATGAAAGCAGACCTGATATAGAGAAGCTAGAAAATAAGGGTTTGGCAAGTTCTGTTTGCTCAAATATACAAACTCCTGTCATATCTGAGAAATATAACAAGAGGAGTGAAGAAGTAGTGATTGATTCAGAAGATGAAGGGAAGAGAGCTGAAAAGAGAACAAAGCTCAATAAAGATTGAGCAGGTGCTCAACGTGGTTTCTCACTACAATTGGGAGATGGGAAAAATGTCCCAGCCTCACCAAGAAGACAATAATATTCTCAAGAGCAAGTACGCTTGATTAAACAAGTATTTTCTTAGATTGCTGAAATAAATTAAAAGATTAAGGCTAGCATGGAGGCACAGACTGAGTATCAAATAACTCCAGATCAAACAAGATTGTTGACTGCCATGGATCTTGAAAAATATCAGTTTAATATTGCTCTTTCTCATCCCTCTGATATGACTATAGGGTCATCCAATAATTTCAATACTATAAATCTAACTGTTGATGTAAGAAAGATTCCTCTGCTTGATAAAGTAAATTTACATAAGCAAACTGGTCAACTGATAGTGAATAATTTGACCAAAACTAGTGCAATGGCTCTTAAAGCTGAGAACATGCTAGGGAAGGTCATCAAGCAGTTGAAATTGGAAAAATACAACTCTAGGGCCTTGACAACACATAATGAAGAACTTAAGAAGATAATTGTAAAGATTGGAGTAGATCCAAATGACATGTTTGATGTGAAGAAGTTGCTACAAAGTGCAGAATCGGAGATCTATGTGTTGAAGAAAAAGTTGAAGTTACCCACAGGGGAGCATTCTATGGCAGCAGAGGTAGCAGAAGTGGAAAATGAGAAAGAGAGCCTTCTTCAATAGCTCTTGTAGAAAGAAGAAGAAATTACCAAGTTGAAAGAAACTTTGTTATCATTACAAAATCAGATTGATTCTCATTCCTGCACTATTATTTTTCCATCTAGAAATGATGACCCAACATCAAAGATAGCTCAATTGAATACTAAACTGAAGATGGCGGAAAGAGATCTCAAAAGGGCACAAAATGATCTGGAAACAATAACAAAGATAATACAAGCCAAAGAGGGGGAAATCAATAAATATAGAACGGATTGCCAAACTGTTGATGCTGAGATTAAAAACATAAAAGATAAATTGAAGGGAAATGTATCCCTGATACAGGCTAAGGACATCATTTGGAATGATATCATTGAAGAGATGAAAGAAATTTTGGCTTTTCTGACTATTGTATCATAATAAAGAAGAATTATCAGAGATTTCGAGGAACAAGTTATGGCAAAAAAGCAAAAGACAATTAACAGAGCTATTTGGGCAAGGAAATTTATTGATTTCATTCATTCCAAGACTGATTAAGAGTTGGAGGAGAATGAAATAAAATACAGGATTTTATATGTTGTAGAGATTAACAAATTGATTGTTATAAATGATCGCAGGAAGTCCACAAAGAAAAATTTGAGAGAGATTAAGGAAGCAGTAAGAAAATTTGACAATGTGTATGAAAAAAGAGCTAGGGCAAGATTTCCATCATGCTGGGGCCTTGGAGGTAGTCTTTTATCATGGGATTATTATGAACCAGTACTGGTATTAGCAAAAATAAAAGTGGATAACACTCATGAGAAGACACCAATTTTGAAAGGGGCAACTGTTCTTAACTTTCTTCAGAGGCACTTTCAGTTATTATGGTTAGTGAAGACCTTATTTACAGAGAGACCATCATTCAACATAATCATTGCCTTTTGATAGCAGGCTAATTCATTCACCTAAGACAAACATTGAGGTGTGGAAGAAATGCAGACCCTGGATGACTGTGTAATATTCCTACTTAGCCCTTGCTAGGAGGAATATTCATTTTTTTTTAAATTTCTGTTGCATGAATAAATAAATAAAGAAGGACATGTAAAACTCCTGAAAAGGCTGAACAAATAAATTCCCATGTGAACAAAGATAAATCAGGGCCATGTAAATAATCACTTGCAGGTGTGAAAGATGTTTGAGCTGAAGACTGGGTCAACCTTGACCAAATATACAACGTTGTCTAGGTTCAATGCATCTCCAAAAGGGACGGCGTAGTTTTAGAAGGAGGCTCATCATGTGAAAAGGGGAAACTCATCAAGGTGGTTTAGGGTTTGTAAAGGCTTTTCATCTGATAAAAGGAGAGGGAGGTCAATAAGAGAAGGTTGTGATTGATCATATTTCTGTGTATTTTTCTACTTAGACAAATACCATTCTCTGTTGTTTAGTGGAGGATTCTGTTTGGAAATTCCTATGCAGGGATTTCACCTCTTCCTTTGAGTATTCTTGGAGGAGTGTTTGTTGAATCGATCCACTATCAGGCTTAATGCCAAGCTCTACTTACATTGGCAGCACTGATCCATTGAGGGTTTTGCAGCCTCTGCAAGCTGCAGCAAGTGGGAGTCTAGATCTGTACAGATCTAGTGTATTTTTGGGAGCCTCTTCTCATGGAGTGTGTTTGTTAACCTCCTGGAAGAGTGTCTCTTCTCTTTGTACTTCAGATTTGCAATTTTGCAGTGGTTATATATGTTATTTGAGCTACAGTGTTGTTCATCTTGATGGACTGCGTTATTTTGATGTGAGGCTCTTCATGGTGTTTTTCTCATAGTTTAGATAAGAGATCTCTAGTGCTGGGCTTGCCTTCCACTTGGTGATCCATGGATTAGCTTGCTGATCCATGTTATTTTTAGATTTGATCCATTGTAATGAAATGTTATATTCAAAAATTTACTACAGCAATTTCCAGATCTGCAACTTATTTCTTAGATCTACTCTTATTTATGCATGCTTTTGCCAAAATTCCAAAGGGATATTGAAGGGAAAACTATCTAGTTTCCAGATATGAAATAGATCTGATGTTTTGTCCACAGATCTTCCCTAGATCCGAGTTGTAACGTCCAGCTGCTAAAGCTCCTTAAAAATAACGCTGTTGATCCATTTCTGCAAATGTACATGTGTTCTAGCTCTCTTTTCTGAATATTTCTTGCTATATTGTCTCATTCATTCTACTGTATATTGAAAGAGCTTCATTATAATGCTGATTTGCTGTTGCATTACTTAAATATGAACCTCCTTTCTGATCTCCTCTGAATATATGATAAAACTGCGCAATTCCTGAAGCAGTGTTTACATTTGGCTGCAGCCCTCCTCTTGGGTGCTTTTCAGCTAGTCTAGTTTGTGGGAGATATATTTAGTGTATCTAAACTAATTTGTTTTAGATGGAATTCCATACATAAGACCCATACAACATAAATAAGAGGGACCAAGTCTTGATCTACGTTTCTGCTGCACAATTTTTCTTGTACAACATTTTTCTTGAGCACATTGTTGATATTCCTGAAAAAGGGATATTACAGTGGTATCAGAGCTCCTTTCTTGGCACATCCTATGCTTGCCTTGGAGCACTAGTGATGCTGCATTCAAAAGAAGATGATCCTCTTACTGAGAGGGAGAAGAGGTACCAGAATAGAAGTCATAAAAAGTATGACTACACTACTGATGATCTTGATAAGGGTCAAGACAAGGGGTAAGCCCCTGAAGCTATGAATGATAAGGAAGAAGAGGAGTTTGCACAAACTCTTTTGGAGACCATGCAAGATCTTGCCAAGGAGATCAAAGAGATGAGGGTGGAAAGAATGAGGGAATCTCCTGGGATATTTCAGTTGGGACAAAGCTCAGATATGTCTCATCATGGGACTGGTCAACCAATGAATCTGCCACCAGCCCCACAAGCTTCAAAACGCTCCACTATGCCTACATTCTTGGTTGTGGAGAATGAAGGACCACATGGGAAAGATTCTCTTGAAGAATACTTTGTGGAGTATGACTCTCAGAGTCAGAGATTCAAGGATAACTTGAGTTTCCAAGACTTTTGTCACATCAAGGACAAAAGAAGACCAGGGCAGCAGTATAGAGATGGTGGTTTCTTTCATGGTAGACACCACACCATGTGAAGATTATTTTTGCCCAATTTTTATGGATCATCCTCCAATTCTGCCAAGGAATGGGTAGAAAAGTTGGATATATATTTCCAGTTGAAAAAAGTCCCTGAAGTTGAGGCCATCAAGATTGCAGCACTGCACTTTGAAGGTGAAGCACACAATTGGTGGTTCCATGGATTGTCTACATTGGGACACATCAATGTGACTACCTATGCTGAGTTCACTAGAAGACTGGTGGAGAGGTTTGACAAGAAGGATCCCGAAGCACCCTTCATAAGCCTTGCAAAGCTGAAGCAGTCAGGAGATGCAGAGACTTACATCTATGAGTTTTTAAGATTATCATTCATGGTCCCTGATCTATCTGTAGCAAGGAGAGTCTACATGTTCATTGATGGCCTATAGGAACCCTTGCATGGATTGGTTAAATCTACCAAGCCCATCACTTTGCATGATGCCATTGAGAGAGCTAGAGATTTCCAAGATTCCTTGCCAAAAGTAAAGGAAACTTTCCAAAGCAAGACCCCTCACTTTTCTAAGGGGAAAGAAGGAAAAGCTACCCCTCCCAAGGAGATCTCTTTGAAGAAACCTCTTGATATTGATCTCAAGAGGGAATTGAGGAAGAAGAAGATGTGCTTCACTTGCCAGAAACCATGGGTGCCCAGACATAGGTGTGTTGCTGGAAGAGCACACTACATAGAAGTCTTCTCTGATTTGGAGGAGGAAGATGATGATGAGGAACCTAGGAAGGGTCACAACGCTGATGATGAGGAGTAAGAACAAACATCCACCAGAGATGGGAAGGGAGCCTTTGCTCCAACCAGTGGGACTCTTGCCTCTTTGAGAGGAGTGCCTAAGTACTTGACCGTAAGAGTACAATTTTTAGTTATGAATCAGAGAGTATCTGTACTAATTGACAGTGGGTAAACCCATAACTTTATTGATGCTGACCTTGTGCAAAGGAGGGGAATCCCCACTAATAATTTTGAGGGATTTTATGTCTTGGTTCTGGGAGATAGGACCGTCGAGTGCATGCAATATGTTCCATCACTCTCTGTCACTATGGGATCCTACACCCTGGTGGATCATTTCTTTGTGGTTGACATACAAGACACCAACATCATCTTGGGTGTATAATGGTTGATTACCTTGGGGAAGGTTACCACTGATTGGAAAGCTTTGAAAATGGAGTGGGTGGACTTGAAGAGTGGGAAACCACAAATGATCCAAGGGATGCACACTTATCCTTCACCTAATGTTTCCACACAAACAACATAGATGGATTTGCGCTGTGGAAGCAGGGATCTCACAGTCCCTTCTCTCATGTTCATGAGGATGCTGCAAGGGACATTATTAACTTATGGCAAGCCACCTGGAATGCCATCAGATTCAGATCTTGTGGGGGAAGCCTCACAAATTACTGCTCCAAATCTAGATCCAAGAAGGATTGGAGAAATAGAAAACCAAGCTACAGCGTTGTGGGAGGATAAGAATGGGAGGATCAACCCTCCCACAAACCACTTTTGCATGGGAAATGTCAAAAAAACAATCAGCAACAAGACAAGCACTCCCATGGATGAATCAGAAGCACTGTCATTGTTGAGCAGTGTGGATCCTTATTGGAAATCTCAACTACTTGTGGAGTACTCCAAATATCTCCACACAGGTGTGATATAAGATGGCATGCATCAATAAGAGGGCTACTTGGTCAAAGGAGGGGTCATCTATTATCATGGTAAGGTATTTTTGGCTATAGCTTCCAAGCTCAAGCAGAAGATCCTACAAGGAGCATATGAAGAATTCTTCCTCAGCCATAGGTGTTCAATGAAGATCTATTCCATGATCATGGAGAGTTTTTATTGGGAAGGCATGAGAGAGGACTTACATCAGCACTTTCAAGAGTGCAATAGCTATGGAGGATTGGGGCAGCCAATGGACTCTTTGCAAGAGTCATTTCAGCCATCGCTTCCTTTGCTTGAGAAGGAGGGAATGTTCATGCACAATTCCATGTGTGTGAAGGACTATGATGGTAAAGGGTTTGATCATGGTAAACAAGTTGTATTTTCTAATCTATTACATTCCTTTTCCATGTTTTTGCAGGATGGGACTCCTAAAGGGAGTGATAGATCATATGGATCTCATAGTTTGTTGGGGGCCAATGAAAATTATGAACTTTTCCACTCCCTTGATGTGCAAAGGGAGATTCCTTTTCATGATGGGTGCTTCACAAAGGCACCAAACTTATGTAACACCTTCAATCATGTTAAGGTGACTTATGCAGCAAGAGTGTGGTGGCAATGCCACTTACCACACCATGATCTAATGAAGACAAGAGGTGCACTGCGTTGGCATCTCATGTGGGATTTTGACCCACCTCCTCATGTTCAGATTTCATTTTGCTTCTATGTAATCTTGCTTCCATACTTAGATGATCTAGTTGTATTTTTTATGGGGTTGTGTGGACAAAGGATGAGCATTGTATATGTACCCCATGGTTTGGGACTTCAACCTATACTTCATGATACATGCTTTTGATGTAGCATTGCTTCCACCATGTTTATTTATGTTGAGTTTTTCACTCCTGAAGGGATGGAATATGCACATATTATGTTGGCCTTGGAGGAACAATACATAATGCATTGGCTTGTTGAGCACTTGGCTTACAATGAGGACTTGATCCTTGATGATGCCATCAATGGAGAAGGAGAAGAACTACATATCTTACCCTATCAGTTGCTTGAGGACAAGCAACATTTTGGAGGGGAGGACTGTGATATTCCTACTTAGCCCTTGCTAAGAGGAATATTCATTTTTGTTTTAATTTCTGTTGCATGAATAAATAAATAAAGGAGGACATTTAAAACTCCTAAAAAGGCTGAATAAATCAATGCCCATGTGAACAAAGATAAATC
Organism: Pinus albicaulis; assembly: GCA_034641835.2. Lineage (NCBI taxonomy): Eukaryota > Viridiplantae > Streptophyta > Pinopsida > Pinales > Pinaceae > Pinus > Pinus albicaulis. Next base: position 403,583,990 of record CM076579.1, read on the forward strand.
AGGGCCATGTAAATAATCACTTGCAGGTGTGAAAGAGGTTTGAGCTGAAGACTGGGCCAACCTTGACCAAATGTACAACATTGTCTAAGTTCAATGCATCTCCAAAAGGGACAACGCAGTTATATAAGGAGGCTCCTCATGTGAAAAGGGGCAACTCATCAAGGTGGTTTAGGGTTTGCAAAGGCTTTTCATCTTATAAAAGGAGAGGGAGGGAAGCAAGAGAAGGTTGTTGATTGATCATATTTCTGAGTATTTGTCTGCTTAGAAAAATACCATTCTCTGTTGTTTAGTGGAGGATTGTGTTTGGAAATTCCTATGCAGGGATTTCACCTCTTCCTTTGAGGATTCTTGGAGGAGTGTTTACTGAATTGATCCACTATCAGGCTTGAGGCCAAGCTCTACTTACATTGGCAGCGCTGATCCATTGAGGGTTTTGCTGCCTTTGCAAGATGCAGCAAGTGGGAGTCTAGATCTGTAGAGATCTAGTGTGTTTTTGGGAGCCTCTTCTCATGGAGTGTGTCTTTTAACCTCCTGGAAGAGTGTCTCTTCTCTTTGTACTTCAGATCTGCAATTTTGCAGTGGTTATATATGTTATTTGAGCTACAATGTTGTTCATCTTGATGGACTGCGTTATTTTGATGTGAGGCTCTTCATGGTGTTTTGCTCATAGTTTAGATCAGAGATCTCTAGTGTTGGGCTTGCCTTCCACTTGGTGATCCATGGATTAGCTTGCTGATCCATGTCGTTTTTAGATCTGATCCATTGTAATGAAATGTTATAATCAGAAATTTACTGTAGCAATTTCCAGATCTGTAACTTGTTTCTCAGATCTACTCTTATTTATGCATGCTTTTGCCAAAATTTCAAAGGGATCTTGAAGGGAAAACTATCTAGTTTCCATATCTGAAATAGATCTGATGTTTTTTCCATAGATCTTCCCTAGATCTGAGTTGTAACTTCCAGCTCCTGAAGCTCCTTAAAAATAATGTTGTTGAGCCATTCCTGCAAATGTACATGTGTTCTAGATCTCTTTTCTGAATATTTCTTGCTATATTGTCTCATTCATTCTACTGTATATTGAAAGAGCTTCATTATATTGCTGATTTGCTGTTGTATTACTGAAATATGAACCTCCTTTCTAATCTCCTCTGAATATTTGATAAAACTGCACAACTCTTGAAGCAGTGTTTGCATTTGGCTGCAACCCTCCTCTTTGGGTGCCTTTCAGCTAGTCTAGTTTGGGGGAGATCTGTTTAGTTTATATAAACTGATTTATTTTAGATGAAATTCCATACATAAGACCCATATAGCATAAATAAGAGGTACCAATTCCTGATCTACGTTTTTGTTGCACAGTTTTTCTTATACATCGTTTTTCTTGAGCACATTGTTGATATTCTTGAAAAACGGATATTACAGACTGTTTTGCCTAAAGATCCTTCAACTTCAAAATACAAGACATCAAATCAAGAGAATACAGCAGCAACGGGACCAATCCATATTCAGCAAATAGATTAGGATTTAAGTTTTATTTGATCTCTTTTAAGAGAATGTAATTGTAATAAGACATTTCGATGATATGTAATAGGTAGTTTAAGAAGTTTCAAGTAGTTTGAGAATTTAGGAGTAGTTTCAGCAATTACAACCCGCTTTAAATTGTATTTAAAGAAAAATATGTCAGAGGAAAAGGTTCTAATTTTTGGACCTTTAGACTACTCCAAATTTTGTACTTAATTTTCAAATGATTAATGAATGAAGACCAAGATTCTTGCACATGTTGGTATTGATATGTTTTCTAGTTTCCATTTTGTACTTTATTTCTATGAATAAAATGAAGTAATGAAGCTGCAAGTCTCTTTTTACATATGTGAATACGAGTTAAAAATCCTTAATGGGTGCTCCTTCATTTTAACTATTCCACTGTCTTAAAATTATTCTGAAGTTTGAAGTGATAGATTATGTTTATCATCATATTAGTTTGGGCTTTTTTCCTTCATTTTCTTCGTATCATTCCATTTTATATCAATAGATAATGGCATTGTGAGGCATTTATTGCATTTGATTCTTGAGGGTTTAATAAAAAATCTCTAAAGGTGATTAAGCAAAGACCATTTGGCATAATATTTTTGTGAAATATCTATATATATATATATATATATATATATATATATATATATATTTCTTGAGCACTGATACCTTACCATAGCCAAGGGATTGTTTCTTAAGATACAACATATTTTGGTGCCATTTCCGGGGACCAATGGAGCAAATTTCATTCCCTGGGTTTTTATCATATTTCCTCTGGTTGTTCAGAGAGGAGGAAATATCAGGCTGTGCTTTATTCCATAGTTTTGGTGTTTAAAATGCCACATACGAGGTCGTACACCTCGCAACAGAAAGCACCAATTATGTCAGATCCTGTGAAATTGGTTTCTAGAAAAGCTCAGAAGCCAATGAAGTTTTCTACACCTGATGCTACACTGCCTGCACCTGGAAGCAGTTCAAAAAAATCCTCATCCAGGGATATTTCCCGAAAACTCATTTTCTCAGAACAAGAATCCTTTTCCCCACCAGTTCATTTTCAAGAACCAAAGTTAGAAGAACAGTCTTTTGAGTCTGTTTCATTCACATTTGAAGAATCTAAACTGAATACAGTTTTTGGTTCTTCTGATATCGTTCATCAACCCATTCCTATATCATTTGTTTCACCCCATTCATCCACATCCTAAACTGGTTAAAAATCCCCACCTACTCAAGGATATTTTAATCAAGGCATAAACATGGCAGCCCTTGATTTCTTGATGAACATATATGCATTGTTAAATCTTCCACAACCTATGAATTCCATGCCCCAAGAGTACCTCAAGTTACTTCCTCGTATTATCGGTGAAGATGAAGTGATTGCAGAACAACACTTGCCATTTTTTTGCACTTTTTCTCAGAATCTAAATGTTGAACATCTTGATGTAGTGATGAAACTTTTTATACAGTCTCTGAATGGAGAGGCAAGAAAATGGTTTAAAGGTTTGTCGAATGGCTCAATCAATAATTGGGAAGAATTAGAGACACATTTTACCCAAAGATGGGGTGAAAAAAGAGATCATGGTTATTCATTAACTGAGTTTAATGCAATCAAGGAAAAGCCTAATGAAAACATGAATGAGTTTATTAAAAGATTCAATAAATTGTATAGTAGTTTACCCACAAAAATGAAACGTCCTCTTGTTGGAGCAAGGGTTGTTTTTGCTGGAGCTTTTGAGTCATATTTTAGTTTAACTTTAAGAGAAAGGAGATCTCCTACTCTTGAAAAAATCCAAACTGATGCTTTGGAGATTGAAGCAAATATGTCTGCTGCTAGGAAGACATAAGAAAATTAGTTAGTTCAAGAGAAAGGTAAGGCAAAAGAGGAATCACCACAGGATCAAAGAATTGATGACATGAAAAAGGTTATCAAGAACTTGTCAAATAAATTAGTGAAAATGGAGCTAGATAGTAAAAACTACCAAAGGCCTACACAAAAAAACTGAGGAGTTTTCAATCCTCAATTTAGAAATAAGCCCTTAAAAATTTTGCAGAGGGAGAGAAGAGATCAAGACCAAGTTCAGGCACCATTGTATATAGAGGCAACACCTTCACAGTCTGGTAAAGATGATCAAAAAGAAGTTAAAGATCAGATATATGCTATTTATATGGAAGATGATGAGGAAGAAGAAGAATGTGAAGAAGAATGCACTGAAGTTGAGGTGTCATTTGACCAGCAAGAAATGGATGAGTATTGTAAGCAAGTCACAGATTTTATGCAAGAAGAGTTGCATAAGAAGTATGATTTAAGAGCAAGAAAGAGATCAAGGACGCAGGATGATGAAGAGAAAGAGCAAGATTCAGTTCCTTCTCCAATGGCAACTCAACAATCAAAGAACTCAGTAAAGCAATCAGATAAGTGGAAACAACCTATAAATCCAATAGGTGGAATTGAAAAACAATAGGCTGAGACTTCCCAAAATAAGTCTATTGATACTAATAATTTGGAGAAGGTTGTTACTATGCCTGAATAGATTGCTAATCCTAGCAGAAGTCAAGAAGAACCTGAGAATATTGTCAAACAAAATCAAGCTTTCAGTCTATCCAAAGAGCTATAAAATATCAAAATCCAAGTACCCCTTATTAAGATAGCTAAGACACCAGGTTACAAGAAGGAGATTGCAGGATTCATTAATCTTTCTCAGTTTGATGATATTGATGATAATGTGAATTTTCTAGAGGAAAAACCAGTGGTCAGCTTTGGTCCACATGTGGAGGAGGTAGATTCCTCTATTCCCCCATTTCATTTATCACTGCTTCTTCATGATTTCATTCTTCATAATTGTATGTTGGACTCTGGTGCTTCACATAATCTCATGCCATTATCTGTAATGAAAGAATTGAATTTAAAAATTACTAAACCCTAAAGAGACTTATATTCATTTGATTCAAAAAGGGTGAAGTTTGTTGGGCTTATCAAATACATGGTGATATCCCTAGCTCAAATTCTAGCCAAAAGTATTATGATGGATGTAGTGGTTGCAGATATTCCGGCTAGATTTGGTAGATTTTTTCTAGATCTTGGGGAGCAAAGCTTGGAGGTGTTTTAAAACTAGACTTCACATATGCTATTATTCCCATGTTCAATGGGGAATAAAGAAGGTTATACAGAGAAACAATATTTTTTAAAGCTACCACAAAGAAATATGTAGGAAATTCCCCTATTTATGGCCAAGAGAAGGAAGATCTCTCTTGTTTTATGCTGCATGAAGATGTAGAATTTGCTGAAGACTCAGAGAAGAAGCTCTTTTCAGAAATTGTACATAATGAATTGGGTTCAAACAAAATTTGGAAGTGTTATTTTGATGGTGCCTATTCAAAGGATGGCACAGGAGTTGGATTTTTACTGATATCTCCAGATGGTAATATTTTTCCTTTTTCTTTAAAGCTTGAATTTGAATCAAAAAATAATGTACCTGGGTATGAGGCATCAATTTTGAGTCTTCAAACTGCTAAACAAATGGGAATTAAATGTATTCCCATTTTTGGTGATTCTGATTTTATTATAAGACAGATTAAAATTTTGTGTCAAACAAAACATCCAAGGTTAAGATCATATAGGAATGAAGTATGGAACCTGATTGAGAATTATTTTGAAGCTTTGAATCTTCAATTCATTCCAAGAGAAGAAAATAGAATGGCGGATTCACTGGAAATTGCAGCTAGTACCTTCAAGCTACCTATTAATTTGAGACTGAGGCATGAGATTGAGTTGAGGCATAGACCCTCAATCCATGACAATGTTAAGCATTGGCAGGTCTTTGAAGATGATGAGCAGATAAATCATTTCTTGACAACTATTGAAAACTTTGAAGATAGTGAAATAGATCAAGAAAGTGAATAGACTGATCAGAATGAAGACTTGAAAAATCTTAAGCAATCAATAGGTGATCATAAGATAATCCAGTTGAAATACAATATATTGCCGAGAGGATTAGTTCCTCTTGAAATATTGTTTGATTCAAATGATGTAGCACTAGATCAAAATAAGGTACCTCAAGAGGGTGAGATGGAAGATTGTAATTTGGGAACTCAGCAGAAGCCCAAGGGGTTCAAGTTATTCAAAGGAGTCCCTAATAATTATAAAGAAAGGTACATTTATCTTTTCAAAAAATATATGGATGTATTTTCATGGTCCTATGAGGATTTGAAAACATATTATCTAGATATTATTCGGCACAAGATTCCATTGAAGGATGGGATCGAGCCTCATAGAAAGAAACTTAGGTAGATCAATCCATTTCTCCTTGCTCCAATTGAAAAATAAGTTAAGAAATTTTTGCAAGAAAAAATTATAGTAGCACTTAGATATTCAGATTGGGTTTCTAACCTAGTTCCTGTGAGGAAAAAGAATGGAGAGATAAGGCTATGTGTTGACTTTAGGAATTTAAATAGAGCATCACTTAAAGACAATTATCCTTTGCCTAAGATGGACTATGTTTTACAAAAAGTGACTGGAGCATATATATTGTCTATGGTTGATGGTTTCTCCGGGTACAACCAAGTAGCTTTTGAAAAGGAAGATAAAAAGAAAACATCTTTTACCACACCTTAAGGAACATTCATGTATGCTAAGATGCCATTCAGTCTTATGAATTCAGTTACCACTTTTCAAAGGGAAATGGACATAGAATTTATGGGTGATAAGTTTTTAGTGATATATTTGGATGATGTGACCATTTTTTTTCAGGTTCAAATGAGGAACACTTGGAGCATTTTTAGAAGGCTTTCCTAAAATGCAGCAAGTTTGGGTTGTCTTTGAATCCAAAAAAATCCATGTTTTCCTTGGAGGAGGGATATTTGTTAGGGCATACAGTTTCAAGTCAAGGGGTGAATATTGATCCAGCAAGAGTTGAAGTTATACAGACAATTCCTTTGCCTAGGAGTAAAAAAGATATTCAGAGGTTTCTAGGAAAAAATATTTTCCTTAGAAGATTTGTCCCAAATTATGCTGAAATTGTCAAGAACATAACATATATGCTGAAGAATAATGTTGAAGTAAAATGGGACAAGGATGCAAGAGAATTATTTTCCAGGATTAAAGAAGCTCTTCAGGAAGCTCATGTTTTGATCAGTCCAGATTATCAAAATCCTTTTCAAATATTTTCATTTGCATCAGCTTCTACCATTTCTATTGTGTTGTTGCATAAGAATGAAGAGGGAAAAGAACAACCTGTGGCATTTTTCAACAAAGTTCTCAAGGATGTTAAACTTAAATATAACATTTTGGAGAAACAGGTGTATGCTTTAGTTAAAGAATTAAAAGCGTTCATGATTATGTGTTACAGTCTCAGATAGTTTCTTATGTGGCTAACTCTGTTGTGAAGGATGTATTGATTCAGAGTGATGTAGAAGGAAAAAGAGGGAAATGGATAGCTAAGATTCAAGAATATGACTTACATATCAAACCTACCAAATTGGTCAAAGGACAAGGATTGGGAAAGTTATTGACAGAGTCTAATTTTCAAGCCTTGGGAATTAATTTGCTGGAACCTTTAGATGAAGCCCCCCCTGTTCGGGGTCTGGGGCAGGGCCCCGGGAAAATTTTTTTGGACCTTATTTTCCTGTGGGAAAACCCGCTCATGGTTTTTTGCATGGGTTTGCACATGTTTTTGGGGCATGGTGGTTTTCAGCCCCTGGTATTTTCTAGATCCAGTCAAGGGAACTATGATTATGCTCTAATCCAGGGTTAATGGATTGGAGTTTATGTATGGTTCAACATGTATATATATGTGTTGTAACACTAAAAGGAATTTAATGAAAAATCAAGCTGGTCATCCCGATTTGGGATCCAGGGGAAAATCTCTGTGTATATCTATTTTATGTTTTTATGCTCTCACTATTGTTTATTTCCTGTTTCTAAGATTCGTTTGCAGATAATTTATGTACAGGGTTAAAACCTACATTTGGTATCAGAGTTGTTTCAGCTTCAAGAGATGCCTTTGCTGCTGAGGGTTTTTTTTTCTCAGGCCTGAGGTAGACCCTCTTCAGTGGGAGATATGCGGTGTCGATTCTTGCGGTGAAAGAAGATGGCGAGCAGTGGAAAGATATAGATTGAGAAATTTAATGGTCAGGGTTTTGAGTTGTGGATGCTCAAGATGGAGGCTTTGCTGGTGAATAAATACCAGTGGATCGTGACAGATCCAGGTACTAAACCAACGACAATGTAAGATGAAGACTAGAAAAATTTGGATCGGAAGGCGAAGAGCACAATACGGTTGTGTGTCTCAGATTCAGTATTGTTGAATTTATCTAGGGAACCTACGACGAAGAATTTGTGGGACAAACTTGGGACTTTGTACCAATCTAATTCTCTGGTGAATAAATTGTTCTTGCAGAAAAATTTGCATAACAAGAGGATGAAGGATGGAGACTCGGTCACAGAGCATCTGAATGCCTTCAATGTTGTGGTAAGTCAGTTGTCATCTGTTGATATTAAAATCTTAGATGAAGATAAGTGCATCAGCTTGTTGTTTTCTATAGTAGACTCGTGGGACAGTCTGGTTATCACAATAGGTAGCAATACAACTACCTTGAATTTTGATGACATTGTCTTAGCCTTGCTATCGGAGGAAATGAGATGGAGAAATATGGAGGGTCAGAATGGAGATTCCTTATCTATATGAGCAAGGTCCCAGAACATAAACAAGAATAAGGTTTAGAGTGGGAGATCTAAATCTAGAGAGAGTTGTAAATCTCCTGGAAATTGTGTAAAGGTGTGCTAGAAATGCAGAAAGGAAGGGCACTACAAAAAGGACTGTAGATCTAAAGCGCCTGAGAAAAGAAAGGGATTTGATGATGGTCCTTCTGCAGAGGCAAAAACCACCTCAGATGAAGGTGGGGATGTGTATTTGTCTTCTTCTTCAAATACACATGTAGATCATGAGTCATGGTTGATTGACTCAGGTGCACCCTTTCACTTCACTCCCCATAGGGAGTGGTTCTGTGAGTATGAGAAATATGATGTCCGTGATGTCTTCCTAGGTGATGATATGAAGGCCAAAATCGTTAGATTTGGAAAAGTAAAGCTGAAGCTGCAAGGTGGAAGTATTAGAACACTTCCTGGTGTTCATCACATCCCTGCATTGGCTAGAAATTTGATTTCTGTAAGCAATATGGATAATGCAAGTGTAAAAACAGTGTTCGAGAAAGATACATGTAAGATGGTTCGGGGAGCACTGGTATTAATGTGGGGAGTTCGGATTGGAACTCTGTACAAGCTTTAGGGCAACACTGTTATTGATGGGTGCAACAGTTCTGTGGTTCCCGAAAGTGGAGAGGAAAGCCTAGCGGTCTCTGGAGAAAATACCATTCTGTGACATCAAAGGCTTGCACATATTGGAGAGAAGGGCCTTCGGATACTGCATGGAAATGGTATGGTAGAAGGTATGTCTAATTTATCTCTGGATTTTGATTTCTGTGAACATTGTGTATATGGGAAGCAGAATCAGGTGAGTTTTCCTTCTAGTGCTAAGAGGGTGAACAAGATATTAGAGCTTGTGCATAGTGATGTGTTCGAACCTATGTCGGTTCCATCATTAGGTAAGTCTGTGTAGTATGCTTCATTCATATATGACTTCTCAAGGAATACATGGATATATTTCTTGAGGAAGAAATCTGAAGTCTTTGACAGATTTAAGGAATTTAAGGCTCTGGTGGAAAATCAGACAGAGAAGAAGATAAAGGTACCGAGGACAGGTAATGGTGGGAAGTTCTGCAAGAAGGAATTTGAAGAGTTCTATAAGAAGTGTGGTATAGCGCAAAAAAATACTACTCCATACGCACCTCAAAAAAATGGAGTTGCGGAAAGAATGAATAGAACACTGATGGAAAAGGCAAGAAGCATGCTTAATGGTATCAAGTTAGGACAAGAATTCTGGGCAGAGAAAGTGGAGACTGCATGTTACCTGGTTAACATATCACCTTCAGCAACGTTGGAGGATAAGACTCCACATGAGGTATGGACTGGTAAGAAACTCTCTCTTTCACATCTGAGGGTATTTGGATGTGATGCATATGTAAATTTTCCAAAGGAGAAAATGACCAAGTTGGATAATAAATCTGAAAGGTGCATCTTTATTGGGTATAAGGATGGTTTAAAGGGTTACAAGCTTTGGAACCTGGAAACAAGGAAGGTTGTATACAACCGAGATGTGGTGTTTAGAGAGGTGAAAGATGTTGTTAAACATGAAGTCCTACCAAAGGAACTTGAGAAGATAGAGTTTGAGCTAAAGGACGATGAATCAGACTCTACAACAGAAGAAGACTCAAAAAGGAAGAGCCACAAAATCCAGTTGTGAGAAGATCAGTTTGGGAAAGAAGACAACCAGAAAGGTATATTCCATCTGCTTTCTATTCAAATTTTTCTTTAACTATAACAGATGATGATCCCAGAACCGTCAGGGAGGTAGTAGATTAAGAGGATGGAAAAATTTGGAAGGAGGCCATGGTTGATGAAATGGCATCCTTGCATAAAAATGAGGCATGGGATCTGGTGGAGTTGTTAGCTGGAAGGAAGCCCATCAGGAGCAAATGGGTGTTTAAGAAGAAGATGAATGTAGAAGGCAAGGTGGATAAATACAAATCTCGGTTGGTAGCAAAAGGTTATTCTCAGGAGCCAGGAATTGATTTTGGTGATATTTTTTCTCCTGTTGCCAAAGTTACTTCTATTAGATTACTTTTATTTGTTGTTGTTGCATTTGATTTTGAGGTAGAATAGATGGATGTGAAGACAACATTTCTTCACGGGGATCTGGAAGAGGAGATCTACATGAAAAAACCTGAAGGCTTTCTGGTGAAGGGGAAGAAATAACTAGTATGGAGGTTAAAGAAGTCTCTGTATGGGTTAAAACGATCACCAAGGATGTGGTATCAGAAATTTGATAGCTATATATGGGGACTTGGCTTCACCAAAAGCAAGGAGGATCACTGTGTTTATTTTAAATTAATTGGTGACCGTGTTATTTATTTGGTCTTGTATGTGGATGATATTTTGTTGATTGGAAATGAAAAAGAAATTATCCAAGATTTAAAGACCCAAATGTTCTCCAAATTCGACATGAAGGATATTGGTGCTGCAAACTATATTTTGGGCATGGAAATTAAGGGAGATCTGGCAAAGAGGAAGCTCTAGTTAAACCAGAGGAAGTATGTCGAGACTATATTACAGAGGTTCAATATGTAGGATAGTAAACCGGTGAATGTTTTGATTCCTATAGGTGTAAATTTGTTTGTTGAACAGTGTCCCAAGGCACAAGAAGAAGAGGATGATATGTCCCATGTTCCATACTCAAGTGCAGTGGGTAGCCCGATGTACGAAATGGTCTGTACTAGAGCAGACATTGCACATGCAATGGGAGTATTGAGCAGGTTTATGTCAAACCCTGTGAAGGAGCATTAGACAACAGTGAAGCGGGTTTTCAGATATTTGTGTGGCACTAGTGATTGTGGCTTGTGCTACCAGGGAAGACTAGGATTGGAAAGAGTGTTGGACATCCGTGGTTTTGTTGATGCATACTGGGCTGGAGATCTGGAACAAAGAAGATCTACAAGTGGGTATGTTTTTAGCCTATTGGAGGTGCAGTCAGTTGGATGAGTAAAAGACAGTTTGTACTGGCTCTTTCAACTACAGAGGCAAAATACATAGCATCCACTCATGCAAGCAAGGAAACAATTTGGTTGCAGAGATTGTGTTCAAGTATGTGGTTGGTGTAGCAAGTTATAAGGATAGATTGTGATAGCCAAAGTGCAATTTTATTGGCTAAGAACCCTGCTTATCATTCAAAGACAAAGCACATTCATGTTAAATATCACTTTGTGAGAGATATAGTTGAGGCTAAAAGGGTGTTGCTGGTAAAGGTGGACACCTTAAAGAATTTTACAGACGCATTGATGAAGTCTGTGAGCACTCATAAGTTCTCTTGGTGTAGAGAAACCATGGGTGTTGCAGAACTGGGCTAATGACTAAGCTCTCCTATGGCCCCCTACGGAAAGCAAACAACAAGTGGGAGAATGTTGGGTATATGTTATATTCTTTCCATGAATAGTGACACGCGGGGGGGTCACAGGGGGGGTGGCAGCCCCCCCTATTTGGGGTCCGGGGCATTGCCCAGGGAAAAAAAAATTGGACCTTATTTTCCGGTGGGCGGACCCGCCCATGGTTTTTTGCATGGGTTTGCACATGGTTTTGGGGCATGATGGTTTTCTGCCCTTGGTATTTTGTAGATTCGGTCAAGGGAACTATGATTATGTTCTAATCTAGGGTTAATGGATTGGCTTTTATGTATGCTTTGGCATGTATATATATATGTGTTGTAACACTAAAAATAATATAATGAAAAATCAAGCTAGTCATCCTGATTTGGGATCCAGGGGAAAATATTTATGTATATATGCTTTATGTTTTTATGCTCTCGCTATTGTTTATTTTCTGTTTTTAAGATTCGTTTGCAGATAATTTTTGTACAGGGTTAAAACCTACAAAGGTACTGATGAAAGTAGTCAGAGAAGTACAAAGAGAGAAATTAAATACAAGTTCCTATGTTCTGTTTGGTATAAGAATATTGTTCATTACTTATGTTTTTTCTCTTTCCCAACTACACTAAACTAAACAAAATACAGAGCCCTTAAGCTCAAATCTCAACCTTATGTTGTAATTGATTATAAGTTTTATTGGAAAGATCCTACAGGCATTTTGTTGTTGTGCTTGACAGAAGGAGAATCAATGGAAGTTATAAAAGAATATCATGAAAATATATGTGGAGGCCATTATATTTGGAATTTTACTGTTCATAAAATCCTCAAGTCAGGGTTTTACTGGCCCTCTTTGTTTGCTGATGTATACCGATTAGTTAGTAGTAGCCAGAAATGTCAATTGTTTGAAGAAAATAAAAGGTTAGCTCCTCTACCTCTTCTCCCTATGTTTTTTGAAGAAACCTTTAAACTATGGAGATTAGATTTTAGTGGGGAGATAAATCCACCATCAAGTGGGCAGTTCAAATGGATCTTGACTGCCACTTATTATTTCACAAAGTGGGTGGAGGAAATACCTACCAGAAAGACAAATGATCTGGTAGTAATGAAGTTTCTGGAAGAAAACATCTTCAGCAGGTTTGGGTGTCCAATCAAGATTGAAATTGAGAATGCACAGGTATTCAATTCAGACAGATTCATTAATTTTTGTCAAACATATAATGTCATTATGTCTCATTCTATAACATATCATCCTCAAGGGAATGGGCTAGCTGAATCCTCCAACAAGGCATTGGTTAAGATCTTGAAGAAGACAATTAGTGAAAATCAGAAAAATTGGGATTCAAAATTGAAATTTCCTCTTTGGGCAATAACAGTGACTACTAGAAGATCTATAGGTAAGTCTCCTTATGAACTAGTTTATGGTACTCAAGCTTTATTTCCTACTCAATTGGCTAGACCAGTTATTTCTTTTCTTCAAGAAGCACAAGAAGAACGTAATGCATTGGTGAGAAGGTTAAACAAGGTTATAGAATCAAGTGAGAGAAGGAACAAAGTTAGAGAAAATTTGATCGCCTACCAAGAAAAGATGAAGTCCATTTTTGATAGAAAATCAAAAGAGATTATTTTTCAAATTGGAGATTTGGTGTTAAGATGGGATACCAGAAGAGAAGAGAAGGGAAAGCATGGTAAGTTTGAGCCACTTTGTTATGGCCCATACAAGATTGTTGAAGCTAGATCAAATAACACATTCATGTTGGAGAATCTTGAGGGAGAAACAGTGGAGATGCCTGTGATTGGGAAGTATTTGAAACATTATTTCTAGCATTAAGATTATATGGTTCACCATTGTACATATTCGGTTTTCTCATTGTTCATATTTCATCAAACAACATTTGACTCCATGCTCGAAGTTAAGGAACTAATCTTTAGTTCTTAGTGTTTTTTGGAAAAAAACACTATCCCCGGGTGGAGCCAGATGTCGTGGCTCATTTGAAATATTTTTTGTTTTAATTTTTCAAAAAATAAAATAAAATGAAAAAATATAAAAATATATGTTAAAGTACATGTTTATCATACTTTAACATAAAGATGTAATATTTTTATATGTTTAAAGTTTAGAGTTTTAAAAGGTTCATGAAGGTGGGTCCAAGCACTCAGTTAAAAAATGAGCAACTTCATGAGTATGATCGAAAGATTTGATTGGTAGGAGATAAAAGCAGCAACCCACAGGCAGATTCAGCACACGGGTTAACGAGAAGGGTGCCTCCGCTGTTGACCTCGTTGACTACGGGGCCGATCAAAATCTACAACCTAGATTAACTGCGGGGGCATGACCCTGACGCACTCTCCGTACATTTGAGGCCTTCGGAATGATGTAAGCTGCTGGTTCACGATAGTTACCCACCACATCATGCTATCGTTTAAACATTCTTTTGGCGCATCAACTCAACATTTAATTCACAAGCCGTGCACCACCTATTTAAAATTTGTTCCTATTTTCACAAGGTTATTGTTGCTTCTCTATATTTGTTAATTTGTCTGTGCTTCCGTCTTCCTTGGTTGTTCACCACCTTGTCATTTTTAGCTACCTCAAGTAGAATTATGGCCAAGCATTCGTATATTTTAGGTTCATCCAATCATATTCCTCTCATGGACACCAGGAGGGATATTCAAGACATTGTATTTTCTTTAGATCACCTCCAATTCTATCAACAGGTCTGTTTGAATGATAAAGCCTCTCTAATTTTCTCCGCCATGGTAAAAATAGGTGTACTATCTATATGCATTCCAAGAACGCACCTTCTTCCCGATTTTATGTAATTGCTAGTGTTTTTCATGTACCATGGCAAGTGTTTTGTAATGAATTCTCAAGGAGAGAATGTCTTGCAAGTCTCAAGCCCTATTTATTCGTCAAGCTTTGTGTTACCCTGAGTCAGAATCCCATGTCCAATTCACTGATGATTCATTGATAGGACATTATGATAGTCTTGCAAGTCAAGAATTCAATCAGTTTGTTTTTTTCTGAAGCCAGATACGAAGCAATTTGTTCCTGACAACAAAGAATTCTCCATGGAAGTTTTTGACACAAAAATCTGACCGGTGCTGAGGTGTTTTTCAAAGGTATTGGGAAAAGAAAAAGACAACAAAATTGACAAATTCGTTAAATGGTAATGTTTTCACTGATGATGAAGCCAGGGGTAGTGCTGGATATTCCTTCTTATTGGAAAGAAGTGGTCAATACTCAACTCATGAGTTTATCTCTCACTGGGTCATTCAGGTTCCCTTCTCTTATTATTTACCTCTTTTTATTTCAAAATGTAGAGGAATTCTTGGATTTGGGTTTAAATATCATGCATGTAAATAAAAAGAGGCACTCAGTAGTGGTTTGGACTAACATAGTAAGAAAAGAACAGAATGAGGAGGGTATGTTTGATTTTGAAAATAATTTTATGTCTACTGCATATAAAATTCTGAATGGGGTTTCTCCCCCATTCTTCCTGCCAAAGGCTCAAGAGTTCTTGTAGCTATGAACAAATTGTAAGTTTGGTGATTGGTATGTTTTTGAAGATTATTCTTAAATTAAAATTTATGGGGCTGGTGTAGAACCAAATAGGCTTCCTGTATTTGTGCCTATGAGATTATTTGCTTTGGATTTCATTAGGAAAAGATTAAATGTTGACCAAATACATTTGTGCCTATGAAAAAGGGTCATATGTTTAAGCTACCAATGTCTTTGGGTCCATTTATAGTCAAAACAAGACAGGCAACTGATGAAGTCACTATGAATTTAGATGGAATGCATTTTCTGTTAGGAGATAAGTGGGCTTATGACCCCCATAAAGTGATTTCAAATAGGATATTTGAAAATGGATATTCAACATTTGTTCATGAATGCATACCTGATATAGAGAAGCTATCAAATAAGGCTTTTTCAGGTTCTGTTGGCTCAAATAGACAAACCCCTGTCATATCTGAGAAATATAACAAGAGGAGTAAAGAAGCAGTGATTTATTCAGAAGATGAAGAGAAGAGAGCTGAAAAGAGAACAAATCTCAATGAAGACTTAGCAGGTGCTCAACCTGATTTCTCACTACAATTGGGAGATGAGAAAAAATTCCCAGCCTCACCAAAAAGACAAGAAGATGCTCAGGAGCAAGTATCCTTGATTAAACAAGTATTTTGTTAGATTGCTGAAAGAAATCAAAATATGAAGGCTAGCATGGAGGCACAGGCTGAGTATCAACTAACTCCAGATGAAACAAGATTGTTTACTACCTCGGATCTTGAAAAATATCAGTTTAAGATTTCTCTTTCTCATCCCTCTGATATGACTATAGGGTCATCTAATAATTCCAATACTGTAAATATAACTGTTGATGTAAGAAATATTCCTCTGCTTGATAAAGTAAATTTACATGTGAAAACTGGTTAACTGATAGTGAATGATTTGACCAAAAATAATGCAATGGCCCTTAAAGCTGAGAACATGCTAGGGAAGGTCATCAAGAAGTTGAAATTGGAAAAAGGAAAATCCAGGGCCTTATCAACAAAGAATTAAGAACTTAAGAAGATAATTGTAAAGATTGGAGTAGATCCAAATGAAAGGTCTAATGTGCAGAAGTTGCTACAAAGTGCAGAATCAAAGATTTTTGTGTTGAAGAAAAAGTTGAAGTTACCCACAGGGGAGAATTCTATGGCAGCAGAGGTAGCAGAAGTGGAAAATGAGCAAGACAACCTTCTTTAGAAGCTCTTGCCAAAAGATGAAGAAATTAACAAGTTGAAAGAATGTGTGTTGTCATTACAGAATCAGATTGATTCTCATTCCTGCACTATTATTTTTCCATCTGGAAATGAAGACCCAGCATCATAGATAGCTCAATTGAGTACTGAGCTAAAGATGGCATAAAGAGATCTCAAAAGGACACAAAATGATTTGGAAACAGTAACAAATATAATACAAGCCAAAGAGGGGAAATCATTAAATACAGAACAGATTGCCAAACTGCTGATGCTGAGATTAAAATTATAAAGGAGAAATTGAAGGGAAATATATCCCTGATACATGCTAAGGACATAATCGAGAATGATATCATTGAAGAGATGAAATAAATTTGGGGTTTTCTGACTATTGTATTAGAATAAAGAAGCATTATCAGAGATTTTGAGGAATAGGTCATGACAGACAAGCAAAAGAAATTAACATATCTATTTGGGCAAGGAAGTTTATTGATTTCATTGATTCCAAGACTGAGCAAGAGTTGGAGGAGAATGAGATTAAAGACATGATTTCATATGTTGTATAGATTAGCAAATTGATTGTTAAAAATGATTTCAGGAAGTCCACAAAGAAAAAGTTGATAGACATTAAGGAAGCAGTAAGCAAATTTGGCAATTTGTATGACAAAAGACCCAGGGCAGGATTGCCATCATGCTGGGGCCTTGGAGGCAGCCTTTTATCATGAGATTCTTATGAACCACTACTCGAATTGGAAAAAATCAAAGTGGATAACACTCACGAGAAGAATCAGATTTTGAAAGGGGAAAATGTTATTAACTTTCTCCAGATGCACTTTCAGTTATTATGGTTAGTGAAGACCTTATTTACAGAGAGACCATCATTCAACATAATCGCTCCCTTTATATTGGAATATCGCAGGCTATTTCATTCACCTAAGACAAACATTGATGTGTGGAAGAAATGCAGAGCTTGGATGACTGTTTTGGCTAAAGATCCTTTAACTTCAAAAGACAAGTCAGCAAACCAAGAGAATACAACAGCAGCGGGACTAGTCCATATTCAGCAAATATATTAGGATTTAAGTTTTATTTTACCTCTTTTAAGAGAATGTAATTGTAATAAGACATTTCAATGATATGTAATACGTAGTTTAATAATTTTAAAGTAGTTTCAACAGTTGGGAGTAGTTTCAGTAGTTACAAACTACTTTACATTGTATTTAAAGAAAAACAAGTTAGAGGAAAAGGTTCCGAGTTTTGGACATTCAGACTAATGCAAATTTTGTACATAATTTTCAAATGATTAATGAATGAAGACCAAGATTCTTGCATCTGTTGGTATTGATATGTTTTCCAGTTTCCATTCTATACTTTCTTTATATGAATAAAATTAAGTAATGAAGTTGTAGGTCTCTTTTTACATATGTGAATAAGAGTTAAAAATTATTAATGGGCGCTCCTTCATTTTAACTATTCCAGTGTCTTATAATTATTCTGAAGTTTGAAGTGATAGATTTTGTTTATCAGCATATTAGTTTGGGCTTCCTTCCTTCATGTTCTTCTTATCATTCCATTTTATATCAACAGATAATGGCATTGTGAGGCATTCATTGCATTTGATTCTTGAGGGTTTAATAAAAAATATCTGAAGGTGATTAAGAAAATACCATTTGGCATAATATTTCTATGACATATATATATATATGTCTTGAGCATTGATTCCTTACCACAACTAAGAGATTGTTTCTTACGATACAACGTTTTTTGAAGCCATTGCAGGGGACCTAAGAAGTGAAGTTCATTCTCTAGGTTTTTATCATATTTCTTCTGGTTGTTCAGAGAGGAGGAAATATCAGGCTGTGCTTTATACCAAAATTCTGGCGTATAAAAGGCCACATACGAGGTCGGACACCTCGCAACAAAAAGCATCAATTTTGTTAGATCCTAAGAAATTGGTTTCTAGAAAAGCTCAGAAGCCAAAGAAGTTTTATACACCTGATGCTACACTACCTACACCTGGAAGTAGTTCAAAAAATTCCTCATCCAAGGATATTTCCTGGAAACTCATTTTCTCGGAACAATAATCCTTTGCCCCACCAGTTAATTTTCAAGAACCACAATTAGAAGAACAATGTTTTGATTTTGTTTCATTCACATTTACAGAAGCTCAACTGAACCGAATGTATTTGTTGGCTCTTCTACTATCATTCATCAACCCCTTCCTATATCAGGTGTTCCACCCCATTCATCCACATCCTCAACTGGTTCACAATCCCCACCTACTTAAGGAGTAGTTAATAAGGGCATAAACATGGAAACCCCTGCTTTATTGATGAATGGATATGCACCGTTAAATCTTCCACAACCTATGAATGCCATGCCCCAAGAGTACCTGAAGTTACTTCCTCGTTTTACTGGCGAAGATGAAGTGACTGCAGAACAACACTTGTCATTTTTTTTCACTTTTGCTGAGAATTGAAATGTTGAACATCTTGATGTAGTGATGAGACTTTTTCTACTGTATCTGAATGGAGAGGCAAGAAAATGGTTTAAATTTTTTCCAAATGGCTCAACCAATAATTGGGAAGAATTAGAGACACATTTCACCCAAAGATGGGGTGAAAAAAGAGATCATGGTTATTCATTAACTGAGTTTAATGAAATCAAGAAAAAGCCTAATGAAAACATGAATGGGTTTGTTAAAATATTCAATAAATTGTATAGTAGTTTACCCGCATAAATGAAACCTCCTCTTGTTGGAGCAAGGGTTGTTTTTGCTGGAGCTTTTGAGTCAGATTTTAGTTTCACTTTAAGAGAAAGGAGATCTCCTACTCTTGAACAAATCCAAGTTGATGCTTTGGAGATTGAAGCAAATATGACTACTGCTGGGAAGACACACGAAAAGCAATCAGTTCAAGATAAAGGTAAGGCCTAAGAGGAATCACCACAGTATCGGAGGACTGATGACATGACAGAGGTTATCAAGAACTTGTCAAATAAATTAGTGAAGGTGGAGCTAGATAGTAAAAACTCCCAAATGCCTGCACAACAAAGAAGAGGATTTTTCAATCCTCAATTTAGAAAGCATCCCTTACAAATTTTGCAGAGGGAGAGAAGAGATCAAGACCAAGTTCAGGCACAGCTGTATATAGAGGCAGCACCTTCAAATTCTGCTGAAGATGATAAAAGAAGAAGTTGAAGATCATATATCTATTGCTTATATGGAATATGATGAGGAAGAATAAGAATGTTAAGAAGAATGCACTGAAGTTGAGGTGTCATTTGACCAGGAAGAAATGGATGAGTATTGTAAGTAATTCACAGAATTTATGCAAGCAAAGCTACATAAGAAGTGTGATTTCAGATCAAGAAAGAGATCCCTTGCGCAGGCCAAAGTCTCACCCGAAGAAATATGGGTGGGTGCTGGAACCAGATTTCTGCACCCTAAGAGAGAGAGCAGGTAAGTCGAACCGTTTGGAAACTATCAAATCTACGCAATCAGAGGTAATTCGCAGGAATTTCAATGATTAACCAGAGTACAGTTTTACCAGATTTAAATAACAGGTTTTCATCCACGTGCGGACAACCAAGTATAAGCATAAAATAATATATTCACAGCAGACTTAATCAGATTGCAGATATAGTCATCATAACACAGATAATTCGCAGCTCATAAACACATATCATTCACAACTCATAATAGAATCACATATAATTTGAGTCCACAATAACCATAACCAGATAGATCAAACATCATCAGATATCGGTAATACTTCGCATATACTACTTCTGAAAAAGTTTTTTACATACCCCAAAACCCACCTATGCACACAACCAGCAGGTTCCACACACAGCCAGACAGAGGATCTCCACACACACATCCAACAGGAGTCCTAACCCAATAACCCAATCCCAGATCTAACAATTCACACTTAGCATCAATCTCTATTCATTCCTACCTATCGACTCAAAAATTTTCAATTATTTATAGTACTTTGGACTACGCATCCAATGGTCCACAAACTGTGGTTTACAGACTCTTGGTCTACCCTTGGCCCGCTTATAATGTATTAGGGGCTTTGACCCGCCACAAAACCCTTGTGCTAGACTAAATATAATAAAAAATATACAAAATGGACCAGATTCTCAGCTTGCAGGAGACCCTGTTCCAACACTGGAAGCCACCCTGGCCACGTTGGTTCCCGCTCAGCGCTTGTCACGATTGTGGGCCAGCCAGGACCTCCAAGTTGAAATAGAATTACTCCAACAGAAGAATAAGGCCTTCACCAACCGTCTGAAGCCTTGGACTGCTGACACCCTTCAATTGTCGCAGGATGCTGATGTAGCCATAAAGCAGCTCAACCAAACTCTGGAAAGTGTCACCGCTGCGACAGAGGGCCCGATATCACAGAAATTGGTCGACATTTCCTAGAATGCTACTGTTGAAAGCGAAGTTGTACTGCCCCCATTAGTTGAAGAAATCAAGCTATTATAGGCGCAGGTGGAGACCCCACCACCTTAATGACTCGGGACGAGTCAGAAGATTGTGTTGGGGGACTGTTGGAATAGGGTCTCCTACAAAGCTACGAATCTGGTCCATTTTGTATATTTTTTATTATATTTGGTCTAACACAAGGGTTTTGGGGTGGGTCAAAGCCCCTAATTCATTGTAAGAGGGTCAAGGGTAGACCAAGAATCTGCAAACCACGGGTTGCGGACCATTGGATGCGTAGGCTAAAATAGTATAAGTAGTAGAACCTTTTTGAGTCGATAGGTAGGAATGAATAGAGATTGATGCTAAGTGTGAACTGTTAGATCTGGGATTGGGTTATTGGGGAAGGACTCCTGCTAGCTATGTGCGTGGAGATCCTTAGTCCTGATGTGTGCGGACCCTACTGTTATGTGCACAGGTGGGTTTTTGGGTATCTAAGAGACTTTTTGATAAGTAATATATGCGAAGTATTGTGGATATCTGATGTTGTTTGATCTATATGGTTATGGTTATTGTGGACTCGAATTATATGTGATTATGTTACGAGCTGCGGATGGTATGTGTTTATGAGCTGTGAATTATCTATGTTATGATAACTGTATCTACAATCTGATTAAGTCTGCTGCAAATATATTGTTTTATGCTTACACTTGGCTATCTACACGTGGATGCGAACCTATTATTTAAATCTTGTAAAACTATACTCTAGTTAATCATTGAAAGTCCTACGAACGACCTCTGACTGCACAGATCTGATAGTTTCCGAACGGTTTGACTTACCTGATCTCTCTCTCTCAGGGTGTGGAACCCTGGTTCCAACACCCACCCATAATGCTTCAAGTGAGACTTTGTCCTGTGCAAGCAAGTCACTGCCGAAAGGGCCAGTATTATAGGGGTTTGTTGCAAAACCTTAACCTCTGAACCTGGGTCAGGACCCCTTGAGCCAAACTTGGTTCTGTTGCCAGGATTGGGAGGAGTGCCAGGATATGATGATCTTACGATTTGAGGCCCCCACTGACATACGAATCAAGACGTTCCTTCGGCCAGAAAAGCGAAGTGGATATTTGTTCGCTTGGATAGAACAGTGGTGCGACAGAACTGCCAAAGTGTGGGTTCATCTGTTTATTCATGCCCTGGGACCAAATCCCATAGCTTGGTACTTAGATGCTAAGATCCATCAGTGCACCCGCCATTGGGAGACCTTGAAGGATGAATTTCTAGGAACATTTGGGTTAATCGGCTGGCTAGAGGCGCTGAATGTAACTCTACAAAATATTGACATAGTGACATGGGGTGAATCGCAACTGTCTGTCGTACCCGAAGTACCCACGAGGGAAACACGGATACCAAGTTTGGCCAACTACTGCAGCCTAGCACCAACAGACGATAAGGATGATCCACAAGTTATTTCCAAATTAGAATGGGACGAGACATGTGCAGCCATCGAACCACTCAGGCTGCGAACAAATGGCATCAAGACACACCCCACATTGGCTAAGATTGGGAATGTGGGAGTGGGAGGCAGAGTTATCACATATCCAGAAACTCCTACAACAATGGAACAATTGTGCTCAATTCATGCCCACACAGGATATTGTAGAAATTTTGTTCAAAGATATGCCCTGGTCATATCACCCCCGAAAGACTTGCTTATGCAGGAGGCCCAGTTCCGTGGGAATGATATAGGTCATGCAAACCTATTTTTTGTGAAGCACCTAGGGATAAATCCTGTGTTGGGGGAAGATGCACAGGAGGCACAGGTGTTTAACCCGAGCATAGCAGGTAAGTTGAGTGCATAGGAGGTGCGAAAACTAGTCATTAGCACAGTCACAACTGGTGAAAAGCATAACTTACCGTTAAAAGGAGTGGCCCACTGGTATTTAATGAGGAAAATCTTGGGGATTTTTTACTGTTTACCTGATGAAAAGTTTCCAATGAAGTGTATCCTACCGTTGGACGACCATAGGCACTATAAAGAGTGTAGGATAACTCAAATAAGGGTTCCCTCTCACTTTCTTAGCTTGTACTTATCAAACTTGTCTCAAATGACCTTGAGCTATAAGATTTTTTGAGTTATTTTCATGTCTGATCCACCTTCCCCTTCTGACAATAGCCACCCCGGATTGGGATTCATATTCCACGCTAAGATGACGGCCACTAACCATGCATAACACTCGACACCTATAGACCCAACAATTGAGGAAGTAATGGAGATTGGGTCTGAGGACGAAGAAGTGCTCTCGACGCCGGTCACGAGGAAAGGGAAAGAGAAGGCACAGGGCTTAGGGAAGTCTTCGAAAGCTACGAAATGGGCTGCGGGGAAGCCGAGGACTTCCCCAAGGCATTTCAAGTCTCCGTGAGCAACGCATTAGACTCAGGATGCGTAGGAGGAAGCCCAGCCCACCAATCCGATCAACTGGTTACCTCCCTTCATCAAACCGTGCAGGCCCTCGACACGCATACCAAAGAACCTTGACGACTTGATTACTTATCTCCAGATGCCACTAACCTCAAGAGAAGTCCCTGTCCTCGGTGACCCTTGCGGCAGAATCCACAAGGTCAAATTTGACAGCCACGACCTAGAAATCTATGAAGCC
This sequence comes from Pinus albicaulis, assembly GCA_034641835.2. NCBI lineage: Eukaryota > Viridiplantae > Streptophyta > Pinopsida > Pinales > Pinaceae > Pinus > Pinus albicaulis. Next base: position 403,607,372 of record CM076579.1, read on the forward strand.
TTCCCTAAGCTGGCCCCCACATTGTAATTTGACATGATTTATGTGAACGATGGGGTCGGATAAGGAGATTGATAATGTGGTGGGTGCTATGGCCCTCACCGCCTAGAGGATAGGGTTCAAAAACAATGAAGTTGGAGGCCGAGCAAGGGTACGAGGAAGAATTCAACCACGGCCACGAAGAATGACTCGCCATGACCGAACCTGAGCACCACAGAGAGGGGGGGGATACATATCGGAAGGTACCACCTCCCCCAAAGTATGAAGCGGACGGGGAGAGCCTATCAAGGGGGCTCGAAAGAAGTAGCGCGCCCAACAGAAGGACTGAGATGAGACAGTTACGTTAACTGAGGGAGATCTTGAACAAATAGCAGATGTAGTCACGCTGGCCACAGAAGAAAAATGGCTAGCTTCAGAGGACCAACATAAAGCTGTGATCAACACCATCCAGGCCGAGCTTTGCTCCCTACAGTTAAAGACATATACGCTATAGACCAACATGGTTCCGGGCTGGATTCCCTTGACGTCTAGCAGTTCAGCACTAGTGACAGAGGAAAGTCGTCTCTGTGCATTACCTAGTGCCACCCTGGTGATCATTCCACCAGACCAGGGAATGCAACTTCAAGCAGATACAGGGGTGTAGTTGAATCTAGCCAAGCTGCCCCACGAAGCATTACAGGGTCTCCACACCGCTGTGTTTCAAGAGGTTCACCATCGGGACCAACAAGTACACCAACAACTTAGTGCGGTAGAGCAGACCATCACATAGCCAAATGCGGAAGTGCTTCTTGCTGTTGCGCAACAAGAAAAACTCGAAACCCTCATCAACAAGCTCTATACGAAAGTTACAGAGGAAATCCCGGCCACAGCCACTCCACGGGCTAAAGTTGAAGGCTTGGTTGTAGCCTTGAAGGCTTCCAGGACGGAAAGGCAACTCGTTAATATGCAGCTAGAGCATAAAATTACTGACTTACAGGCCAAACTACCACTAGTGCATTTGGTCAAAATTTTGACACTTTAGTTCTGACACTTTTGTCGAATTTTCGGAAATTTCCCCAATTTTTATCAATTTTTCAAATCCTGCCAACAACCGTCACTATACCGACCTTTAGGGATATCGTCCCTTTTCGAAATTTATGAATGTCATCGGAAATGCGACGTTATAAACTATGCATCCATATTATGATGTTTTTGGGACACAACGTCAAAAATGCAACGTTTCTAAAATATATGTCGATATTGTGACGGTTTGGAGAAAATTTTGGAAATGCGACATTTCTAAACTATGCGTCGGTCTTGCATCGGCGACGTTTTGCTCCAAACCGTCGCAATACCGACGCATATTTTAGAAACGTCGCGTTTCCGACGTTTCTAAAATATGCGTCGGTATTGCGACGGTTTGGAGCAAATGTCGTTAATGCATTAATAGTTCATTCAAACATTTTTGTATATAGTTTTGAATTATTTCTATGTAAAAATATATATAACAAATTATGTATCTAAAAATACTCCATATTGTTAAACTATAATTCAAACACATACATATAATTAGCTCAAATTTTAATTTAAAATGCAAATTATATTAATATAATTTCACATTTAAATATATTTTTTCTCATTAATATATAAATATAAATTTATTTTTACATATAATGTTATAATATAGTTTCAAAATAAACATCACATAAATAATTTCACATTCAAATATATTTTTTAAATAGAGTTTTAACTTACTTTTATATATAAATATAAAACAGAATAAAAATTTTGAAAAATAAATATCTAAAATTATTATAGAATTCACACTGCATTTCAAATATATTAAAAATTATATTTTAAATATATTTTTTTATATAGTTTTGAAATAAGTTATTAGATTGGTGAATAAAATTAATTACATTTGAATTTTGTCTAATTTCTTTTTTGGTAAATTAATTTCATGAGGTTCACAAATCTCAAGTCAAATTTAAACTAGCTAAACAAAAACTCTAATAATTTCATGAAAATCATCTAAAAAATTATTGAAATATCAAACTTGACAGTAGACCAATATGGGTTAAGTTAGTTTTATGAGGATCATGTTGGAAGTTATGTTGTTAATTTACATAGAACACCACTTTTTTTAATAATATTTTTAGTTTCTATTTTTTTATCTTTATCTTCACGATTCTAATATGTTAAGTTTTTTTTTTTATACCACATACATTTAAATTATATAAATTTATACATTTATAAAGAGTTATAATAGAAGCATAATAGTTCAATAAAATATAAAAGTTAAATAGTTGGGGTGGCGAGAGGGGGAGGGGGAGAGATTCTCCTAAATCCTGATGGAATATGAAAAATAAAGTACTTATGGGGGCTAGTCCAAAGAATTAACAATCTCACATAAATGTATGGGCTTCTTCCAGGTCTCCAATTGGCTAATGATCGAGATGTCTCTAGGTTAGTGATCTTGGGGGATTCCCTTACAACTATTCAACACCTTCAAAAAGGTTTTCTCCTGAAGAAAAACAATTTATCCCTCCTCCTTAGAAAAATCAATAGTGCCCTAAAATCATTCCCTCAAAAGGCTTATTGCCACATTTTAAAAAGCCAAAACAAAGAGGTGGATACACAAACGAATCAAGCCTTCCTTCTTGAAGTAAGCGGGTTAGAATGAGATCAATGACATGTCAGGTTGGAAAGATATTCCATGAATAATTCCACTCAATATAATTTTCCCTCTCTCTTGTTTTTCTAGTTGGATATATGCAGCATGAGAATTATTTTTTGAAGATTTCCAAAGACAACCTCCTTTCTATGCCCCCCCTGTCACCTCCTATATATGCACATATTCGCATCACGCATAACATTTGGCGTCAGGATCTCGTCATTAAGGTTGAGGTGGTGGTTTGTGGGGGTGTTGGCCACGCGCCCATTTACCCCTCACATGTGGAGTCTTATGAAGTTGGACAACCCTTAATTCCCTCCTTTGCCTTCGTACCAAGTTCATTTATGGATACAGGGTGGGGAGAGTTAATGAATTTCGTGGTTGAGTTGATCCCTCGGGCATGGGAGTTCACTAGTCTAAAGGTGGAATTCATGGTTGGTGTTAATATGATAAGGCAGAAAGTATCATTTCAAGGGTGTGCCCTTGAGAGTCAAGACAACCCTTTTGCTAGTTGGTGGGCTCTCCTTTGTAAACTCCATCGATGGTAAGAATTCTTTCAATCTTATGTGTCTCTTACTCAGTGTTGTGAACATTGTCTCGCTTGTCTCATTCAAAGCGAAAACATGGGGAATTATCTTGTATTTTCTTGGTTCAGTTTCCTCCTATGCAGTAAGAATTTGGGAATATTTCCCCTCCAGGTTGTTAATGGATTTTCGTAAATCTTAATAAGTCAAGTTGGAATTTTTCCTAGTGGGTGTTGAATTTCTCATCTTCAAATTTCAAGCTTCTTCACCACACTGTGCGCATCCTGCAATCTTTTCCATGGAAATAGGTGTTACTGTGTTGAGGGCACCATCACTGGTGTAGCTTCATGCATCCCAAGTCTTGCACAATTTTCATATGCACAATTTCCCCTGCATAAATACTAACTTCTTTGGTACCCTTAGTTATATTCTGATTTTTTTTCTTAGTTGGACAACTCCCTCCCTTTCTTCTAGCTTGTCTCTTTCCATGTTCTGATAAATTTTGGGTCTCCTCCTTGTGTAGGTAGCTCCCCTAGCTCAAACCTCTCCCCCTCTATTTCCAAGCTCTTTTGGCTCCCTATTTGTGGTATCAAATCACACTTTGTATCTAATTTTGTGTTCCAACACTTGATTTCTGTCCCTTATGGGGAACAAAGACTATTATTCTTCTGCCTCAAGTTGCACAAGACAGTACAATTTTATGTCCACATCCCCATTATTGCCATTTAGACCAATATTAATGCATAACTTTTCAATCATAATCTAATATTAAATTTCGTTATTACTTTTCAAACACTCCTTAAGTACCTCTTGTCCACATCAAAATGGAACAGGTAAGAAAAAGGTCTAAAATAAATTAAACTCGACATAATAAAAAAAATATGCAAAAACTATAGTTATAGCTTACATACCCTTTCCCGGGCAAACATTATATAACTCTACTTCACTAGGATGAACATTAATATAAACTAAGGCTTCACGTATGCATCCACCAGATCTGTACCATCAATGTAGTCCCTAATACATATTGTACCTTCAAGAGTATTGTGATCGCACGGGTGCCCTGTGCACGTTCGTGTGGCCCGTTTGTCGGTTTCTCCCTTATGCCTTTGTTCGGTCGTGCACGCCATGTCGCACCGTGTGAGGGCACCCACCCAAATGTGTTCGGGTTGGGTCGTTTCGTTTGAGGGTGGTCATATCAAATTTACTGAGTTGTGACCGCAGGGGTGCCTTGTGCACGTTCGTGAGGCTCGTTTTCTGTTTTCTCCCTTGTGCCTTTGTTTGGTCGGGCGTGCCATGTGAGGGTGACTGCCCAAATGCATTCGGGTCGGGTCAGGTCGTTTCGTTTGAGGGTGACCATATCAAATTTGCTAAGTTGTGACCGCACGGGTGCCTTTTGCACCTTCGTGTGGCCCATTTTCCGTTTTCTCCCTTGTCCCTTCGTTCGGTTGTGCACGTCGTGTCGCGCCGTGTGAGGGCGCCCGCCCAAACGCGTTCAGGTCGGCTCGTTTTGTTTGACGGCAGCCGTATCAAATTTGCTAAGTTGTGACCGCACAGGTGCCTTGTGCACGTTCGTGCGGCCCGTTTTCTGTTTGCTCCCTTGTGCCTTTGTTCGGCCAGGCATGCTGCGTCGTTTAGTTTGAGGGCGCCCATCTAAACCCGTTTGGGTTGGGTCATTTCGGTTGAGGGCGCCCACCCAAACGTGTTCGGGTCAGGTCGTTTCGATTGAGGGCGCCCCCCCAAATGCATTTGGGTCGGGTCGTTGTGGTTAAGGGCGCCTGTATCAAATTTTCTAAGTTGTGACCGCACGGGTGCCTTGTGCATGTTCATGTGGCCTGTTTGCCGGTTGCTCCATTGTGCCTTCGTTCGGTCGTGCGCGTCGTGTCACGCCGTGTGAGGGCGCCCACCCAAATGCGTTCGAGTCAGGTCGTTCCGTTTGAGGGCGGTTGTATCAAATTTTCTAAGTTGTGACCACAGGGGTGCCTTGTGCACATTTGTGTGGCCCGCCGCGCTTTACCCCGCTATCTCGCTCTGCCGCTCGTGGTGAGGGCGCCCCCGCCTAAATGTGCATTCAGCGTTGGGTCGGGTCGTTTTGTTTGAGGGTGGCCGTATCAAATTTGCTAAGTTGTGATCACACGTGTGCCTTTTGCACGTTCGTGCCTCTCGTTTTCCATTTTATCCCTTTTCGGTCGGGCCTGCCGTGTGCGTCGTGTGAGGGTACCCCCGCCCAAACGTGTTAAGGTCGTGACGTTTTCGTTTGAGGGCTGGCCGTATCAAATTTGCTAAGTTGTGACCGCATGGGTGCCTTGTGCGCGTTTGTGCGTACTTGTTTGCTTTTTTCCTTTGTGCCTTTGTTCCCACGGCGTGCCATGTGAGAGCGCCCACCCAAATGCATTCGGGTCGAGTCATGTTGTTTCGTTTAAGGGCGGCCGTATCAAACTTCTCCCTAGTGCCGTACTGCCACCTGCTTACGTTCGTGCGACCCATTTTCTCCCTTGTGCCTTCGTTCGGTCGTGCGCGTCGTGTCGCGCCGTGTGAGGGCGCCAGCCCAAACGCGTTCGGGTTGGGTCGTTTCATTTGAGGGCGACCGTATTAAATTTTCTAAGTTGTGACCGCAGAGGTGCCTTGTGCATGTTCGTGTGGCCCGTTTGTCGTTTTCTTCCTTGTGCCTTCGTTCGGTTGGGCGCACCGTGTCGTTTCGTTTAAGGGCGCCCGCCCAAACCTGTTCGGGTTGGGTCATTTCGGTTGAGTGTGCCCACCCAAACGCGTTCAGGTCGGGCCCCCTATGCCCCCAATCCCTAATCCCTTAACTACTAACTCGTTATTCGACCCCTAACCCTAATGCACCTAAATCGTTCATTTCCTTGCTACTTATCAGGTTCTTACTTCTGTCTAATTCACTATATACTCAGATCATGAATGTGAGAAGGCTGTTTGCGGAGTTATATTATTATTGTATCAACAGTGTAATTATTTCTGAGTTGTTATATCTTTCTAGTCAAAAACCTCATCTTCAAAAATATTTTCTTGTCATTTTCAAAATTGACTGCTTCATTGAGCACGACATGCAGCTTATCTAATATTTTATTGAAGCTAAGAGCTCCATCTCTGGGGAAAGCTGCTTTTCGGCTAACTCCACTGATTTTGATCTCAATTTTTCCAATTTATTCCTTCTCTCATATGATACCTAAGCCTTTGCCTTTCTCTTCCCTTCTAATTCTGTAATAGTTTCACAGTGATGCAAGCCAACTTCTTTGGAAAGCCTTCCTAGCAGACAATACTTGTGACCTGGCTGAAGCCTCAACACTTTCAAATCATCTGGAATGACCATTCTCTTCTTCTGGTCATATGGTGGGGGAACCCATTCAAAAGCCCTTAGCCTAGAAAGTGCTGCAACACCACGCTTGGTTTTGTGTGGAATCATTCCTCTAATTGTCCAGTAGTCAAATCCTTCTCTTACTTTATTGTCATTTGCCCATACCTAACCAATGAGAGCACAAGAACACCTATTTCTATAAAAGCACCTATAACTTCTCTTACTTTATTGTCATTTTCCCATAACTAACCAATGAGAACACAAGAACACCTATTTATATAAAATCACCTATAATACTTTTGTGGGTTTCACTAATATCCCTTTAGTTAGTGTGTGCATAGTAGCCTAGATCCTAAAGTGATTCCCGTACAATGATAATCCACTAGGTGTATTTGTACTTAAAAAACTATGCATGGATAGATGTCCCATTTATGGCCAAGTTCCACCAAAATGGTTCCCCCTACCTACCTAGTAACTACATTACATTTATTTCATGACAAGACTACCCTACAACCCACCAAATTTCTATCATATCCTTGACGTCAACAACAATTTGTTGTTCAAGATATAGCTAAGTTGGAACAAACTTAGCTCTAGAGCTTAGGATATTTTTCCACCTCTAATGTTTATAAACCAATAGATATAAAATTTCTAAAGCATGTGGGAGCCCTTTAAGTATCACCTTTCCTATATTGACTCCGTCTTAAAAATCATGGAAAATGTCCATAGATGAGTTATCCTTACTAAACCAAAAATTTCATTGAAAATAATCATTCATACCATAACATTACTACTTCCATTTTAACCACATAAAACTTATTTTTAAGTTACCATAATTCATCTTTAATATCACATAATTAGATTAAAAAATCAACCAAAATCCCTAGTTTATGAAATAAAAATTCAACAATTTTATATAATTAATAATTTAAATAAATGTCTTAGATCTAACCTCATTAATAATTATTTATAATCAACAATACCACTTATTTACCCAAACCCCTTATTAACCCCAAGAAAATTCTCACACATTTTATTTAATGGAATTTGAGTGGCCTTAAAAAAACACACGTATTTCATTTCAAAATGTCAAAAATTTTGAAATATCAAAAGTTTTAATTTCCCTCGTTCATTTCCCTCTGGTTGCATGGTTTGTCCAAGGAAGGAGGGAGGATGCGGCCATACTGTCGCCGGTTTGGAGGAAGGATGCAGCCATACTATTGCAGGTTTGGAGGAAGGATGCAGCCATACCATCACAGGTTTGGAGGAAGGATGCGGTAAGTAAAGAAATTGATCCCGAGTTCCTGTTGCAGGCCTGCTCTGATACATTTGGTTGAAGTCCGATAATTTATTTCCTTCTATAGAAAGAATCTTCTCTGATACATCAGATCCCAATTGCCTTTGGTTCGATGATCAACAAAAATTATCATAATAGTCTTGTGCCTTGTATACAAACATCAATACCTACCCCACGGATTCAAAGGCCCTTCATTTAGCCCCAGAGTAGTGGGATTTGGAGAAATAAAAGTCAACAAAAAGTGGTGAACTCTGAAGAACATGATTTCAAATGCCCCAGACAAGGTAATCCATGTATTTATTCAATAGTCCCATTGAAATATTTATTGTTGTAATGGATTTCCCTAAATATGCAGTGCTTTTCGTTAAGTTTCTGTGTTTATCCAATGATAATGCAATGCCCTTTACGTTTCTTTGGTTATCTGTTTGCCCATTTGGTTTTGTTACTTTTTACTTCTGCCCATTTGGTTATGGTGCATTTTATTAGCTATGAGAATTTTTGGTTGGCTTCTGCGGCAATGGCTATTTCATTTCTATATGTTTTGGTTTGCTGATATGCCCATTTGGTTATTTTTTCTATGTTATTCTAAGAATTTCTTGTTTGCATCCGCGGTAATGGTTTTTTGGTTTCTCTTTGTTTTAGTTTGCTGATATGCCCATTTGGTTAATCTTTCACATGTAACTAGGAAGTTTTGGTTTGCATCGTGCAGCAACGTGTATTTGGTTTCAATGTGTTTACATTAGTTGATATGCTCATTTGGTTACTTTGCCCTTATATTTGCGAGAAGTTTTAGTTTGCATCTATAGCAATGGCTATTTGGTTTCGATGTGTTTTAGTTTACCCATAGGGTTTTGATGTTTTTTTTTCTTGGCATTTGCTCCAATGGCCTTTTGGGTTTTGATGTCTTTTCAGCTCCGGAGTGTTTGGTTTCCCTAGTGGAGAACATGGAGTTGGTCCCAGGAGCCGATACTTCTTCCTTGACTGATTTTATGGTTATTCCTGTCCTCCCAAAACTTGTACCATGTGAAGAAGTAGATAAGGATTTTTCTAGAAATCATGTGCCTCTCGTGGCTGTAGGGAGGCCTGATTCTGGAGGAAAATAAGGGGCTCTGATCCAACTTCTTGCTAATCATTTCCTTGTTCAATTCGAACCTTCACAGCAAATCTTCCACTATGACATGGATATTTCTCCACATCCATCCAAGGAGGTGGCTAGGTGTCTGAAACGCAAATTAGTTCAAGAGAATTATGTTCTTCTATCCAATGCTCTCCCTACTTTTCATGGTCGAAAGAGCTTATACAGTGTTGCTGAATTTCAGAAGGAGAAAATGGAATTTATTGTTTCTTTGCCTATAAAATCTGCCAAAAGCCTTTTTACCTTTAATGCTGGAGGGCTTCAATTTCCTGGTTTTGATTGTCAAGGAGGAGCTAGTAGCATAGATGAGAAATTGTTCAAGGTAAGCCTTAAGATTGCTTCAACGCTTGATGGGAAGGACTTAGAAGAGTTTCTGAAGAACAAAAACTCTTAGCTAATGGATCATTAGTCTATTGTGGTTCTTTTTCATCCTTTCAGCTCAAATGAACGATGATTGATAATTAATACAAACATATGATCATTATGCTATGTATGACACAGTCAGCCCAGAGAAGGGATTTTGTTTTGGCCAATTTAATTTTACATCACAATCATAATTAATAAGCATTATTGAAGGAAATTCCATTGAAATAGAGTCACTGAGAAGTGATCTCTTTGGAATGCATGAGGTAACACAAAGAGATCCTGAACTCATCAACCCTTTCTGTCAAATTGATAACCCTACATAAAAAATAATGTTCAAACTATTTGTGGAAAATACTCTCAATCAACAAAGTCATGCCCAACCAAACTTTATTTCAGAAGAAAACTTGCTTTTCTTGTACTACTAAAGTTATTTGAATTTCCTATCCCTTATTTCTAGCCATTTCCAATTAAAACTGACTGTGATTTGGTGGAATGACTTGACCTTTCATGAAATACTCTAAATTTGAGCTTAAGAACATCTATTTTGTCCTAGGATGCATCAACAATGCATAGAAACCATAAGCATAAATTATATTCATTGATTCCATGACTGGTATCAGCATACAATATTCCAATTGAGTTCTTTCATAATTCTTAAGGGTAAACCTGTAAGCATAGTAAATGAAGATGTGAGAAGAAGAAGTATCCATATCGTGAATCCTTTAGCTCTGTGAATGAAAACTAAAGTTTTTGTGCATGGCTGAGTGCAAGATACATAACACAACCACTTAATTGATATTTTGTTTGGTTAACCAGGAGAGAATATGAAAACCTCATCCCCATTGTACCATTGATCCATATACTTGTTGAGATAGGTCGTGCTTCCACTCGCGTGTTATTGTCATGTGGTAGGAGCTTCCCTGTTGGCTAAGACTGTTGAGTGTAGGACTTACCAAGTGGCGACTAGTCAAAACATTGACCTGCTAGTCCCTCACCTGACTTCATTGGCATTTGTAAATGGTTAAGTCACAATAGTTCATCGAAATTATAATGGATTTTATTTCAAAAAATTTCGTGAGTGAAATAAATAGTTATTGTGTGTGATTCTCATGGATCTGTAATCAATGGGTGTGGATGGAGCGAAGCAAGGATGTGAAGAGGAGATGAACTGCTAAATTTTATATTTTATTTTTGTAAACCAAGTGTGTGGCATTAGCCTTGTAAGTGATATTTTCTTACAAAGGAAAAACAATGTCACAGGTGTGGTGAGGAGGCCGAAGATACTAACACAACATTGGCTACCAATATTTGTTGTCTTTGTGGTTTTCTACATTTGCTCGTTATGGCCTTTGTGAGGTTTCCGATAGGTTTGTGCGAGAAAATATTTAATAAAATCAAAAGTAAGGTAATGAGGTTTGCCTTTAAAGTAAGGCTTTTCTCAAATTAGCCTTGAGGTTTGCCTTTGAAATTCAGTGAACCCAACGAATTTCCTTTTTTATTTATTTGAGATTTGGTGTGTATATACAGATAGATAGATAGATATTCAATATTTTGAAATTTATATATAGAAAAAGGTAATGCCAAAATTTATCCAAATTTCATCAAACAATTAAAATTTTATCCAAATTTCATGGTTGCTAAATCTAAACTCGAAACTGAGCAATGTGATAGAGGCAGCAAGGGTGTCAAAATCCATGGTTCTATGAGGCATATTTGTGGAAGAAAGAAAGAAATGTCAGTTCTGGAACAAGACGTTTTGCAGGTTCTACGCCCAGATGCGGGATATGACAATCTTTCCACTTAGATTTCATTTAGAAATGATTGGTATATGAGATACACTAATCATAACGTTTCTGTCTTAATGAAGAACAATGCTGACAGCATAGGTCTCTGTAATTTATTAGCAATATTGGGAGAGTCCAATCACAGAGTTAACATCATTTCAACCAACTTTGGGATTCTAGGATCTAGCCCTCCTGAATCCGGAGAGGGATCTCTCCAATATGTGCAAAGATGGATATTGTCTTTGAAAAGCTTAAGGTAATGATATTAGGCTAGTTATGAAGGCCAAGGGTTTTGCTTTGTTTTGGATGGTTGAGCATGAAATGTTACTTGAGGGGAAAGTCCTAAGTGCAAAGTTTCAAAAGTGAGAAGTTGCAAGCAAATAGAACAGTTTTGGCAGATAGATAGATATAACGCTGGTTTTTAGTCCATTGGGCTATGAAGTCATATATGGGCTTTAGTTGAACAACAACATCAAGTGTGATCCAAGGGGCTAGTCATCTATGTCTAAGGATCTCTTTAAATTTTTATTTATGGAATGGAGTGATACATCAAGAAGGGGAATTAAACAGATGCAGAACGAAGAGCAGCCTAGGATCTGATAAGTACTTTTAAACCAGTCAGCCTTTGACAAACACTTTAAGAAGGACACGAAAGCAGACTAGGATCTGTTAAGTACTTTTAAACCAACCAGCCTTTGACACACTTCCAATAGAAAACATACAAAACAAGGGGAAACACAACGATAACACAGAATGGTCTAAGATCTAGCAAGTGCTTCTAAACTAGCCAGCTTTTAACACATTCCAAGGGAAACAATTTGTTAGTTATGCAGACAAGTCTGGGACCAGGGCTAACCATATCTTCCTTCAGTTCATCATCACATAACACATACTGAAAGTAACATTCAGAAATAATATTCAGCTAGGACAATAAAATGAGGGAACACCAGCATTCTCATGCCTAAAACTGAATTAAGTCATTCCTAAATAACACAGATTGGAAGAAAACATTCAAATAAAGATTTCTCAGCCAGAGAAGGTTACTGATATACAGCAGGTCCTAACCCTGTTTAAACTGTTCTTTACAGTGGAGAATGAAACAACATGAAAACAGAAATAAAACAACAAGTTACAAATAAGAATAACATCACCGTCAATATAGATCAGGATCCCATGAAACAGCTTTTATATTGATGTCAAACCAGCTACAAACTTCAAGTCCAATGTTTCAGTTCAGCAATCATCTTCACTATTCAACCTAACTACTCTAGCACAAACAGAGCTTCAAGGGCCAGTGAATACTATGTACAAAAAGAAGTCTCAAGTTCAAGTGTATTTCAAAGTTCTGCAACCAACAACTCCTCATCTTATGTAGAAGTACTTATAGGAAGATGAGGAGGTGAGATTTTAAAAGAATATCTCAAGGACAGTTAATGCAGAGTGAAGACTTCTCGGCCCTTTGAGAGGCTCGAGGGAAAAATTTACAGGTGGATCACTACATTAACTGTTTCACAATAAATATCAAAGCTCGGGGAAGCTTTGTTTGACTTTGAGGCTCTGTGTCTGTTTTGGAATAAATCTGCAGATATTTATTCATTGGTTTCCTTGCAGAAATAACCTCTTGGCAATGCTGGAGGCAGATATTTCTTCGAGCAATAACTTCGGCCTCTGTTCTGAATGGTTCGAGGCAACAGGTGGCTCGGTGGTAGCTGAGGAATCAATTTGCCTCAGATGTGGTGGTGGAGGCTTTTTGTCTGATAAAACACTTTAGGTTTTTTCCTTTAAACTGTGTTTTAGATTGGGGATTAGGCTTTTGATAACTGTCTTAGCCGTAATCCCCATAAAAACTGTCTTCAATCTTCATCTGCTGTGCTTTATTCTCAAAACTGATACTCTTTAACTGTGTTTGATTTAAAACAATGTCTTGTCGATGTGCAGACCCGCACTGGGCTTTACGGCATCAATACTCATAGAGTACTGACGAGACATGGAATAGAACCCCGTGAATGGCCTCCTTAAGATAGCCCGAAGGCACAGGAAACGTCTTTCCCATCCCTCGGTTTTCCTTCATTCTATAATGGAAAACCATTAAAACACTTGCAAAACACAACAACAGTTAAGAAATCCTGCGGAAATAGGTTTAAACTGCTTCGGATGGCGGGGGAGGAGCATAGCCGTTGGATGAGGGCAACCAACGGTGGAGATCTGCATAGAAAGGCAAAAAGGATAGCGGGAGAAGAATAAGGAGGAGTAGTTTTGGACCGTCCGATCTAGACACATGGACGGTCCAGATCTAATCGGAGGGTCTCAATCGGGGGTGGCACAAAAGGGGATGCGATTGAACTTTGCGATTGAGCCCTTTGCGATTGAGCGCTGGCCGTTGATCTGAGGACCAGATCGACGGCGGGGAATGAATCGGAGGTAATCGCAAGGGGGTGAAACATTGCGATGCGTTTTTGCGTGGACCGTTGGATCAAGGATTAGATCAACGGTCAAGAATAAATTGGAGGGAGAGCAGGATCGGAAGATCGGAGGTATGGACTGCGATTGATCGGAGGGCATATTTGAAGCATTGCGATCAAAGCGGGGCCTCTCAAACTGAGGGCATATTTGAAGCATTACATTGGGCACGTGCTGGGCTGCGATGGTTTCCTCCACCATCATCTCCGCGAGATCAACGTGCAAGGGAACGTGTGGATATGATTATTGTTAGAACAACTGATCGAGTTTGACTTACAAGGAGTTGTGTACCGCCCTACTTCATTGCTGACATGCTGGGACTTGCTTGTCCACACAGGCATGTGTGGGGAAAGGGTGTTTGAAAGGAGCTAGCGTGGAGGGGCTATGCCCATATTGCTGGCCTGAAGGGGTTTTGGGTCTTTGGAACTGAATCTTTGAAGGCCGAGAAAGGAACATGAGGGGGTAATATAAAAATGACCAAATTTGGGTTAGGGGAAAGATTTTAAAGGGGATTTTGGGGGTTCGGCACAGCTCAACCAGAAGTTTTAAACCATGTCAGGAGGATTTTCACGAATGGAGGGAGAAACTTATGAAAAGTAGGGAAATAATACGGAGAAAAGGGGGAGAAAATGAAGGTTAGTTATGAGTGGGATAAGAAAGATATTTTCAAAGCAATTTTTACAGAAATCAAAGGTAATTAATAGGAAAAGTGCTGAAGATTTTTGGGACCAGAGGCATGAGGCCTACAAGGCCTTCAAGAGCAAAACAATTATTAATAAAAATTGTCTTGAAGGTTCAAAAGGCTCAAAAAGATTTAGCCACCTTTTGGTATAACAAAATATTACAGGTGGCTAACAGTGGCTCCACTGGGGGATGGTGCCTTCTTCAAGGCATCAAGAATTCAAAAATGATGGTTTCTTCAGTAGTTTCTTACAGGAAATCAGCAGAATTAATAGGAAAAGTAATGAAGATTTTGGACAGAGGCATGAGGCCTACAAGGAGTCTTCAAGAGCCAACAAATTTTAGTAATAAAAAATTGTTCCTTGAAGGCTCAAAACAGATTTAGCCACCTTTTGGTATAACAAAATATTATAGGTGGCTAACAGTGGCTCCACTTGGGGATGGTGCCTTCTTGAAGGCATCAAGAATTCAGACTTGATTTCTCTGGGACGCTGACTTGTGCCTGATCCATTGGGCTGTCCCTCTTTTGCTGGATGATCTGTTTCTGAAAAACATATTCAGCAGCCATGAAAATAATGGATTTTTATCTACAAGCTTTCTACCTACCCAATCCTACTGATCTAACATTTTTTCTTCTTAGAGTGCACTTGGATTGGCAAACTCTCTTACAACATTTTATTCTTTTGAAAGCATAAAAAATAATCTAATTCTACTCCTTATTTCTCCCTGAACTCAGATTAAACAGTTGAGCTCAGATATTTCTCTACCTAATCCACTGTCTGTTGGGGTTAAACAGTCCAACAAACTTTCATTCTCTAAATTCTAAAGCAGAAATTTAAAAACAGCCAAGTCAAGATTAAGCAGTTTGACTTGCTATGATCTATGGCATAAAAACAAGCTGCACATAGATTATTATTTGCAGAAAATTAAAATCAAAATAGAAGGCTTAAGATCTGAAAGTTTAAGTACTGCCTTCCCTTTCTTCATAGCTCTGGTTTGAGCTGTCTTTTCTTTTCTTCTGGTTCAGATTTTGAGTGATTTAGAACCAGATTTACACTTTCTTTGACTCAAAAAATAAAACAGTTTTGAGTCATCTCTCTTTGGAAACTTTGGTTCAGATTTTGAACATGTTTGAACCTTAATTTCTATCCTAATCTATCTACTGATGAGCCAAGATTAAACAATTTGGCAAATCAAATTCACTAACCTATCAGCAGAAAATTTAAAGCTAATTAGTCAAGTTTAAACAGTTTGACTAACTAGAAGTGTGTTTCTGAGGAGTGGCATTTGAGCTTGCACACTTTCAGAATTTATTTCTCTTTTTTGGCATGGGGCTTTGCCTTTCTTGTTTTCATTTCTTCCCTCTTTTTATTTTTCTTTGTTTTTGTATTTTTTGATTTTTCATAACTTTGAATGCAATGATGGATGAAATGTTTACAATGGAAAAAAGAAAAAAGAAGGCTTAAAAACATATCATGAATCAAGATAAGTAATGCTTGAGTATCCTGCCATTGACTGGACCTCCAAACAAATCTGTTCCATCCAGCTCTTGTAAGAAGAATGCATTGTTTCCAGCAACTGAATGAATAGAGTAAGGGCCAAGCCATAGATTGTCAAATTTACCATGCTTTCCCTTATCTTCTCTCTTTGAATCCCACTTTAACACTTTGTCCCCAATCTTGAAATTGTTGGCCTTTGTTCTTCTGTCAAAAAGCTTCTTAATGCTGTCCTGTTTCTACAATGTTTTGTTGTACACTTCCTCTCTGATTTGTTGAAGATGAATGGTCTAATTTATTCTTCTGATCATGTCATTATCTTCAGTCTGCAACTCTTGAATTAACTTCATAACTGGTACACCAAGGCTGTTAGGAAAAATTGCATCTGTACCATATACAAGCTGGAAGGGTGACATACCAATGGATTTTTTCAATGTTAATCTGTTAGCCCACAGTGCATGGATCAGCTTCGTGTGCCAAGACTTCTTATTGTCTTCCAACAGTTTCTTCATTATGTTCACTAAGCTTTTGTTGGAGGACTCTGCAAGTCCATTACCTTGAGGGTAATAGGCCGTGGAGTGCCCTAGTGTTATCTGGTATTTATGACAGAAGTCAACCATTTTCTTGCTTCTAAATGTTGCTGCATTATCCGTGATGATCTTGGTAGGGCAGCCAAATCTAGAAAGGATATTGGTTTCTATGAACTTTATAATAACTGAATCATTGGCTTGCCTACAAGGAATGGCTTCTATCCATTTAGTGAAATAGTCTGTGGCAGTAAGGATCCATCTATGCTGGGCAGAAGATGAGGGATGGATTTCTCCTATGAATTCAAGTCCCCATTGTTGAAAAGGAGCTTCAACAGTGATTGGATGCAAAGGAAGGGGTAATAATTTTCTCATGCCCTCAAACAATTGGCATTTATGGCAAGTAGTTGTCATTTTGTGAACATCAGGAAAAAGGGTGGGCCAAAAGAAACCAGCCCTCAAAATTTTGTTGGCTGTTGACTTCCAGTACAAATGGCCTCCACACTCTCCTTCATGAAATTCCCGCTTAATCTTCTCTGCATCAAACTCAGGCAAACATTTAAGCAATATACCACTAGCATTTTTCCAATAAAGACACCTATCTATAATGCAATAGTTTACTGCTTTCAGTTTTAAGAACCTTGCCTTCGTTTTCGATAAACCAGGAGGCGTGTTTAAATTAAGCAAAACATAAACGATATCAACATACCAAGGAGAATTCAGAAAATGGTTTTCAATAATGGGAGTTGAGAATTCTTCTTGGCTGTCCAAAGCATTAATCACATTAATATCAAGAACTTCAAAATTGGATTCAGCCATTAATCTAGCTAGACCTTGGCCTTTGATGAGCTTAGTGGGTTTTATCTCTAAATCATATTCAAGAATAACAGCAATCCACTTACCTCTCTTACCATCTGGATCTTGTGTTAGAATGTCTTTTACAACTGAATTTGGGACAAAGGCAATGATGTGTGAGTGAAGGATGTATACTCTGAAGTCTTTCAATGCTTTAACCAAAGAAAAAGCTTTCTTTTCCATAATATTATACTTCAAAGGGGCATCCCTCAATGCCTTGCTAAAGAATGCAATAGGCTGCTCTTGTCCTTGTGGATTTTTCTGTAAAAGGACAGCAGCAATGGTATGTTCTGATGCAAATGAGAAGATATAAAAATCTTTCGAAAAATCAAGGCTTATGAGAACCGGTGTTTTGGTTAATGCTTGTTTCACCAGCTCAAAGGATGTCTTTGCTTCCAAGGTCCATTTTATCCCTTGCTCCTTTTTCAACATGTTTGTGATATTTCTAAGGAGCTCTGCCAAGTTAGGGATGAACCTTCTCAAAAAGTTAATCTTTCCAATGAAAGACTGCAACTCTTTGATATTTCGAGGATGAGAGATTTGCAATATAGCCTCAATCCTCTTAGGATCTATCTTTATACCCTCTTCTGAAATAATGTGTCCAAGAAGCTTACCTTCTTGGAGACCAAATAGTGTCTTCTTAGGGTTTAAAGATATTCCAAACCTTTTGCACTTCTCGAAAACTTTTCTCAAATGTTCTAAATGTTCTTCATCTATTTTTTAAAACACAGTGACATCATCTAGATAGATAATGATGAAGAAACCCAATTCTTCCGAGAATGCTATGTCCATGGCTCTCTGAAAGGTTGCTCCAGCGTTCATTAGACCAAAAGGCATATTCACATACATGAAAGTGCCCCATGGAGTAGTGAAAGCCGTCTTTAATTGATCAGCAGGGTGAACTAAAATCTGATTATACCCTGAATAGCCATCAAGCAACGAAATCCTTTTAGACCCCACCACCCTTTGTAAAATGTGATCCATTTTTGGTAAAGGGTAGTTGTCTTTTAACGAAGCTTTGTTTAAGTCTCTAAAGTCTATACAAAGCCTCATTTCTCCAGTCTTCTTCCTAACGGACACCAGATTAGATACCCACTCAGAATATCTAATAGGGACAATAATGCCAGCATCGTGCATTTTCATGATCTCCTTCTGAACCAATGGCAACTGGACAGGGTTTATTCTGCGCAGTTTCTGTTTAAATGGTTTTTGGTTTTCTTTAAGAGGGATTTTATGCTGTATTATTTCAGTGTCATAGGATTTGAGATCTTCGTAACTCCAAGAAAAAACATCAGAAAATTCTTGGAACAGCTCTATGTATTTGAGTTTAATGTGAGCTGGCAAAGTTTTGGACAGTTTGATCATTTTCGGTTTTTCCTCACTGCCTATATTGCACTCCTCTACTTTAGTCTCTACAGGTTCCAGTTTTGGTTTATTGGCCACATCGTTAAAATCGAACAACTCCTCTAAAGGCGTTAGACCACTCGGCAAATTTTCATCTTTAGAATGCAGAGTTTGTAATTCTTCCGTTTCTAACTCTGCACTTAATTCTATTTTGTTCCTAAGTTTGCTAGACAATAGGTTAATATTGGCAGGTTGAGGAGACGATTCTTCTTCCCCAAGAAAGTTTTCTTCACTGCAGTCTGTATCATAATCTGAATCTGAACTGTGCAGTTCGAACTCATTTCTGAATTGCATGAAGTCTTCTATTTGTTTGTCATTGTCAAACACTTGCCAATATTTTTCGTTATCAAGCACTGCCAGTCTAAATTTTATCGGAGTTGTGTTGTCTCCAGTCTCATATGGCGTTAGACATGTTCTGGCTGCAAAGGCTAAATTGTGGGCCATAATGTTCTTTTTCCTTGGGATGAAACTCAGGTTTGACTCCTCAAATGTTGTCAACAGATCCATGACATCATTTCGATAGGCTCTAAGTCTGGGATGATTTGCATTATACTCCCCATTGACTTGCCTAATGATTAACTCAGAATCCCCGTACACATTAATTCTTCTGGCTCCTAATTTCTTCAAGAGATGCAAGCCTAAGAGAAGGGATTCATATTCTGCCATGTTGTTGGAACACTGAAAGTTTAATTTGCATGAGATGCATTCTGTGTGGTTGTTTTCAGTGTTAATGATCCAAACCCCTGCACCAGCATTATTTCTAGTGCATGACCCATCAAAATACATACTCCATAAAGGACTGTCTTTGGTTTCGTCTGTTTGGTGATTGTCCTTTTTAACTATGGTGCCTTCTGACTGTTCATGATTAGCAGCACCCAATTGAATTTGTTTTGACTCCTCAAATTCTTCAATAGATTGAGGGATGTTGCCGGAAATGTTAGGGGTATTTTCTAGGTTGTTAAGTCCTAACAACAATGGGCCCATAACCGGCAAATCAAGACCTATGCTTTGTTTACTAATGTTTTCACATGTGGCAAACTGTTTGGACACTTCTGCGTTATTATACTCTTCTTCCCTGTCAGCCTTTAATTCTGTTAAAGTGACTTGTTCACTAGGAGTTTCATTGTTAAACATGATAAAAGAATCAAGGCCTGTATTGGCAGAATATATAGGAGAGTTTCGTGGTCTGTCTTGACTTGTAACCGTGTATTGCATATGAGACTCCCTGTAAAGTCTTCTGGTCTGATTGAAAACCGGGATGGTCACATATGTCATGTCCATCTGCATAGTCCCCTGTAACTTAGCTCCCCAATATCTTGATAAAAGCATTCCATACTTTGGGGGAACATCAGCCACAACAATGTCCATGAGTAAACATTTGGCTGGAATCTGGGCTAGGTTAACACAGAGGTCTTTGATCAATCCTAGACATTTTACTCTATTTGAGTCAAAGGAGTATAGGTCTTTGTAGGGTCTAGTAATTTCTAAACCAAGGCTCTCCATCACAGCTTTAGGCATTAAATTATGAGAAGCCCCGGAATCATGCATAGCGTTGTGTATAATTTTGTCATGAATGTTCAAACTCACATAAAAGGGAGGAACTGGTCCTTCTTGAAACTTCCCTTCAATCTTAGGGCCAAAAATCAACTCTGGTAGGTCGTCACTAAGATTAACTGTATCTCCATTTTCCTCTATATTTAAAGCCTTCAAAATTTTTTTCCTATATACATGTTGGGAAGCTAACTCAGTTAATGGAACAGAGATTTTGATCTTTAAGATTTCCTGTTCAAGGCTGAAAGGGGTTTGATTCTTTGAAGCACTTGTTTCAACCTTATTAGTTGTCACTCTATCAACAATTACAGCTTGCTGATTTGTTTTACTTGACACAACTGTTGTAGAAGGAGTACTAGCTGAAGCGTTAGTACTGCTGATGTCTTCACTCTGTTTTTCAGAATTTTGAGTGTTTTTCTCCTTATCCTTATCAGAATTAACAGCCACTGTTTTGTCTTTTTGTTTGGCTGTTTTGGGTTTAGCTGCGGTGCTGCTTTGAGAGGATTTGTCATAGGTTTTGGTGTTGGGGGCTTGTTGACTGGTCTTGCTTCTAAGGTCATATTCTCTTTGAGGTTCTATGACGACATTTTCCATGTCCCGATAATAATTTTCATTATCATTTCTTTTGTCGTCGTAAGGTGTGTAAAGACCTTGTTTATTATCATAATGAACCTCAAAGTCATCATCCTCTTCCCCAAACATGTTGATATCCTCTTCCTCTGCTATGTCTTCTGTTTGTTCAACCTCACTTACACAGTTTTGATGAAAGGGAGGAGTGATCTGTTGATCATCTTCCCTGGGTCTGTTTGGAGGTTGGTTCCTTCTAACATTCTGATTCTGGTTTCTATTTTGAGGAGCAGTTTGATTTTGATTTGCTTGTGCTCTCTTAATTATGTTCATCTCTTTCATCATTTCTTCCATCATTCTCTCCATCTTTGAGCTTGAAGTGGAAGGGGTGGATTCCTCTCTAAAAGATACTCTCTTCTCGCTCTTCATTCTTGCTCTTTTCTCCATCAAGTTTACTTCCACAGAAAGAGCACCCCTTTGCATGTCTTCTAGAGTTGCAAAGACTCTTTCTCTAAGTGAATATGTCATGTCCGGATCAAACCCTTCAGGAAATTTGTTTAAAGCTTAGCCCTGAGGAGGTTTTAGTTCAAGGGAAAGTGCATTATAGACGCTGTTAAATCTGGTACAATAAGATTGTACACTTTCCCCAGGGTTCCTATGGAGATTGTTATAGTCAGCAAGGACTTGGAGAGGATTCTTCCTCACTTCCCATTTGTTTAAGAATGCTTGATGGAAGGCTTGGAGATCGTCAATACTATGGGGGGTTAAACCTTTAAACCATTTTCTTACTTCTCCCCCCAAACTTTGAGAAAATAGTCTCAACTTGACAGAGTCATTATCAATTTCATTTCTGTCAAAGTAGTCATTCATCTTGTCCACATGTTGAGATGTTGTTATGGTATTACTAGCATCATATAATGGAATTTTGGACTGATAGTCCTGTGGAAGATTGACTAATGGTACAGGAAGGACTAAGGGAGCATACCATGTTGCCATGGCAGGAGGTGGCGGTGGATTTACAGAAGGGAAAGTGGGCTGAGGTGAAGTGGTTTGAACATTGGATGTAGGGTGAGTAGAAGTGGATGGACCAGGAGTAGACTGTTGAGATGATCTTGGATGAGAGACACCTAAATTGTGAAGGAAATGTAAATCAGAAGGTGTTGTTTCCCTGCTACCAGGATGTTCACTTGTTTCAGGAGATGAAAGTGAAGATTCAGAGTCTAACTGGATTATATCATCAAATGACCTAGTCCTAAATGGGTTCACTAAGTCAGCTTGTGGTTGTTGCAGAGCTGAAAGATTTTCAGGGACTGAATTAGCTCTCAAGGGTGATCTGAAAAAAGTTAATAATTTAACCTTAGGAGACTTCCAAAGGATACTTTCTGGATTATCAACTATCTCAGGTGGGTTAGGGTCTGGATGGGCTCTAGTGTGAATCTTTTTAGAAGCCACTATGCTATGTTGTTTAGACCTAAAACAAGAGAAGTTCAACCATATATGACAATCTTAGAGAGGTTCACCAATCTGTTTTACGATTTCAAATCCCACAGTCCTCTAACTGAGTTTGAATGATTTTATAATGATAAGGGTTCTTCCCAGTGGAGTCTTAAGGTCTGTTCAGGATTGTGGAGTCGCCAGGTGGAAAGTTCAGAGTTTTTTCAAAGGAGTACATTGTCCACCACAGTGTTTGTGAAACATTCCTTTCAAGGATATCTCAAAACAAAACAAACTCTAACCAGAGGTTGACTGGGAGGGCATTCACCAGATATGTCACCCCCAAAAGAGGATGAGACCCGGAGGCTACCTGGCCCTTTCCAGACTCTGTCTAAGAGTATAAAGTAAAACACATCAAAGACGTACAAAAGATATCAAAACTAGTGTTTTACTACCAATCTGAAATGTTTTTGGTATTTTCTAAATTGATTTTATTTGTGGTTCGGAAGAATATCCTAACTTTGCCTCAAAAATTAGCTACGGTTATGAAACAAAGACAGTCTATCCTTATGGCTAAGCTAGCTAATTTTCCAAGGTTAGATAAAAACTCGAAAGAATCCTAGGACTGACCTAGTTTGTCACTGATTCAATTGAGTTTCATCTTAATTACCATTTCTTGGTAGTGCTTGAAAAGGCTGCTTTTGACTCTCAAAATGTTATGAAGATTCTGGGTAAGGGTGCCCAGCGGAGTCGCCAAAAATGTTAGCTTCTGGTGGCTCAGCTGCAAAATAAAACAATTGTCATGGAACCAGAGATTCTGGGTTAAAGTATCCCCAGTGGAGTCGCCAGAAATGTTAGCTTCTGGTGGCTCAGCTGCAAAATAAAACAATTGTCATGGAACCAGAGATTCTGGGTTAAAGTATCCCCAGCGGAGTCGCCAGAAATGTTAGGTCTCTGTAATTTATTAGCAAGATTGGGAGAGTCCAATCACAGAGTTAACATCATTTGAACCAAACTTTGGGATTATAGGATCTAGCCCTCCTGAATCCAGAGAGGGATCTCTCCAATATGTGCAAAGATGGATATTGTCTTTGAAAAGCTTAAGGTAATGATATTAGGCTAGTTATGAAGGCCAAGGGTTTTGTTTTGTTTTGGATGGTTGAGCATGAAATGTTACTTGAGGGTAAAGTCCTAAGTGCAAAGTTTCAAAAGTGAGAAGTTGCAAGCAAATAGAACAGTTTTGGCAGATTGATAGATATAACGCTGGTTTTTAGTCCATTGGGCTATGGAGTCATATCTGGGCTTTAATTGAACAACAACATCAAGTGTGATCCAAGGGGCTAGTCATCTATGTCTAAGGATCTCTTTAAATTTTTATTTATGGAATGGAGTGATACATCAAGAAGGGGAATTAAACAGATGCAGAACGAAGAGCAGCCTAGGATCTGATAAGTACTTTTAAACCAGTCAGCCTTTGACAAACACTTTAAGAAGGACACGAAAGCAGACTAGGATCTGGTAAGTACTTTTAAACCAACCATCCTTTGACACACTTCCAATAGAAAATATACAAAACAAGGGGAAACACAACGATAACACAGAATGGTCTAAGATCTAGCAAGTGCTTCTAAACTAGCCAGCTTTTAACACATTCCAAGGGAAACAATCTGTTAGTTATGCAGACAAGTCTGGGACCAGGGCTAACCATATCTTCCTTCAGTTCATCATCACATAACACATACTGAAAGTAACATTCAGAAATAATATTCATCTAGGACGATAAAATGAGGGAACACCAGCATTCTCATGCCTAAAACTGAATTAAGTCATTCCTAAATAACACAGATTGGAAGAAAACATTCAAATAAAGATTTATCAGCCAGAGAAGGTTACTGATATACAGCAGGTCCTAACCCTGTTTAAACTATTCTTTACAGTGGAAAATGAAACAACATGAAAACATAAATAAACAACAAGTTACAAATGAGAATAACATCACCGTCAATATAGATCAGGATCCCATGAAACAGCTTTTATATTGATGTCAAACCAACTACAAACTTCAAGTCCAATGTTTCAGTTCAACAATCATCTTCACTATTCAACCTAACTACTCTAGCACAAACAGAGCTTCAAGGGCCAGTGAATACTATGTACAAAAAGAAGTCTCAAGCTCAAGTGTATTTCAAAGTTCTGCAACCAACAACTCCTCATCTTATGTAGAAGTACTTATAGGAAGATGAGGAGGTGAGATTTTAACAAAATATCTCAAGGACAGTTAATGCAAAGTGAAGACTTCTCGGCCCTTTGAGAGGCTCGAGGGAAAAATTTACAGGTGGATCACTACATTAACTGTTTCACAATAAATATCAAAGCTCGGTGGAAGCTTTGTTTGACTTTGAGGCTCTGTGTATGTTTTGGAATAACTCTGCAGATATTTATTTATTGGTTTCCTTGCAAAAATAACCTCTTGGCAATGCTGGAGGCAGATATTTCTTCGAGCAATAACTTCAGCCTCTGTTCTGAATGGTTCGAGGCAACAGGTGGCTCAGTGGTAGCTGAGGAATCAATTTGCCTCAGATGTGGCGGTGGAGGCTTTTTGTCTGATAAAACACTTTAGGTTTTTTCCTTTAAACTGTGTTTTAGATTGGGGATTAGGCTTTTGATAATTGTCTTAGCCGTAATCCCCATAAAAACTGTCTTCAATCTTCATCTGCTGTGCTTTATTCTCAAAACTGATACTCTTTAACTGTGTTTGATTTAAAACAGTGTCTTGTCGATGTGCAGACCCGCACTGGGCTTTACGACATCAATACTCATAGAGTACTGACGAGACATGGAATAGAACCCCGTGAATGGCCTCCTTAAGATAGCCCGAAGGCACAGGAAACTTCTTTCCCATCCCTCGGTTTTCCTTCATTCTATAATGGAAAACCATTAAAACGCCTGCAAAACACAACAACAGTTAAGAAATCTTGTGGAAGTAGGTTTAAACTGCTTCGGATGGCGGGAGAGGAGCGTAGCCGTCGGATGAGGGCAACCAACGGTGGAGATCTGCATAGAAAGGCAAAAAGGATATCGGGAGAAGAATAAGGAGGAGCAGTTTTGGACCGTCCGATCTGGACACGTGGACGGTCCAGATCTAATCGGAGGGTCTCAATCGGGGGTGGCACAAAAGGGGGATGCGATTGAACTTCCAGTGCAATTGAGCGCTGGCCGTTGATCTGAGGACCAAATCGATGGCGGGGAATGAATCGGAGGTAATCGCAAGGGGGTGAAACATTGCGATACGTTTTTGCGCGTACCGTTGGATCAAGGATTAGATCAACAGTCAAGAATAAATCGGAGGGAGAGCAGGATCGGAAGATCGGAGGTATGGACTGCGATTGATCGGAGGGCATATTTGAAGCATTGCGATTGCGATCGGGTGGGGGGCTGCGATTAATCGGAGGGCATATTTGAAGCATTGCGATTGCGATCGGGCGGGGGGCTGCAATTAGCGCTCCACCATCAGATCTCCGCGGAAGATCAACGGTGTGGAACACATCGCCAGACTTATTGTTATAAATAAATCGCATCGGAGTTTTGACTATTTACAAAGGATTTGTGCACCCGCCCGACTTCCGATTGCGATTAGCGCTTGGGACTTATGCGCTTGGTCCCAGCGTTGGGGCATGTGCGGGGAAGTGGTTTGAAAGGGGCTAGCGGGAGGGGGCTTATGCCTATATTAAGGTCGGAAAGTGGGTTTTGGCCCTTTTAAATGGAATTTGAAGGCCGAGGAAAGGAACGATAGAGGGGTAAGGGAGGAAAATGACCAACAGAGGTTAGGGGAAAGATTTTAAAGGGGATTCTGGGGGTTCGGCATAGCTCAACCAGAAGTTTTAAACCATGTCAGGAGGATTTTCACGAATGGAGGGAGAAACTTATGAAAAGTAGGGAAATAATACGGAGAAAAGGGGGAGCAAATGAAGGTTAGTTATGAGTGGGAGAAAGGGGAAAAATGATGGTTTCTTCAGTAGTTTCTTACAGGAAATCAGCAGAATTAATAGGAAAAGTAATGAAGATTTT